>JAGIQG010000005.1:23578494-23624184 GCA_024679065.1 Sphyrna mokarran
TTGGACGGTTACAAGTTTCAATGGGTATCTGGATTCTAGGACATGTCTCTCTCTCTCTCTCCTCACACTCCCTCAAGGATGATTTGAGTCCAAAATACTGTGGATGCGAGAACCTGAAACAAAAACAGAAAATGCTGGAAAATCCCAATAGGTCTGACAGCATCTGTGGGGAAAGAATAGATCCCATACTTTGAATCAGGGTGATGGGTTTATTGCTGTTCTGATTGAGGCATCTTTTATTGATGGTGCCCTGATCTCAGTGCAGTCAAGGCTGCAAGGAGGCCCCGCCTCATTGAATGACAACATGAAATAGCCCCCTTGATTTTTTTCTTGCGGAGTGTCCTAAGATCTGGAGAGAATCCAGGTCTTGGCAGAAAAAACACCGTTATTTTCTTTTGGTTGATTTATTATTGTCTCATGTATTAGCATGCAGTGAAAAGTATTGTACAGTATGCTTTGTCTGTATAGCACACAATAAACAGTACTTTTTATTGCATGCTACACAGACAAAATATACCGTACGTACAGAAGGAAAGG
The DNA here is from genome assembly GCA_024679065.1 of Sphyrna mokarran. Classification (NCBI taxonomy): domain Eukaryota; kingdom Metazoa; phylum Chordata; class Chondrichthyes; order Carcharhiniformes; family Carcharhinidae; genus Sphyrna; species Sphyrna mokarran. Next base: position 23,579,032 of record JAGIQG010000005.1, read on the forward strand.
AGACAAGGCAGACCGTAGTGTTACAGTCATAGCTAGGGTGTGGAGAAAGATCAACTTAATGCAAGGCAGCTCCATTCAAAAGTCTAACAGCAGCAGGGAAGAAACTGCTCTTGAGTCAGTTGGTGTGTGACCTCAGACTTTTGTATCTTTTTCCTGATGGAAGAAGGTGGAAGAGAGAATGTTTGGGTGTGTGGGGTCCTTAATTATGCTGGCTGCTTTGCCAAAGCAGTGAGAAGTGTAGACGTGAAATGTGATATATGAATGCAATTTTTTTTTTCAAATTCTACATTCTCACCAGCTTCTGGATCAATTTATGTTTTCTGGGTGGATTTATATTCAACCTTTCTGGTGGATTTATTCACGACTATCCAATGTTTATGACCTCCTAGGTTTTGAATTCCCAGAAGTGGACAAATCTTCTTCATGTCTATTCTACTGAACTGCCTTATATTGCTTAAAGATCTCACTGAAAATTCTGAAGAACAAAGAACAAAGACCAAAGAACAAAACAGCACGGGAAACAGGCCCTTCGGCCTGTGTCATATTGGACTCAAAACCATTCTCTCTTCACAAATGCTGTCAGATCTGCTGAGTTTTTCCAGCACTTGCTGCTATTGACAGAGATCCCAGCATCTGCAGTGATTTGCAATTGTGTTCAGATTTGCAAATTGGTCTTGTGGTGATCATTTTATTCATTTAATATTTATGAATCACAAGTAGGCTTACAATAACATTACAATGAAGTTACTGTGAAAATTACCTAGTCACCACACTCCTGTCTGGTACACTGAGGAAGAATTTAGCACGGCCAATGCACTTAGCCAACACATTTTTGGATTGTGGGAGCACCCGGAGAAAACTCATGCAGATACGGGGAGAATGTGCAAACTCCTCACAAACAGTGACCCAAGTCAAGAACCAAATCCAGATCATTGCTGCTGTGAGACAGCAATGCTAACCACTGTGCCACTGTGCTACCCCAGTCAGCAGCTGACTAAGAATCAGGGAGCGAAAAGAAATAGTCATTAGCTGGGTTTGCATGTCATGGAAGAGATTAGACACCAATCCCACTCTGTGGTGGACAGAGTGCTGGAAATTCATTCCACTCTGCTTGCGCAAAAATCCAGCGGGTAAATCTACCGCCTGTTAAGCACTTAGATTTTTCTTTTGGCAAAATCATATATTTGAAGCTCCGAATGAACTTGCTTTGTTTTGGGTCTAAGTAAACCTTCAGAAAACACCCCAGAATCAGCATCATCCATTGGCATCTCTTTGTCAGCCCTTTAACAATGCAAACAGTGGTTAGCACTACTACCAACCAGGGGCTCGGATTGAATTTCCAATTTGGGCCATTGTCTGTGCGAAGTCTGCACATTCTCCTCATGTTAGCATGGGTTTTCTCTGGGTGGTCCAGTTTCCTCCCACAGTCCAAAGAAAACCAGATTATGTGGATTAGCTGTGCTAAATTTCCCCTTAGTGTCAGGCAGTCTAGGTGCGGTAATTGCATGGGATCATAGGTATAGCGCCTGGGTGGGATTGAGTTTGGTGCAGATGCGATGGGCTAAATGGCCTCCTTCTCTACTGTAATTTCAATGATCCAAACAAATATTAGCTTCAGAGCAAATCATTTGGTGCTTTTTCTGGATAAGCTTGTTACATTTTATTGCCTTCAATACAGACCTTACAGACAGCTCAAATGAAACATGCATTGGCATGAAGTAAAGGAAAATAAAATTGATAAAACGTCATGTCTTTTTAATGTTCACAATTATAAAAATGGAAATTTTCTGAATATTGTGATTACCTGGGTAAGCAAAGGTGTTTGGATGATGAATCGAATCCGTTTGGAGAACAGTGAATCAACTCTCTTCCATAAAACAAAATTCTTTCATTGACCAATGGCTGTGCTGTCCCCTGCCTTGACTGTGCTGTGCTCAGATCAGTTTCACAGTGATGTTGGCCTTCTACTAATCGTCAGAGGGTCCAGGCCTAAACTGTCCATCCTATTGGTGTTAGTTGGATAATTAGAGCAGTTGTAAAGGGTATATTTGCACTATAAGGTGCAGTATTGATCCCATAGCCTCTCCCTCTTGGACAACAAAGAACATTACAGCACAGCACAGGAACAGGCCTTTCTGCCCATCAAGCCTGCGCCAACATATGACACTTTTCTAAACTAAAGGCCTATCCACAGGGTCCATATCCCTCTATTCCCTGCCTATTCATGTATCTGTCAATGTGCCTCTTAAATTATTGTATCTCCTCCTACCACCTCCTGTCTTAGTACATTCCAGGCACTTACCACCTTCTGTGTGAAATAACTTGCCTGTCACATCTCCTTTAAACTTTCCCCCTTTTACCTTAAATCCACGTTACCTAATAATTGACGTTTCTACCCTTGTGGAACATGGTGTGCTGGTTATTAAATAGTAGATGATTCGACAGGTTTTGGAAACAGGGGTTCAGGTCAGACCAACTAGTTAGCTTGGTCCCTCCATGTCGATGCAATAGTTAAGGAAGCCCACAAATGCCTCCACTTTCTGAGAAGGCGAAGGAAATTTGGCATGTCAGCTACGACTCTCACCAATTTTTACAGGTGCACCAAAGAAAGCATTCTTTCTGGTTGTATCACAGCTTGGTATGGCTTCTGCTGTAACCAAGACCATAAGAACTTACAAAGGGTCATGAAGGAAACCCAGTCCTTACAACAAACCAGCCTCCAATCCATTGACTCCATCTACACTTCCCACTGCCTCAGAAAAACAGCCAGCATAATCAAGATCATACCTCTCCACATTTCTCCATTGGGAAAAAGATACAAAAGTCTGAGATTACATTCCAACCAACTCAAGAACAGCTTCTTCCCTGTTGCTGTCAGAATTTTGAATGGACCTACCTTATATTAAGTGGATCTTTCTGTCATTTCCTAGCAATGACTAACACTACATTCTGCACCCTCTCCTTTCCTTTTCCCCCATGTACTCTACAAACGGTATGCTTTATCTGTATAGCGTGCAAGAAACAATACCAATACACGTGACAATAATAAATCAATTCAAATCAAATCACAGATGGGGGGGGGGTGGTTATGAGGTCTAATTCCTGGAAAATGTATTTGTTGGATTTATTATTACCCTTTTTTGACACAATGGCCTGAATGGTCTGGAATTTTGATGCAATATGAACATAGCATCATGATGTTTGTTGGCCCACCACAGCCTCACACAACTGATTGGAATGATCGCCTCTGCATCTTTGTTATTTTACCCTGCGATCCCTGAGAAAAATCCAAAAAGGAATAAGATTTAGCATGCAGTTCAGTCTTTGGAGTATACTACTGTTTACAAAAGGGCTGCCTCGCTTCCCCTATGGAATGTAGGGACTGGGTTTATAAATTACACTCCATTGAACACATGCCACTTTGACAAGATTAACTCTGACATTACTTCCCACTATCGCTGAGAGATCAGCGGACAGGGTTCCACCACGGTGGCCGAGCACAAAATCAAATGTAGCCGTGAAGGCAGAATGGCCAAAAAGAATCTTTACATCCAAAGAGGGATTACAGTACCACAAGTAACCATTGAAAACCAGCAAATTACCCGATTGAAGAGGGAATGAGATAGGAACTTGAAGGCCAAAAATCTTAAGAAGGCAGGGAAATGAGACAGATGCTTCCTACTGCATTACCATAGATAGCTCTCATAGATAGCCTTTTGTGACAACTTACCATTACCCTCCCAGTCTCTCTAAAGAGTTAAATTTACTCTCCCAATCTCTGTAATGGATTAATATTATTCCCTCAGTCTCTATAATGAGTTAAATTTACCCCCTCAGTCTCTGTAATGAGTTATATATACTCCCCCAGTCTCTATAATGAGTTAAATTTACCCTTCAGTCTCTATAATGAATTAAATTTACCCCTCAGTCCCTATAATGGGTTAAATTTACTCCCTCAGTCCCTATAATGAGTTAAATTTACTCCCTCAGTCCATATAATGAGTTAAATTTACCCCTCAGTCTCTATAATGAATTAAATTTACACCTGAGACTCTATAATGAGTTAAATTTACCTCTCAGTCTCTATAATCAGTCAAATTTATCCTCTCAGTCTCTATAATGAGTTAAATTTACTCCCTCAGACTCTATAATGAGTTAAATTTACCCCTCAGTCTCTATAATGGGTTAAATTTATCCTCTCAGTCTCTATAATAAGTTAAATTTACCCCCTCAGTCTCTGTAATGAGTTAAACTTACTCCCTCAGTCTCTATAATGAATTAAATTTACCCCTCAGTCTCTATAAAGGGTTAAATTTACCCCCTCAGTCTCTGTAATGAATTAATGGAGTATTGTGTGCAGTTCTGGTCGCCTCACTATAGGAAGGATGTAGAGGCTATTGAGAGAGTGCAGAGGAGATTTACAAGGGTGCTGCCTGGATTGGGAGGCAAGCCTTATGAAGATAGGTTGAGGGAGCTGGAATTCTTCTCACTGGAGAGACGTAGGTTGAGAGGCGACCTGATAGAGGTTTATAAAATGTTGACAGGAATAGATAGGGTGGATTCTCAGAGACTATTTCCCTGAGCTGAAATGGTCACTACGAGAGGACACAGATTTAAGGTGCAGGGAAGCAAATACAGAGGGGATGTTAGGGGTAAGTTTTTCACTCAGAGGGTGGTGAGTGAATGGAATCGGTTGCCGTCGGAGGTTGTTGAGGCAAACTCGCTGGAGTCTTTTAAAAGACTTCTGGATGAGTATATGGAAACGAATAGGATAGGGGGTTATAGATAGGTCTATGGATTGGTAGATGTGACTGGCGCAACTCGTGGGTCGAAGGGCCTGTTTGTGCTGTATTGTTCTATGTTCTAAATTTACCCCCTCAGTCTCTGTAATGAGTTAAATTTACCCTTCAGTCTCTGTAATGAGTTAAATTTAACCCTCAGTCTTTATAATGGGTTAAATTTACCCCCTCAGTCTCTGTAATGAATTAAATTTACCCCCTCAGTCTGTATAATGAGTTAAATTTACCCTTCAGTCTCTGTAATGAGTTAAATTTAACCCTCAGTCTCTATAATGGGTTAAATTTACCTCCTCAGTCTCTGTAATGAATTAAATTTACCCCTCAGTCTCTATAATGAGTTAAATTTACTCCCTCAGTCTCTGTAATGAGTTAAATTTACCCTTCAGTCTCTATAATGAGTTAAATCTACTCCCTCAGTCTCTATAATGAGTTAAATTTACCCTCTCAGTCTCTATAATGAGTTAAATTTACCCCCTTAGTTTTTGTAATGAATTAAATTTACCCTTCAGACTCTATAATGAGTTAAATTTATCCCTCAGACTCTATAATGAGTGAAATTTACTCCCTCAGTCCCTATAATGATTTAAATTTACCTCTCAGTCTCTATAATGGGTTAAATTTACCCCCTCGGTCTCTATAATGAGTTATATTTACCTCCTCAGTTTCTGTAATGAGTTAAATTTACCCTCCAGTCTCTATAATGAGTTAAATTTACCTCCTCAGTTTCTGTAATGAGTTAAATTTACCCCTCAGTCTCTATAATGAGTTAAGTTTATCCCCTCGGCCTCTATAATGAGTTAAATTTACCTTTCAGTCTGTATAATGGATTAAATTTACCCCCTCGGTCTCTATAATGAGTTAAATTTACCCCCTCAGTTTTTGTAATGAGTTAAATTTACCCTTCAGTCTCTATAATGAGTTAAATTTTACCCCCTCAGTCTCTATAATGAGTTAAATTTACTCCCTCATTCTCTGTAATGAGTTAAATTTACGTCCTCTATGTCTCGAGAATGGGTTAAATTTACCCCCTCTCAAGTCTCTGTCATGAGTTGACATACTGCAAGCATCAATAGCCAGAATATGCCTATCCTCTTATAGAAACCTCTGCTACCTGCATTCCACAGAAGCACAGCAAGACAACCTACAGGATAGTTTACACTGGCAATTTGTCACCAGCGTGGGAACAGAGGCATTTTATTAGTCTGTAACTTACTGGCTAAATTTTACCCAGTGTAACTGTGAAGATCAAAATGTATTTTTTACAAATGGTACCAGACAGATCTATTGTCTCACTGATGTATTATTTCACGAAAATAGGATTTGAATTACCTTCCTGTATTAAACCTGCGCATCTCTGCATTACCAAGGTAGTCAGTCACCGTGGTAACATTAAATTGGCGGTTTTTAACTCGTGAATTGTAGAATTGTAGAATCCAGATAATGCTGGAGAATTTGATGGATCCCTCTTGTGTACAAGGAAAAATGTTTGATGGGATAATCTCATGTAACAGGGCTTTAAAGTTTACAAGTAGGCTTATTTTAACACTGCAAAGAAGATGCTGTAAAAATCCTCTACTAGCTGTTTGGTTACACTGAGGGAGAATTTAGCTTGGCCAAAGCATCTAAGCAGCAGTCTTTCGAACTGTGGGAGGAAACTGGAGCACCCAGGGGAAACCCATGCAGACACGGGGCGAATGTGCAGACTCCATACAGACAGTGACACAAGTTGGGAATTGAAGTGGGTTCCTGGTGCTGTGAGACAGCAGTACTAACCACTGTGCCACGTGTACAGCAGGGCAGACCTCCTAGCCAATCCTGTAATAACCAACAGAAATTCCTGTTGTTCTTCCTTCTTGTTTCTTGTAAGAAATTTCCATTCCACTTATATATTCGGAAACAGCAAAATTCTCGGAGCTGTCCTTCTTTTTCACTGTATTGTCCAGAATGACAGGAAGTTACGGAACAGAGGAGGCCATTTGGCCCATCATATCTCTTCTCCAAACTAGCATCATAAATTGGTGCCATTCCATTCTCTCTTTTCCCCTGTACCTCTGCACACTGTTTCTATTCAAGTAATTCATTTGTGGGAGATGGGGTGGGCGGCTGGTCAGCAATCATTGCCCATCCTTAGTTGCCCTTGAAACTGAAATGCATGTTAGGCCATTTAAGAAGGGCAGTTGACAGTCAACCACATTGATAGAATATAGAACATAGAACACTATAGCACAAACAGGCTCTTTGGCCCACAAGTTGCACCGATCATATCCACACCTACCAGGCCTATCTATAACTCTCAATCCCATGTACTCATCCAGAAGTCTCTTAAAGGACTCCAGCGAGTTTGCCTCTACCACCACTGACGGCAGCCGATTCCACTCACTCACCACCTTCTGAGTGAAAAACTTACCCCTAACATCTCCTCTGTACTTGCTCCCCAGCACTTTAAACCTGTGTCCTCTCGTAACGACCATTTCAGCCCTGGGAAATAACATCTGAGAATCCGCCCTGTCTATACCTCTCAACATTTTATAAACCTCTATCAAGTCGCTTCTCAATCTTTGTCTCTCCAGGGAGAAGAGACCTAGCTCCCTCAACCTATCTTCATAAGGCCTGCCTCCCAATCCAGGCAACATCCTTGTAAATCTCCTCTGCACCCTCTCAAAAGCTTCCACATCCTTCTTGTAGTGAGGGGACCAGAACAGCACACGGTACTCCATCTGGGGTCTGACAAGGGTCTTATAAAGTTGCAGCATTACCTCCCGACTCCTAAACTCAATCCTTCGATTAATGAAGGCTAGTACACCATACGCCTTCCTGACCACTTCCTCCACCTGCAAAGGCTTTTTCAGAGTCCTATGGACCCAGACCCCAAGATCCTTCTGCTCCTCAATACTGCTAAGATGTGACTCTGGAGTCATATGTAGGCCAGACCAGGTAAGGATGGCTGATTTTCTTTCCTAAAGGACATTAGTGAACCAGATGGGTTTTTTCCTGGCAATTGGCAATAGTTTCACAATCATTAGTATTTTTCAATTTAAGATATTTTTTATTGAATTCAAATTCTACTATCTGCTGTGGCGGGATTTGAATTTGGGTTCCCATAGCATTAGCTAAGCTCCTGGATTAATAGTGCAATGATAATAACACTAGGTCATCGCAACCCCAGTAACCAGCTAATGTCCCTTTGAATGCCTTGATAGAACTTGCCTCAGTCGGATTGCTGTTGGTGTAGGCTCGATGGGCCGAATGGCTTCCTTCTGCACTGTATCATAGAATCATAGAATCCTTGCAATGCATAACTCCACATATTTACCCTGCTAATCCCCCTCACACTAAGAGAGGTGAGGCCTAGGCATCTGGATGCTCCGGAATTGGGGGGAATGGGGGTCAGGCCTGGCCCAGGAATTGTGGTGGGGGGAGCCGTGGTTGGGGGGGGCGGTGCTGGAGGGGCAGCATTGCCGGGAGTCCTGGGCTGGAGGGCAATCAGACTGGCCAGCAAACAGGAGGTTGAAAGTTTGGGGCCACTGAACATGCACAGAGCTCCAGAACTGTCAAACTCCAACGTGGATAGGCCCCATTACCGCCACCGCCAACCCCCCCACTACCCCGCCCCCCCACCCCGCCCCCGGGTTTTTAATGAGATTCACAAATTTATTTTTTTTTAAATCTAAGATTTATTCAGAGAAAAGAAGAATTGGGGAAGATTTCTCTCTGACCCCTTGAAGACAACTTCAGATGTGGGTCCACATCATATCTATGAATAAAATGGCTGCTGCATTCAAAAGCAGTCGCTTTCAACCATCCATAGAACTGTTTAATTGAAAACCCTTCTTATTCTCTCACATCAAATTCCTCTCTCTCTCTTTGCCAGTTAAACAGGCAGTTTATTACAATAGATCCACAACTCCATTGAAACATCGAACTTAGGAACCAGAGCAAGGCCTCCGAGCCTGCTGTACCACTCAATAGGGTCAGAGTTCGTGGTCTCAACACCATCCCTTTACTTGTCCCATATGACCCTTGTTGATGAAAAATCTGTCTCACTCAGTCCTGAATGAATTCAATGACTCGGCCTCCATTGCTCTTTGGGCAAGAGAGTTCCACAACTGACTGAGAATAAAAACTCTTCACTTCTGTCTTAAAAAAAGAGACCTCTTATTCTTAAACTGTGTCCCCGAGTCCTAGACTGCTCTAGAAGGTGGAATGTCCCATAAGAACTAAAGATATAGGAGCAGAATTAGGTCATTCGGCCCATCGAGTCTGCTCTGCCATTCGATCATTTTTGGTACAGCAACAGTATGGTCATACACTGGTTAGCACTGTTGCTTCACAGGACCTGGGTTCGATTCTTGGCTTGGATCACTGTTTATATGGAGTTTGCATGTTCTCCCTGTGTCTCCCTGTGTGGGTTTTCTCCCCCACATTTTGAAAGATGTGCTGGTTAGGTGCATTGACCCAAGCAGGTGTCGAACTGAGGTGACTCGAGGAATTTCACAGTGACTTCATTGCAGTGTTAACGTGAGCCTTACTTGTGATGAATAAATAAACTTTACTTTTACTTTTCTGTTTCTCGACCCCATTTTCCCACCTTTTTTCCCGTAATCACTTTACCAATCAAGAACCTATCTGTCTCTGTCTTAAATATTCAGTGACTGGGCCTCCACATCCTTCTGTGGCAATGAGTTCCACAGATTCACCCAAAAAGGTGGACAGCAGCATGGATCAGTGGGTCTAATGGCCTGCTTCTGTGTATAAATGCCGTCTAATAACAGTACTGCAGAAAATCAATCTTATTAAAATCCAAAAGATTTTATGCTCACACACCACCAACAGAAAATGCTGGAAAAGCTCAGCAGGTCTGATGCAAGTCTGTGGAAAGAGGATATGTTTTATGCAATGCCTCATATTACCAGGGATACAGGTCTGATTCTTGGCTTGGGTCACTGTCTGTGTGGAGTCTGCACATTCTCCCCATGCCCACGTGGGTTTCTTCCGGGTGCTCTGGGTTCCTCCCACAGTCTAAAGATGTGTGAATTAGGTGGATTGGCCATGCTAAATTGTCCCTTAGTGCCGGGGGCCTTGCTAGGGTAATACATAAGTTGTGGGATGGGACCTTGGGGGGGGGATAGTGGTCAGTGCAGATTCGATGGACCGAGTGGCCTTCTTCTGCACTGTAGGGCTCAATGGTATTCTATGGTATGGTTTTGAGAATGGGTAACCCTTCATTTTTGATTTTAAGCTCTTTAACTTTGCCCTTGCAGTTTTCAATTACTTGTAAGAAAGGAAACAACACTGAAGCAGAATTGTAGAAATATAGAAACTAGAAGCAGGAGGAGGCCATTCAACCCTTCAAGTCTGCTCCACACTCATTTTGATCATGGCTGGTCATCAACATCCTGATTCTCCTCTCGCCCCCATATCCCTTGATCCCTTTAACCACAAGCGCTATATCTAATTTCTTCTTGAAATCCGAGAACGTTTTGGCCTCAACTATTTTCTGTGGTAGTAAATTCCACACCTTCACCACCCTCTGGGTGAAGAAATTCCTCCTCATCTCGGTTCTAAATGGTCACCCTTCCCCCCCCCCAGCAACCTCCTCAGGACCTTACTTGTTTCAGTAACATCACTTCTCATTTCTTTGAACTCCAAATGGATAGAGGCCCAACCTTTCTGGTTGGTGGCACAGTAGCACAGTGGTCAGCACTGCTACTTCACAGCTCCGGGGACCTGGATTCAATTCCTGGCTTGAGTCACTGTCTGCGTGGAGTTTGCACATTCTCCCCGTGTCCTCTGGGTGCTCTAGTTTTCTCCCACAACCCAAAGATGTGCAGGTTAGGTTGATTGGCTATGCTAAAATTGCCGCTTAGTGTTTTAGGATGCTTAGGTTAGAGGGATTAGTGGGTAAAATATGTAGGGATATGGGGGTAGGACCTGGATGGGATCTGCACTGTAGGGTTGTATGATTCTTTCCAACCCCTACTCCTAAGATAACACTTTTGTCCCTGGAACAGAATGAGTGAGTGAACTCTAAGGAGGCAGAAATATTTGATACAAATGATAACTTCTGACTTCATTAAAATAACCAGCGGCAGATTTTGATGCCAAAATGTTTGCACTATAATTACCGCTCATAATCAGGGTGGTAATGAGGCTTTGGACAATGGCCTGAAGTGGGTGATGCAACCACCCATCCTGAGGTCAACAGCAATGAAAGTGGAACAAGATGAATGAGAGTAACTGAATCAATTCCGCCATTGTCCAAATTCAGAACATTCCCCTGGCTATTTCCAGGGTGCACATCCCAGTTCTCCATTCCAGTCGTCCCCTTCTTCAGCTGTCTTTGGATTCTGACTTCTGACAATAACTTTGACACCAGCTCACGCTGCCATCTTTGAAACTGAGCCTCATTAAAACTCTGCTCGTGCCTGACATGAGAGACACACTCTGCTTACCACCAAGTTCATAATGGAAGGCTTTGGCAGCCAAGCCTCCCAATGCAGCTAACAAAAATCCTCCTCCTGGCTTTAAGCCTTGATGCTGGTCTCAGCATGGTACCTGCTGCCAGGAATAATGTCTGGATCAACACTTTGGTTCCCTGTAGTTCCAGGCGATGGAGCTGCCAGCATGCTAATGCACTCTTGCCCACTAATGGTGAGGTACACGGCCTGCAGGAGAATTGCTCCAAGATTCCTGGCTGTGATGTTCTCCAGAATTGCTATCCCATGCCATTCCATAATCAGCCAGTGGGAGGCAGTGACCAATTAGGAGAAGTTGCTTGTTGGCCGATCTTTCTCCCGGAATATTAAACAGAGGCACAATGTTATATTCACTGGATTGGTAATCCCAGTGCAATGCTGTGGGGATCTGGATTTGAATTTGAATCCAACCATGGCAGAAGAATTTGAGTTCAATAAAAGTCTGGACTTATAAGTCTGATTGTGACCATGGAATAATTGTCGATTGTTATAAATCATTCTGGTTCATTGGGGAAGGAAATCTGCCATCCTTACTTGGTCTGGCCTCAGATCCACAGCAATGGGGTTGACTCTTAAATGCCCTCTGAAATGACTTAGCAATCCATTCAGTTCAAAGACATTGAGGGACAGGCAATAAATGATGGTCAGCCAGTGACACCACGATCCAATGAATTAAAAAATGCCAAAAGTTTCACCTAACTCAATGACCAGAGAAGCAATGACCTATTGCGTCAAACTCACAACCTTCCTAACTCGGCTCTTGAGCTACTTTTTTTATTCATTCATGGGATGTGGTGTCGCTGGCTAGGCCAACTTTTTTCACCCATCTTTGCCAACTTTAAGAGCGTTCAAATGGTCAATGGATAGGCACATAGATAACATTGGAATAGTTTAGTTTAGAGAGTCATTAGATTGTTCCACTGGTCTGGAACTGGTTCCACTGGTTCTGGCAACGTAGACGGCCGAAGGGCCTGTACTGCACTGTAATGTTCTATGATCTATGTTCTTAACTGTCTTTGAACTGAGTGGCTTTGGATTCCAGATTGCTGTGGATCTGAAATGACATATAGGCCAGACCAGATATGGATGGCAGATTTCCTTCCCTAAAGTGTGTTAGTGTGGAGACGATCACCTAGTGGTTTATTGCTAGATTATTAAACCAGAAACTCAACTAATTTTCTGGCATTCCAGGCTCGAGCCCCACCACAGCCAATGGTGGAATTTGAATTAAATAATAAAAAAAATTGGAATTAAGATTCTATTGATGACCATGAGCTCATTGTCAATTGCCAGAAAAGTCCCCATCTGGTTCACTAATGTCCTTTCAGGGAAGGAAATCTGCCATCCTTACCTGGTCTGGCCTACACGTGATTCCAGAACCACAGCAATGTGGTTGACTCTCAACTGCCCTCGGGCAACTAGAGATGGGCAATAAATGCTGGCCAGCCAGCGACGCCCGTGTCCCAGGAATGAATAATAAAAGAATCTGATTGGTTTTTACAATAATCGACAATGGTTTCATGGTTATCATTAGACTTTTCATTCCAGATTTTTATTGAATACAAATTTCACCATTAGCCCAAGGTGCAGAATGAGCCAACTCTACACTTCAAAGCATTGGCATTGATGAAAATTAGGGATACACATGAAACGTGCTGCAACGAGGCAAGATCACAATGCTTGGCAGAAGCTCACTCAGCAGTTTGGTGGGACAGTTATGAGTATTTATGTCCTGAACTTCAACTGATAGCTTTTCTCAACATTACAGTAAAATTACACATGAATTTATGGACTGAAAAGATTTTAATATTGGTACCACTTAAACCACAGGAGACCACATCGCTTTGAAATAATAAAGTTACACAGTTACAAATATTGGACTGGGTTCCTTGCTCAGTTCCAGCTAATAAAGAAAATAAAAAAAATGATAAGATTACACATTCCTTTGGAACATATGTCCTCTTGACGGAGCTTGTGAAAGAATCAAATTTCCATCGAACTGTGATCCATCAGCAGTTTCATCCGACACTGCATCTTAATGAGGAGTTTTCTAGAGATTTAGAGTGGGGAAGGAAGGTAATGTCCTGGGACATACTCATCTCTCACGTTGGTATCATCTCAACATGTCAACCATCATTTAATTTGTTGACAGATGATAGCCTTTGATCAGAGTGGCCACAGTTCCTGTGGAGCCAGGACTGAAGGAAAGTCACGTAGCCTAGGAACCTCTTTCTGCAGCAACGACCCCTCGCACATTAACCTGATGTGAGAGTTGATTTCTTTCTTCTCTCTCTCTCCCCCTCTCTCTCTCCATCAGGAGGTGGGGCAAAAGAAAGGTTACGCAGAAAAGCACGATCAAAGCCAACCTCTGGCCTTTTCCAGCTAAGACCTAAATGGCCCTATTCTTAACGTGACATTTTTAAAGAGTTCGGTGCGGTGTGACAGAAATTGTAATGGAGCCTGCCACTTTGAAGTACGACTTCCATCAATTACTGCCATCAATCCCCAGTTTATCTGTGCTGTGTCAGCAGATTGCACTGTAGATTGAAGGCACAATATTAGCCATATGTCTAATGATAGATTCTTGCCTGTGATTAACTCCCTGGAGCAACATCTCCAGGACAGCTTTGTATTAATTTTATGAATTGAGCTGGTAAGCGTCAGGACCGGGTCCTGTATTGATGGTGCTGGGAAACCTGACAGTGCAATAATCGAACCAGGACAATGCGAGCGACACAGAGGAAGATTAGCTAAAGCCTAGCTGAGATGTTCATTTCCTATATGAAAAACAACCAGTCCCGAGTTCAGGTCTTCCAGTCAGGGTGCTGGATATGGGACTGGTGCTGGATTCGATTTGTTTGGACTCCACCAGGGTCACCCAGCTCCTAACCTCATCAACAGCCTTGGTCCGAACGTGGGACATAAGAGCTGAACTCCAGAGGTGAGGTGCGAGTGCTTATCCTTGAAATTGAAAGCGATTATTTTAGATTTATCTTAGCTTAGACAGAATACAGGCGCTGACAGAGTTAACAGTAGGAAGAGGAATTACCCACATGGGTGGCACAGTAGCACAGTGGTTAGCACTGCTGCTTCACAAGCTCCAGAGACTTGGGTTCGATTCCTGGCTTGGGTCACTGTCTGTGTGGAGTTTGCACATTCTCCTCGTGTCTGCATTGGTTTCCTCTGGGTGCTCCAGTTCTCTCCCACAGTCCAAAGATGTGCAGGTTTGGTTGATTGGCCATGTTAAAATTGCCCCTTAGTATCCTAAAATGCTTAGGTTAGAGAGATTAGCGGGTTAAATATGTAGGGATATGGGGGTAGGGCCTGGGTTGAGTTTGTGATTGGTGCAGACTCGATGGGCTGAAGGGCCTCTTTCTGTACTATAGGATTCTGTGATGTGAATGCAGTAAGAAATCTAAAACAAATAAGTATGATTTTCAAACATGTAAGTTGATATTTTAAATGCATTTCAAAGTATTTTACTGTGATTATACTTTCAGTCAATATAAGGTACCAAGGGGCATAATGGAAAAGTTGAATATCTTAGAGCCAAAGGCCTGGGAATCCATTGGTTAGCATTCTCATATCTGGGAGATCCTCACAAGGGAACATATTTTGCAATTATATGAATAGTTGATTCAAAGCCCAGACATTGAGTAGGCATGACCCAGGGTGCAAGAATACATGTCTATTCAGCTTGGCAATAAGCCAGTGGGAACATCCACTTTGACCTTCATAGTAGCATTTACCATATCCAGGCAAGAAGAAACTAGCTTTAGCCAGGACGGGAGAGAGTAACATCCGGTTTGCATTAGACAAATGAGGAATCATTATGCTGGGAAGCACTAAACAATTGGCTGAAGTATCTGACAAAGATTTATACTGACGTATGGATAGTAAATGAAATTAATTTTAAACTAATGTAAGACAGGGAATCAAATCAAGAAAATGTCCAACTGTCTTGTTTCTTATTGAGAACATTAGGATTTATTTGAGTGGTCTGGGTATTCTGTATCTGAGACATTGTCATAATTTCTCCCATTGATTACTGGTTTTGAATAAAGTTTTATCTTTATACTGTGACATTGGTTTCCTGAGTCTAATTGCTCGCATCATCGAGAAACTCCACTAACAACAACAAGGCAATGTTTGACCCATGACATTAAAGATCCTCAACAAAACTGGAATCAATGGGAGTCTGGGAAAACTCTTGACTTGCTGGAATCATACTTGGCGCGAAAGAAGATGGGTGTGGTGGCTGGAGGTCAATCAGCGCAGCTCCGCTGCTGGAGCTCCTCAAGGTAGTCTGAGTTCCAATTATCTTCAATTGTTCATCAATGACCTTCCTTCCATCTTGGGGATGTTCGCTGATGATTGCACAATGTTCAGCACCACATTCGAGACTCCTCGGATACTGAAACAGTCCATGTCCAAATGCAGCAAGATCTGGACAATATCCAGTCTCAGCTGACAAGTGACAAATAATATTCACGTCACACAAATGCCAGGCAATGACAATCACCAACAAGACAGGGTTTAACCATGCCCCCTCATACACCTGGTATGGAGGACATTAGCTATGTGGAGAGGTTGGAGAAACTTGGTTTGTTCTCATTGGAACGACATGTTTATTACATGGAAGATGGTGGGTGGTGGTGGAGGTAGTGGAAGCAGATTTGATAATGACTTTTAAGGGGCATCTTGACAAATACATGAGTAGGATGGGAATAGAGGGTAGGGGGTTTTAGCTCAGTCAGGCAGCATGGTTGATGCAGGCTTGGAGGGCTAAGGGTCTGTGTCTGTGTTGTAATTTTCTTTGTTCTTTGACATGCAAAGACATTACAGAATCTCCCACTATTAACATCCTGGTGGTTACCATTGACCAGAAACTGAACTGGACTAGCCTATAAATACTGTGGCTACAAAAGCAGGTCAGAAAATGAGAATCGGCGGTGAGTAACTTACCCTGACTTCCCCAATCTGTCCACTGTCAAAAAGCACAAGTTAGGACTGTGATGGAATACTCTTTACTTTCTTGGATGGTGCAGCTCCAACACTGAAGAAAGTCAACATTATTCAGGACAAAGCAGCCCAGCTGATTGACACCCCATCTACCACTTTCAAAATTCACTCCCTCCGCAGATGCACAGAGGCTGCAGTGTGTAACATCTACAAGACTGGACATAGCTTAGCACAACACTGAGGGCCGAAGGGCCTGTGCTGTGCTCTAACGTTCTATGTTTCTATATGTAACTTAAACAAGTTGAAGTTTCCTTCGACAGCACCATCCAAACCCACAAGCTGCCCTTTCTGGGGTGTGATTCCTATTATACCTCTCCTCCACTTCTGTTCAGAGAGTCACCTTTCTAAAATTCAGTAGCCTTCCACCCAATCCCACTAGAGTGACAACCAGCCTTGGGATCTGGGAGTGTCGGAGGGCATCTGAATCCTGGGAGCTGCCACAGCATTTTGCACTGACTGGCTGAACCTGTGCCTTGTGGTCACAAACTGTCTGCATATTCAAGGAGTGGAGCCCTTCCAGTTTACCAAGGTACCCGGTTCACTCACTGGCACCTCGATGGACGTGCAAATGCAGCAGATGGCACCTGGATATTGTGGGGGACCCGGCAGTCACAGTGAAGCCTCTGCCTCACTAAGCCTGGCTGGCCTTGTCCATTTGGTAATGAATAAATGTCAAGTCCCTCCTTTATCTAAAGTTTATTTAATACTCGCAAATAGGCATACATTAACACTGAAATGAAGTTACTGTGAAAATCCCCTATCACCACATCCTGGTGCCTGTTCACGTACACTGAGGGAGAATTTAGCATGGCCAATGCATCTAACCAGCACGTCTTTCAGACTGTGGAAGGAAACTGGAGCACCTGGAGGAAACCCATGCAGAGATGGGGAGAACACGCGGTCTGCACACAGACAGTGACCCAACTGGGAATCAAACCCAGGTCTCTGACACTGTGTGCCACATGAACAGAGGGTCAGTGATCAGCTTGCAGGCAGCAGATTGGGACACTCCATACAGATCTCCACTGACCCCAGAAAGTGCCAGAGGAATAAAAGTTACCATGATCTTCAGAGTCACTGGCATGGGGTGGTCACCACATGATTGGAGGTGATGTCCTGCCCAATTGGAGATTCACAGGTCTCCAATTGGGCAGGACAATTGGAGGTCACAGGTTCCTTGGAGAGGCGGAGTCTCCTTCGGCAGTGATCTCTGACATGCTGAGGTTGCCAGATCATTGCCTGTGCATTCTGGTACCAGGACAGTGCCTTCTTTAGTTGATAAGTTTATGGAAGAGAAGGGAATGGTTTAGTTTGGAGGGTCATTGCTTTTTTTTCATAATTGGTCGGCGCAACATCGAAGGCCGAAGGGCCTGTTCTGCGCTGTAATGTTCTATGTTCTATGTTTTATGTTCTTCTATATCCTGTTCTGCCTTGCAGTCCCTGCTGGTCCCCACGCCCCTGTGCCCCTCTCCCCTCCCAAGAAACTCTCTTGGATGCTGCCTGTGGATAACTGACCTCCTTTCCTTTCTGCCCCGGACTTCCTCCTCAGAGGAACCTCTACCACTGGATAGACAATCCTTGTTATTACAGAAACAGAGGGTGTCTGGTGAACAAGAAACCTCCACGTGGTATAAATCCTCCAGGAGCCTCGGAGACATCAATGAGTGCTGAAATGGAGGCCAGCAACTCAAAGACTGAAGGTAAAAACAAGACATAAAGCTGTCAAGTTTCACTAAGCAACCAGCAGCGAAAATATCCTAAACTCCTCACAACTCACCATGGCAACACATGGGATCCATTTTATCCTGTCCTTGGATGACATCACAAAGAAATGGATTGTCCGTCTGCCCAATTTGCCATGTACTGGACACTAACTCAGAAGGACAAAATAAAATCTCAGTCAACAGGCTATTAAGGGCTTTAAATTGTCCCTTTAATGGAGACAATTCCATTGGGATGATCAATGGTCAGACAGCACTAGATGCAAGAGGATTGGGATGGCCTAGTGGTATTATCGCTGGACGATTAATCCAAAAACTCAGCTAATGTCCTGGGGACCCAGTTCAAATCCCACCAATTCAATTAAAAAAATCTGGAATTAAGAATCTACTGATGACCATGAAATACAAAGAACAAAGAGCAACACAGCACGGAAAACAGGCCCTTCGGCCCAAAGAGCCCGCGCCGCCGTCCTAACGTCTTAATGACATATCCATGACTTTAGGCTATGCCTATTGTGGAAGGTTCCCATATAGGGACCAATATAGGGACAATTTGTTACCCAATCAGCCTAAGAGCACATTTTTGGGATGTGGGAGGAAACCGGAGCACCCGGAGAAAACCCACGCAACCACGGGGAGAACACGCAAACTCCCGCAGACACAGGCCCAAATCCATGTGTCTGCACAGCAACAGCGATAGTCTCTGAGCTGTCATGTTGCCCATCAGATGGTCCAGTTTAAGCATACACTAACGACTTGAAGCACTAGGCCACTCCTGAAGCAACATCCAAGAGCAGCCCTCGCACGACCTGCCGAATGCATGCACCTTGTTGGTCAACAAGGTGGACCGAATTGCCTGTGGAAACAAATAAGATATTTAGACAGTCCTGCTATATCCCTCTATCTGCAGACCGCTCATGTGGCTGTCCAAGAGACTCTTAAACAACCCTAGCGTGCCTGCTCCCACCACCTTACTCGGCAGTGCATTCCACACCCCCACTACCCTTTGTGTGAAAAACTGCCCTCTAATATTCGTCTTATACATAGCCCCCCTCACCCTAAGGCCATGACCCCTCGTTCTATCCATTTCTAATGGTGGAAAAAGCTTACCACCATTTACTCTATCTATACCCCTTATAATCTTATATACCTCTATTAGATCCCCTCTCAGCCGACGTCTTTCAAGGGAAAACAACCCCAGTGTGTTCAACTGTCGATTATCAGAAAAAACCCATCTGCTTCACTAATGCCTTTTAGGGAAGGAAATCTGCCGTCCTTTACCTGGTCTGGCCTACATGCGACTCCAGATCCACAGCAACGTGGTTGACTCTCAGCTGCCCTCCAAGGGCAACTAGGGATGGGCGATAAATATTGGCCATTTAGCAACACCCATGTCCCAGGAATGAAAAAAAAATTGTCAGTGAGTGTGCTTCTGACTCTTTGTTCAAAATCATTTCACACAAATTTCCACATATTAATATTAGTCATGTGAAGATGGTTCAGCGAGTGCAGCACTGTCAAAGGTGTCTGTCTTTAAAATTAAATAGAGGGCCCACCCCACTTCCCCCAAGATGTCTAACCTCCCCCAACCCTGCACTGCCTATTAGTTCAGACGGAAGTTAAAAATTCAACAGCGCTAACCCAAAGAATAGAATCCCTACAGTGCAGAAAAAGACTATTTGTCCCATCGAGTCAGCACTGACAACAATCCCACCCAGCCCTATCCGCATAACCCCACATATTTACCCTGCTAATCCCCTGACACTAAGAGGCAATTTAATTTGGGGACGGCATGGTGTCACAGCACCAGAGACCTAGATTTGATTCCCGGCTTAGGTGGAGTGGAGTTTGTGTAGAGCCTGCCTGCGTCTGTGTGGGTTTTCTTTGAGTGCTCTGGTTTCCTCCCACAGTCCAAAGATGTGCAGGTTAAGTAGATTAGCCAGGCAAACTTGCCCCTTAGTATCAGAGAGAGTAACTAGGGTAAATGCATGGGGTTATGGGGATAGGGACTGGGTGGAATTGTGGTCAATGCAGCCTCAATGGGCCAAATGGTCTCCTTCTGCACTGTAATATGACTCTAACCTGAACATCTTCGGACTGTAGGAGGAAACTGGAGTACCCAGCGGAAACCCACACTGACACGGGGAGGATGTGCAAACTCCACACAGACAGCGACCCAAGACCAGAATCGAACCAGGGGCTCCCTGGTACTCTGGGGCAGCAGTGCAAAACCACCGTGCCACCATGCTGCCCAAAGACAAAGATTCAGCTGGCCAATGTTGCTGCCATGGTTCAGAATCCTGCGAGTAACTTTCCACAGAGAGGATTTGAAAAGAAAAGTTACTTTGAATGCAGAGTTATATAGACGCAAGCATTCCTGCAAAGCTGGAAAGGAACAAAAATCTGCAAAGGTAGGTAGTTAAGCTGCCAATCATCGAATCTTCCAGCGCAGAAGGAGGCCATTGTGCCTGTGCTGGTGCTCTGACAGTTCCATCCAATTAGTAACACACTCCCCCGCTCGTTTCCCATAGCCTTGCAGTCCTGTTCTTTTATGTGTAATGTTGATAACACAGTTTAAAATAAATTCTGACCACCCTTCCCCCTTCGCTTTGCCAAATATTTTAGATCTATATTTTTATTGCGTCTGATCCTTCTGTTAGATCGCTCCAAAGATCATATCACCAGCCCTCATGATTGCAATCACCTCATCCTCTCGGCTTCACTGTTCTGATTTGAATAACCCCATTCTCTCCACATCACTCAGCTCCCTCATCACCCCACAGCCCAAAGATTTGCAACTGAGGTGGATTAACCCATGGTAAGTGTGTGGGAGAGGGCCTGGGTAATACGCTCTGTGGTGTAGACGCGATGTGCTGAATGGCCTCCTTCTGCAATGTAGTGATTCCCTGATAAATTTGAGTTGGTTAGAACTGCTGCCTCATAGCACCAGGGAACCTTGGTTTGATTCCTGGCTTGGGTCACTGTCTGTGTTTGCACCTTCTCCCTGTGTCTGCGTGGGTTTCCCCTGGATGCTCAGGTTTTCTTCCACAGTCCAAAGATATGCAGGTTGGGTTGATTGGCCATGCTAAAATAGCCCCAGTGTCACGGGAATAGGGCCTGGGTGGGATTGTGGTCAGTACAGACTTGATGGGCTCAATGGTCTTTTACTACACGGTAGGGATTCAATCATAAATCACAATAAAGCCATTTAATAAATCACCCCTCTACCCACTCCCAGGCCGTGTCTCCCAATCCTTCCTAACTGTGTGGAGCCAGAATGGACCTCAGTGGGACTGGGGGGTTTTGTGGGGATGGAGGGACAGTGGGAGGACAGGGGGTGTTTAACATGGAGGAATGCCTCTGCTTTGGGGCATATAATGATATCTGGGCCACTGACTCATCTAACGGAGAGGAGGGATAGAGATTGGGGGACCGGAGAGAGGATGGGCAGAGAAAAGAGGGACAAAGTGAAGAGGAGCAAAAGGAGGGGCAGAGAGCAGAGGGATAGAGGGTGGAGGGCTGGGGGAGAGTATAGAAGGAAGAGGGACAGAGGGAGGAAGGACAGAGGGAGGAGGGGATGTTTTGCTCCCTGTTGCTCCTTGAAGTTGAAGTTTTCGTTGGCACCATGACTCCAACTCCCATAAACAATAGTCTCCAATATTAGGTATAATTAGACTTCCTCCCACCTCCTCCTTCCCGCTTGCTCATCCTGCACCCAAAACTAATTGTTAACCCAGTAATTTGATTGAAAAAATGTTTTTTTTTATTTCTAGACATTTATTCTTTTTCAATGCTGTAATTTGTGCAGAAAGTAATATCGTCGTAATGTCCCACACTGCTTTGCAATTTATAAATAACTTATTTTTATTGCTGCAATGTTGGAAACACAATGGCCAACCTGTACACAGCAAGATCCCACAAACTGTGCTTCAATAATGAACAGAACTTTGTGTTTTGTTAACTGCAGGATATTTTGGCCAGGGATCTGAGGCTAACTCCTCGGAACCATGGGATATTTGCTACTGTGAGCCTGGAGGGCCTCCCTTTCAATCTTCCTCCATAAAACTACTCTTCCAACAGTGCAGCACCTCCTCCAGTGCAGCAGTGCACTGTTCACCCAAATGCCTGCCCCAGTTTCGGGGATGTGAACGCCCCCATCTCTGATTCAGAAACAAGAGTCCTACCATTGGGGCCACACAATCACAATCGCTGTGAGCTCTTCAGAACTTTTCACTGGGGAATGATGGCCTAGACTATTAATCCAGAAACTCAACTGTGTTCTGAGGACCCAGGTTCAAATCCCGCCATGGCAAATGGTGGAATTTGAACTCAATAAAAGAAAGTCTGGAATTAAGGACCTACTGATGAAACTTTTGTCGAGTGCCAGAAAAACAAAACATCTTTCAATAATGCTCCTGAGGGAAGGAAATCTGCTGTCCTTACTTGGTCTGGCCTACATGTGATTGCAGACCCAAAGCAATGTGGTTGACTCTCAACTGCCCTCCAATGGCAATTAAGGATGGGTAATAAATTCTGGCCAGACAGTGATGCAGATGGTTAGGAAGGATTCCAGGGGGAAATTCCCATCTGATTCCCTCCGCCAATCAGGCAAGGCTCCAGGAGACGATATTAGCCTTTGACTCCTTGGTGTGGCAGCTGACTGGTAACTTACCCTCAATAACCAGCAAGCGTGCTCTCCTTTCAGCCATTTGTCAGGTGCCCTTTTAATATGTGGCAGTGAGTCAATAGGCACTGTGCAGTGTTGTGTAGCCTGTTCCAGAGTTTATATGCTCTTCAATCTACATCTCTGCCAGAGGACTTCTTACACAATGCTGTCCAGTCCTACCATCCATACTCAATCCAGTTCACCTCTCCAACTCGACTCCACTCAATCCATGCGTCACGTCTAAATACCGCAGTCATGTTTCCTCAAAGCTTGCATTTCTCTGAAGCTAGCAGTCCTCATTCTTGGAGCTCAACCTGGGAACTAAAAACCTTTAGGCCCAGATAATAATTGGGTTCACCTCCTTTGCACCATCTCCAGAGCTATGACTGTAACACTACATTCTGCACTCTCTTGTTTTCTTCTCTGTGAATGGTATGCTTTGTCTGTACCGTGTGCAAGAAACGACACTTTTCACTATATAATAATACACGAGGCACTAATAAATCAAATCAAATCAAATTAAATCAAACCCACGCTGAAAATGTGTAAACTCCACACTGTCATCCAAGGAATAGAACCAGTGTCCCTGGCACTGTGAGGCATTGCTAAACATTGTGCCACCAAGCTGCCCAAATATCCTTTTTCTATACAGTAACATTCTATAATTCATTGATTCTATAAGCCAATTTAATGTTGGAAAAGGTTCACAGGAATAATGGCTTGCTCCCATTCTTATATTTGGATGGGTGAATGGCCTTCAGCATCATAGCCAGCTTGTAATCTGATACAAAATAGGGCACTCAAATTGTCCACTTTGAAGGATATCTGCCATGGACAGGCCCATTCGCCTCATTTATCTCAATCTAATGCTACCTATTCATTTGCTCTGAATTACTTTACTGTGTTATCTGCAAAGATGCAAATGGTTCCATTCGTGCATTATCCGAATGATTAATGATGCTGGGACATGAACCACAGTGTGATATCTCCACAGCCCAACTCTCTCATTGCCGGGATGTATGAAAACTGCCGCCTGACAACACTAGCGGCCAGATCGTGAATTTGTATCGTCCCTGGCAGTGTAAACAAAGCAAGAAACCATAAAGAGTCAAGCCTCCATTCTGACCACTTCAGAGGGAGCTCTTCATGCCTTATCGCTTAGGAGCACTGTTCACTCTGATATACTCGATCCAAGTGAATCTCAGACATCCCCCAAAGCATTCATTGTAGTCAGGTTCAGGGAACTGCAGACACATGCCAGGTATAGTACATGCACATGAAATATGACGCTAGTGTGCGTCACGTGTGTATCACCTGGGTATGAAACACAATCTGGACAGAAACCTACACAGCTGAAATATGCCACTTATGCAGCTCATGTGCCTATATACCCAAATGGAGGAGGCATTTACTTAAAATGAGAGGGGGAAATTCAAAGGACATGTGAGGAGCAAGTTTTTTTACACAGAGAGTGATGGGTGCCTGGGACGCACTGCAGGTGGTGGTGGGGGCAGATAGGATAGGGGCATTTAAGGTGTTTTTAGATATGCACATGAATACGTAAAGAGTCGAGAGATATAGACCAAGGGCAATCAGAAAGAATGAGTTTAATTTGGCATCATAACGTGAGTAAGTGTGAGATCATGCTCAACATCATGCAACATTATGGGCCAAAGGGCCTATGTTACACTGTTACAAGTTCAGAAGATAAGTAAGTTGACAAGTGCAAACATAACAAAGCGCTATTGGGATAGGCAGGAGTTACAATCTGATCCACTATGATCTTATTGAATGGCGAAGCAGCTTTGAGGGGCCAACTCCTGCTTCTAATTCATATGTTCAGAAGTACTTCTTTGATACAGTGCAAGTTGTATTGAACATTGTTATCCTGATCTATGGTAATAACAGTCTGAGCTTACATGACAGCACTCAGCTGAATGTTAATTATGTTGCAGCCATTAAGTGGTTATATATGTGGTCATCAGATTCGGCATCATGGTTGGGTCCTCGAATGTGTGAAGAAAGTTGGTCACAACTTCCATACTGAACTCCATGCTCTGTGCCAAGTGCCGTGGGGCAGCACGGTGGCACAGTGGTTAGCATTGCTGCCTCACAGCACTAGGGACCCGGGTTCAATTCCAGCCTTGTGTGGAGTTTGCACCTTCTCCTCATTTCTGCATGGGTTTCCTTTGGGTGTTCCGGTTTCCTCCCGCAGTGCAAAGATGTGTGGGTATGGTGGATTGGTCATGCTGAATTGCCCTTGAGTGTCAGGAGATTAGCAGGGATAAACATGTGGAATTATGGGAAGTGGGCCTGGGCGGGATTGTGGTCAGTGCAAATTTACTGACATAGAACATAGAACATTACAGCACAGAACAGGCCCTTCGGCCCTCCGATGTTGCACCGACCAATTGAGAAAAAGCAATGACTCTCTAACCTAAACCATTCCATTTTCATCCATAAACCTATCCACTGACCACTTAAACGCGCCCAAACTTGGCGCAACTACAACTGCAGCAGGTAGGGCATTCTGTGCCCTTACCACCCTCTGGGTAAAGAACCTACCTCTGACATCCATCCTATAACTACCACCCCTTAATTTGAAGCTATGTCCCCTCGTGCTAGCTTTCTCCATCCGAGGAAAAAGGCTATCACTGTCCACCCTGTCTAATCCTCTGATCATCTTATATGCCTCAATAAGGCCACCTCTTAGCCGCCTTCTCTCTAATGAAAGTAACCTCAAATCCCTCAGCCTTTTCTCATAAGACCTTCCCTCCATACCAGGCAACATCCTGGTAACAACCTCCTCTGCAGACTCTCCAATGCCCCCACATCTTTCTTATAATGTGGCGACCAGGACTGTACACAATACTCCAAGCGCAGCCGCACCAGAGTTTTGTACAGTTGTAACATGACGTTGCGGCTCCGAAACTCAATCCCCCTACCAATAAAAGCCAAGACTCCGTATGCCTTCTTAACAACCTTATCGACTCGATTGCCAACTTTCAGGGATCTATGCACATATACACCGAAATCCCTCTGTTTGTCAACACTATTAAGAGTCCTACCATTAGCCCTATACTCTATACATTTGTTATTCCAGCCAAAGTGAATTACCTCACACTTTTCCGCATTAAACTCCACTTGCCACCTCTCGGCCCAGCTCTGCAACTTGTCTAAGTCTCTCTGCAAACTATAATACCCCTCTTCACTATCCACAACTCCTCCAATTTTGATGTCGTCAGCAAATTTAGAACATAGAACATAGAACATAGAACAATACAGCACAGAACAGGCCCTTCGGCCTTCGATGTTGTGCCGACCAAAATAAAAAGCAATGCCCCTCCAAACTAAACCATTCAGTCTATCAAAAATTTGATAGACTGAATGGCCTCATTTTGCACAGTAGGGATTCTATGATTCTAAGTTGACCCTAGATGACTCTGTGCTCCTTTACATTGAACGTAGGCCTCCCAGTGTGCCATGTATATTAATGGACATTAATACGTCCATCGCTGATCTTCTGTCAGTCACCCCATCAAAGCCCGCATTTCAATCCTGTCCAGCAGAACCCATATGCAACTTCCCCCCACTGGTGAGCTGGCACCTCGGGTATTTTTCCCTTGGCTCTGATTGCAGTGCACAAAGCCCAGTGTCACATTGTTCACCAATATCGTCTCCAAGGTCAGTGCTGGCGAGTGAGTCTGTGAATCCAGTGATGGCAATGTTTTCATCATCTATCTCTTATAGAACATGGAACATAGAACATAGAACATTACAGCGCAGTACAGGCCCTTCGGCCTTCGATGTTGCACCGGCCAGTGCACCCTCTAACCTAAACTATTCCAATATCATCCATATGCCTATCCACCGAACATTTGAATGCCCCCAAAGTAGGCGAGTCCACAACTGCTGCAGGCAGGGCATTCCACGCCCTCCCCACCCTCTGTGTGAAGAACCTGCCTCTGACATCCGTCCTATAACTACCACCTCTTAATTTAAAGTTATGTCCCCTCGTGTTGGTCATCATCATCCGAGGAAAAAGGCTCTCACTATCCACCCTATCCAATCCCTTGATCATCTTATACGCCTCAATTAGGTCACCGCGTAACCTTCTTCTCTCTACTGAAAATAACCTCAGGTCCCTCAGCCTTTCCTCATAAGGCCTTCCCACCATACCAGGCAACATCCTGGTAAACCTCCTCTGCACCCTTTCCAATGCTTCCACATCTTTCTTATAATGCGGCGACCAGCACTGTACGCAATACTCCAAGTGCGGCCGCACCAGAGTTTTGTACAGTTGTAACATAACCTCACGGCTCCTAAATTCAATCCCTCTACCAATAAAAGCTAACACACCGTACGCCTTCTTAACAACTTTATCAACCTGGTGCCAACTTTCAAAGAGCTATGTACTTGTACCCCAAGATCCCTCTGCTCGACAACACTATTAAGGGTCTTTCCATTAGCCCTATATTTCATATGCCTGTTATTCCTACCAAAGTGAATCACCTCACACTTATCCATATTGAATTCCATTTGCCACCTCACGGCCCAGCTCTGCAACCTATCAATGTCCCTCTTTATTGAGAAAGGCATCAAGGTAATGTTGTGTTGAGGGAAGGAGAGAAAGTAGGATTGCATGCTTACGCTACCTACTGCTTGCCATAGAGTCGTAGAGGTCTGCAGCACAGAAAAAGGCCCCACGGACTATCAAGTCTATGCCAGGCAAACCACCTAACTATTCTAATCCCATTTTGCAGCACTTGCCTCATAGCCTTATATGCCCTAACATCACAAACGTACATTTAAGTACTTTTTAAAGGAGCAACAGGGTAACAAAGTGGGTAGCATTGCTGCTTCACAATGCCAGGGGCCCGGATTTGATTCCTGGCTTGGGTCACTGTCTGTGTGGAGCTTGCACATTCTCCCCGTGTCTGCTCTGGGTGCTCCGGTTTCCTCCCACATTCTGAAAGACGCGCTGGTTAAGTGCATCGACTCAGACTGTGATGACTAGGGAAATTTCACAGCAACTTCATTGCAGTGTTAATGTAAGCCTTATTGTTACTTTAAAGAAAAAGTTATGAGGCTCTCCACCATTCTTTCAGGCAATGGGTTCTAGACTCTCACCAACCTCTCGTGCAAAAGGTTTCCCTCACATCCCTTTTAAGCTCCGGCTCCTTCCCTTAAATCTTGTACTTCAGAAGAGATTGTGGAATAAGAGGGAATTGGGATGTGATCAGCAGGATTGTTGGTATAAAGTTGGTGAAATGCACTTCAATCGATGGGCATGGACTATTCACACATTGCATTCCTTCGACCTGTTTTGGGGGCCTATGCAATTTAGCTTCTTACGATACTTTAAATAGTGACTCTCCTGTCAACAACTGGTGTAGCTCTGTAAATAAAAAGCTGTATCTTGCTGAATCAAACATGTTGTGTCATACACCATTAGTTAAACATTTTCCTGCGCCATCCAGCTGGATAAATGTTAGGGCTTCAACTTTCTGCAAGAGCCAGCTAATAATCACGTAGAGTTTAAAGTTTATTTATTACAAATAGGCTTACATTGATACTGCAATGAAGTCACTGTGAAAATCCCCTAGTCGCCATACTCCAGCACCTGTTTGGATTCACTGAGGGAGAATTTAGCACGGCCAATGCATCTAACTAGCATATCTTTCAGACAGTGGGAGGAAACCGGAGCACCTGGAAGAAAGCCACGGAGACACAGGGAGAACATGCAAACTCTGCACAGATAGTCACCCAAGCCGGGAATCAGTTTCCTCCCACGCTCCAAAGCTGTGCCGGTTAGGTGGATTGGCCATGCCAAATTGACCCCTTAGTGTCCCAAGTTGCATCAGTTAGGTGGATTGGCCATGCTAAGTTGCCCCCTTAGTGTCCCAAATTGTGCAGGTTAGGCAGATTGGCCATGCTAAATTGCCCCCTCAGTGTCCCAAGTTGTGTAAGTTAGATGGATTGCCATGATAAATTTATGGGGATAACAGGGATAGGGCAAAGGGGAGAGAGCCTGGGTAAGATGCTTTTTTGAAGAATCAGTACATTTCAATGAGCTGTATGGGCTCCCTCTGCACTGTTAGAATTCTGTTTAAGAAAGATTTGCTTCCGTAAGAAATGCTGAACTACGATGGCCCAGCCTCATAGACAGCTTTCAGTTCTACAGGGTGAGGTAATGCATTTTGGAAGGTCCAATACAGATAGGAAATATATAGTAAATGGCAAAACTCTTAAGAATATTAAAAGGCAGAGAGATCTGGGTGTACAGGTACAAAGTTGCTGAAAGTGGTCGTCAAGAAGGCATGTGGCATGCTTGCCTTCATCGGCCGGGGCATTGAGTTTAAAAATTGGCAAGTCATGTTGCAGCTTTATAGAACCTTAGTTATGTCGCACTTGGAATATATTGTTCAATTCTGGTCGCCACACTACCAGAAGGATTTGGAGGCTTTGGATAGGGTACAGAAAAGATTTACCAGGACATTGCCTGGTATGGAGGGCATTAACTATGAGGAGAGGTTGGAGAAACTCGGTTTGTTCTCACTGGAACGACAGAGGTTGAGAGGCGACCTAATAGAAGTCTACAATATTATGAGAGTCACAGACAGAGTAGATAGTCAGAAGCTTTTTCCCATGGTGGAAGACTCAATTACTAGGGAACACAGGTTTAAGGTGTGAGGTGCAAGGTTTAAAGGAGATGTATGAGGCAGATTTTCTACACAGAGAGCAGTGGGTGCCTGGGACGCAGGGTGTCGGGGGAAGTAGTGGAAGCGGACACAGTAATGACTTTTAAGGGGTGTCTTGACAAATATATGAATAGAGCATGGACTCTGGATTAGCCCAGGTGCAAGGTCAGCTTCTAATAATGTGGATTTCTAGACTCCAACCACCTAAAGGAAGCTGCAATTGCTGATTATATCCTGGGTTTGCGGGAGGATCGGGCACACGGAATACTTCAGGATCAGAGTGAAAGGCAAACCAGCTGTGAACAGATGGTGATAACAGCCATGACATCACTAAAAATACCAAAGCAATTCTCTGGATAGTGTGATGTACACTGCACCAGCTTTGAAGAATGCATGTGCACGTATATGTACTGACAAGCTCAACAATTTACACCTTGAGTTAAATATTTGCATCACTGCACTATTCAACTAAAACAACTGTTTCAAATATAGATGGGTTTTTGTTCTCTTCCAGTTTCTTGAATGCAGCAAACGACACTATTGCGAAGACTTGCTTCTTCCAGCACTAATAACTGCAACGATATAGTCTTTGTGTCGCTATCATGGCAGGCTGGGCTACAATAGGCCTAGATTTTCCACTCCGTTACGTTATTTTTCCCAACTGCATTCCACTGGAAATTGACTAAAGCAATGCAAAAGATCGTGGGAATTTAAATGCAAATTGCATTCAGTGCCAGTCAAAAATCTTTTGAGCTAGTTTAAAAAATGTCACACTTGAATCTGAGCACAAAGTTGCCCGAGCTCCCAGTCGAATTAATCACTGTGACCAGTTTCCACTAATTGCCCTTATTTGTGAGCCTCTGTGGAAACTCTAAAGGGTAATCTGTATCTTTTGGGCAATAATAAGGGTGTTATGTAAGCTTTTTAGATATTTATATGTTTGGAAATTTACTAATGAGCTGTTGACTGTACCCACATACAATTCAGTGAGAAGTCTCAGGTTGAAATCCAGCAGGTTTATTTGGAATCATGACCATTCGGAGCTGCATCAGGTGAGAGAAGTGATGAAGGAGCAGGGTGGAATTTTGCCGGACTGCTGGCTCACAATAGATTTTTAAGGTCAGCAACCTGAAGGAGTTGCAGAAGGAGCTGGAGACATAAGAGAAAGCTTCACAAAATCAGTCCACTTCTTGGCTCAGTTTCATAGAACCCCTACAGCACAAAAGAAGGCCAGTCGGCCCATTGAGCCTGTACCGACTACTATCCCACCCAAGTCCTACTCCCGCAATCCCTCATATTTACTTTGCTAATCCCCTAGACGCTTAGGGGCAACTTATTATGGCTAATTCACCTAACCCACACATCTTTGGAATGTGGGAGGAAACTGGAGCACCTGGAGGAAACCCATGCAGACACGGGGAGATCATGCAAACTCCATGCAGACAGTGACCTGTGACCAGAATTGAACCCAGGTCCCTGGCACTCTGAGGCAGTAGTGCTAAACACCATACCACTGTTTGTAGCTCAATCACTGATCAAACCCAGAATAGAAACTTGCCTGTTGTATATCTCGATAATTATGGGTGAAAAGTAGCTTGACATTTTTTTGTTGCTATGACATTTTTTTATGTTTTTGATTGTGGTAAATTACTTGTTAGTGTAAGCATAAATCACAGTTCCAAAAAGATAGAGGACGTTATTTGATATAGTGGGGTTAATATGCTCATAAGGGGTTGAGGTTATCCTTTTGTGTGCCGAGCTAGCCCAGGATACTGTGCTCATTCTCTAATCCAAGGATGATTACAGAGAGCGGTTTAATTTTCTGCCGTAAATTTATTATGCATTTAATACATTAATCTTGGCCTTCCTGCAACATGTACAAAGCAACAAAAGAAACTCTCTAAGGCTCCCTTTCAAACCAGTGTGGGAATAATAGGCCAAACGGCTTTCTTCTATGTTTACCAATTCTATGAGGCTCTGATACTTTCTGTAAGTATTATTCATTAACTAGTGCGAAAGCAATGTCAGTGTTATATTATGACACATTCAATAATGGGTAACATTACTAGACTATTAATCTGATGGAAGATTTCAAATCATACTGGGGCTCTTTTAAGAATATGATTTCAGTCTAGAACTAAAATACTAACACCGCAAAATATAATCAGGAAGTTGCCAGATTGTTGAAAAGATCCAACTGATTAAGAAAAAAAATGACAGAGAAAGAAATCTGCTATTTTTACCTGCCCTTGCCCCATGACTCTAATGGCTGTCTCTTAGCTACCTCTGACAATTCCTAGCAAGCTGCTTAAATTCATCAGCAAACACGACATGGCCTGGTCACCAAAAAATCCAATGCCGGCATCTCTACATCTTGACCAACACCTATATCCAGAGAATGAATGATAAAAGGAAACGATGCCTGGAGCTAATGTATGGTACGTGGGGTTCTTAACACGAGGGTTTCCTACAGTTATTCCTGCAGAGAAAAAAAGAACCGGAGCTCACACTCTTTGCAGTAAGGTCTCCTTTATCTGGTGTGGCGATGCCAGTATTGGACTGAGATGGGCACTGTAAGAGGTCTCCCAACACCAGGCCTGAGATGATGAAGGGACAGCACTCCAAAAGCTCGTGCTACCAAATAAACCTGTTGGACTTTAACCTGGTGTTGTGAGATTCCTTTATCTGGAAAATGTCAATATATCGAAGGAGAAAGTGTTTGGCATCCTAAATTGCATCAAGGTAGACAAGTCCCCAGGCCAAGTGGGATCTATCCCAGGTTACTGCAGGAGGAAAGGGGAGAAATAGCTGGGGCCTTAGCAGATATCTCCACATCCTCTTTGACCATAGACGAGGTTCCAGAGCCCTGGAGAATAGCCAATGTTCTCTTTTTTCAGAAAGGTCACAGGGTAATCTAGGAAATCATAGGTCGATGAGTCTCATGCTTGTGGTGGGGAAGCTTTTGGGGAAGATACTAAGGGACAGGATATATGTACATTTGGGAGAAATGGACTAGTTAGTGTCAGGCAGGTCACTAGGGACGGTGACAACTTGTGGGCCGAAGGGCCCATTTGTGCTGTAGTTTTTCTGTTATGTCTCTATTATGATCTGTTATGATCTACAGAATGGAGATCTGTAATTAGTGATGTTCCACAGAGATCAGTGCTGGGAACTTCGTTGTTTGTAGTATATATAAATGATCTGGAGGAAAATGTGGGTGATCTGAATAGTAAGTTTGCAGGTGACACAAAGGTTGGGGGATTCCACCAAGTAACAGTGGGCTGCAAGGACAGAGGTTCTTGGCATTTTCCCACCTCTGCATTGTTGATGGTTGGATAAGGATGCAGAATGTACTTTATACTGGTCTAAAAGCCAAATATTGTGGATGCTGGAATCTGAAACAAAAACAGAAAATGCTGGAAAATCTCAGCAGATCTGACAGTATCTGTGGGGGAGAGGCTAGAGCCAATGTTTTGAGTCTAGATGACTTTTTATCAGAGCTAAGAGCTCCCCTGCCTCAACCTCCATCAGTACAACTGCCATATCTCTCAGGTAGTCCTTTAACAATCTGTTCTGCCATTCACGCATTCTGGTCACTTAATGGACACTTTTAGCACCTTTCTTAGCCTTCTGTATCCTTATTTACATTCCCCTTGTCCAATTCCACCCCCCTCCTCCCAGAAGTATAAATCTCTGCCGACTCTCTTTGCTCTTAGCTCTGACGAAGGGTCATCCAGACTCGAAACACTGGCTGGAATTTCATCGGCGCACCCGTCCCGGTTCCAGGAGCAGGCAAGGCTCAGAGAACGACATTCTCCGTTGGCCTCGGGCGCAATTGTATGAACTTTGGGTGGATGTGTTGGTAAAATTCCACCCGATGGCCCTATTCTGTCCCCAGAGTTACTGTGAGACCTGCTGAGATTTTCCAGCATTTTTCTATTTTTGTCTTTTACCCTGGAGTGCTATCTCCCCTTTTCACATTTACTTTAAGCTAGATTCCTGTCTTCGAAGTCTCCAGTTTCACCCTGTTCTTCAGGTTCTGTTGCTGATCTAATTTTTTTTTTTAAAAATCTATCTCACGAAATAAGAAATACTTACTGCTGTGTAATAGCCGCATGCTGGTGTGGTAAGGCATGTTTATCTGTTGTGCTACATAGTGTGACTTTGCCCAATTGCATTTCCAAGCAGACGTGTTGCTGGGGCCTCTATTGGATTAAGAAGAAAGGAGGCACAGCAGATCGATCACCGTCTGAGATCGAAGAATCAGAGCCTCTGATATGGTTTCTGTCTGAAAAGAGCATTATTAGCTATTGGGCGGTTGGTAAACTCTCTGATTATCGTTGAAATAAAGAATTAATGAACGCAACTTGATTGGGACAAATTATTCCTGACCGCTGAATTGCCTGAATCATAGGATCCTTTCAGTGTAAAAGAAAGCCACTCAGTCCATCAAGTCTGCAGTGACCCACCTTCTTATCTCTGCCCTGGGTACCCAGCTAGCACAGTGGTTAGCACTTCTGCCTCAGAGGGCTGGGACTCGGATTTAATTCCAGTCACTGTCTGTGTGGAGTTTGCATGTTCTCTCTCATGCCTGCGCAAGTTTCCTCCGGGTATAAAAATTGAAAGCTTAGTCTGGTAACTGTCACTAGTGGTGTGCCACAGGGCTCGGTACTGGGACCTCTCCTATTTGTAATATATATAAATGACTTGGAAGAGGGAGTAAGTGGAGTGATCAGCAAGTTTGCAGACGATACAAAGATGGCTGGACTTGCGGATAGTGAGGAGCATTGTCAGGCGATGCAGCAGGACATAGATAGGCTAGTAGCTTGGGCAGACAGATGGCAGATGGAATTCAATCCTGATAAATGTGATGTGATGCATTTCGGGAGAAAGAATGTAGGGGGGAGGTATATGATAAAGGGTAGACCTATTAAGAGTATAGAAACGCAGAGGGACCTGGGGGTACAGGTGAACAAGTCTCTGAAGGTGGCAGAGCAAGTGGAGAAGGTTGTGAAGAAAGCATTTAGTATGCTAGCCTTTATAGGAAGGGGTATAGAGTACAAGAGCTGGCCTTTAATGTTGCAGTTGTATAAAACGCTGGTTAGACCTCATTTGGAATACTGTGTCCAGCCTTACTACCGGAAGGACGTGGAGACTCTGGAAAGAGTGCAGAGGAGGTTTACCAGGATGCTGCCTGGTATGGAGTTACGAGGAGAGATTAGGCAAATTGGGACTGTTTTCCTTAGAAAGATGTAGACTTAGAGGAGATCTGATAGAAGTGTACAAGATTTTGAAGGGGATAGATAGAGTAAACAGGGTTAAGCTTTTTCCTAGGATGGACTCAAATAGCACGAGGGGTCACGGGCTTAGGGTGAGGGGGGTAAGGTATAATTTAGAACATAGAACATAGAACATAGAACATTACAGTGCAGAACAAGCCCTTTGGCCTTCGATGTTGCGCCGCCCAATTAGGAAAAAGCAATGACCCTCTAACCTAAACCATTCCCTTTTCATCCATAAACTTATCTACTAACCTCTTAAACGCCACCAAACTTGGCGCATCTACAACTGACACAGGCAGGGCATTCCATACCCTTACCACCCTCTGGGTAAAGAACCTACCTCTGACATCCGTCCTATAACCACCACCACTTAATTTAAAGCTATGTCCCCTCGTGCTAGCTTTCTCCATCCTAGGAAAAAGGCTATCACTGTCCACCCTATCTAAACCTCTAATCATCTTATATGTTTCAATAAGGTCTCCCCTTAGCCTCCTCCTTTCCAACGAAAACAACCTCAAATCCCTCAGCCTCTCTTCATAAGATCTGCCCTCCATACCAGGCAACATCCTGGTAAACCTCCTCTGTACCCTCTCCAATGCCTCCACATCTTTCTTATAATGTGGGGACCAGAACTGCACACAATACTCAAGTGCGGCCGCACTAGAGTTTTGTACAGTTGCAACATGACGTTGCGGCTCCGAAATTCAATCCCCCTAACCAATAAAAGCTAAGACTCCATATGCCTTCTTAACAACCTTATCGACTTGATTGACAACTTTCAGGGATCTATGCACATATACACCAAGATCCCTCTGTTCTTCAACACTATTAAGAGTCCTACCATTAGCCCTATACTCTACACATTTGTCATTCCTGCCAAAGTAAATTACCTCACACTTTTCTGCGTTAAACTCCATTTGCCACCTCTTGGCCCAGCTCTGCAACTTGTCCAAGTCTCTCTGCAAACTATAACACCCCTCTTCACTATCTACCACTCCTCCGACTTTGGTGTCATCCGCAAATTTACTAATCCATCCCTCAATACCCTCATCCAGATCATTTATAAAAATTACAAACAGCAGGGGCCCCAAAACAGAGGTACACCACTAGTAACCGAACTCCACGATGAATATCTTCCATCAACCACCACCCTCTGTCTTCTATCTGCCAACCAATTCCTAATCCAATTAGCTAAATCACTCTCAATCCCATACATCTGCATTTTCTGCAGAAGCCTTCCATCGGCCACCTTATCGAATGCCTTACTAAAGTCCATATATACCACATCAACTGCCTTACCCCCATCCACCTCTTTGGTCACTTTTTCAAAAATTTGGATGCTAGAGGGAGTTTTTTCACACAGAGGGTGGTGGAGGTATGGAATGCGCTACCAAGTAAAGTGGTGGAGGCAGGTACTCTGGAGATATTTAAGAAATACTTAGATGGGCACATGAACAGAATGGGAATGGAGGGGTATAGAAAACTGATTTAAAATAGGGATCATGAGCCTTGGGAGTCCCTGGGAAGTGTGTAAATAGATGATGATATTGATGTACTTGTTTTTATCCTACAGGTGCTTTGGTCCACCTTGTTGTCTAACGAGGGGCATACACGCGATGGGTCGTGAGAGGGCTGCTCTTGGATTTTTTTCGAGAGTATCCTAGTGCTTCACGTCGTTAGTGTACGCTTGACCTGGACCATTTGATGGGCAACACGACAGCTCAGTGACTATCGCTGTGCTGTGCAGATACATGGATTGGGGCCTGTGTCTGTGGGAGTTTGCGCATTCTCCCCGTGCTTGCGTGGGTTTTCTCCGGGAGCTCCGGTTTCCTCCCACATCCCAAAGATGTGCTCTTAGGCTAATTGGCAAAACAAATTCTCCCTAAATTGTCTCAAATTTGGTTTTTAATCCATAGGTCTATAAACACGGACAGGGATCGTGTGTAGAAGTGGGAACATCAAGGTGGCGGCGCGGGCTCTTGGGCCGAAGGGCTTGTTTCCCATACTGTTTTGTTCTTTGTTCTTTGTTCTTCTTTGTAAATATTTAAGAACAGTCATCGCTTTCAAAGCAATATCGTGAACTGTCATTTTGTTTTGATGCTTTATGGCAAAATAGGCAGACACCTGGCAGATAAATGTAGGGGTGTGAAGTGAATCACTTTGGGAGAAGAGCAAGGAGAGGCAATATAAACTGAAAGGGATTGAGAGAGCTGGATATTTATGTACACAAAGTTCTGAGATGGCAGGGCAAGTTGAGAAGATTGTCAAATAAAAAGCCCGAGGGATGCTTGGCTTTACAAATGCAGACAACAGAGTGGGATTTTCCTGTTCTGATAGCGCTGGGCATTGTCAGAGACAGGAAAGAATAGTCAATGAGCAGTTAAAGGTCGGAGGCCTTCCAAATTTTCCAGTCCTGCCTGTGGCAACTGCGGAACCAGAAAACTCCAACCACAACGTCTAAGGAAATCATATTAAACCTTTAGAAATCACAGGTTAAAACATAGAACATTAGAGCGCAGTACAGGCTCTTCGGCCCTCGATGTTGTGCTGACCAGTGGAACCAATCTAATGACCCTCTAACTTAAACTATTCCAATATTATCCATATGCCTATCCACTGACCACAGTCCTTAAAGTTGGCAAATTCACAATTGCTACAGGCAAGGTATTCCATGCCCTTACTACCCTCTGAGTAAAGAACTTACCTCTGACATCCATCCTACATTTATCACCCCTCAATTTAAAGCAATGTCCCCTTATGTTAGCCATCACCATCCTAGGAAAAAGACTCTCACTGTCAACCCTACCTAACCCTCTGATCATCTTGTATGCCTCAGTTAGGTCACCTCTTAACCTTCTTCTCTGTAATGAAAACAACCTCAAGTCCCTCAGCCTTTCCTCATAAGACCTTCCCACCATACCAGGTAACATCCTGGTAAAAACATCCTGAAGTTAGACCTCAGCTGGAGCATCACATTAAGTTTTAGGCATCAGACTTTTATAGAAAATGTTCAGGATCTCCTGGCAAGAAGGCCCTACTCTGGGATCCAGCCCTTCTTCCTCCCTCGGGAAGCCCATTGGCCCTGAGGACACTCCAAGGTCTTGCAATGGGTCTTGAATGAGATTTACTGGATTTATATCAGAGACAAAGAGCCCAAGACAGCTCGGAGGAAATTTTGGAGGAAGGTCCCAAAGAATCCTCTGAGGCCAGGACCAATCAGGCTTCCAGCATCCACTATCACCACGGTGGGACAAGTTAGTGATGAGGCTTCTGGATCACTTACTGGTGCACACAACACAGCCATAGATGCACATCAGGTGGAGACAGGAACAGCTGAGGCCTCGGGCATGAGAAACGGGGCAAGGATTTAGTTGGCACCGAGCCATGCAGTTGGGGTTGGTCATCCCAAGGCTTCTGGAGGGGCTGTCAGCAATACTGCAGCAAATGCGAGGCTGTTAGGAGGAATCCAGACTTCTGTTGCAGGAGGTGATGCCGGCAGAGTGTGGTACTCAGGCCAACATAATGAAGGACCACACGAACCCTGGTCATTTTCTCCTTCACCTTCTTCCGTCAAGAGAAAGATACAAAAATCTGAGGTCACGTACCAACCGACTCAGTACAACTTCTTCCCTGCTGCTGTCAGACTTTTGAATGGATCTACTTTGCATTAAATTGATTTTACTCTACACTCTAGGCTATGGCCGTAAGACAACACTCTGCACTCTCTCCTTTCCTTCTCTATGAATATTGTGCAGGAAACAATACTTTTCACTGGATACTAATACACGTGCAGGAATAGCGTGCAGGATACTAATACATGTGACAATAATAAATCAAATCAAATCAAAAATTTAAATCCAAGTATCCTTGTGTAGTGGCCAAATAGAGAGCTTCTATTTGTTTCACAATATGATATGGCGAGTGGGGGTGATGGTGTGGTATGGAGTGGGTGGTGAGGGTGTGGGTTACACTGAATCCTTTGCACTGACAGTAATGTGTTGTGGCTGGTAAGCTATATTAGAGTCCCAGGCTGAATTGCTGTGTACATAGCGATGTGATTTGGACAGCTACACGTATCTTCATGG
Source organism: Sphyrna mokarran (assembly GCA_024679065.1). Taxonomy (NCBI): domain Eukaryota; kingdom Metazoa; phylum Chordata; class Chondrichthyes; order Carcharhiniformes; family Carcharhinidae; genus Sphyrna; species Sphyrna mokarran. The sequence continues at coordinate 23,617,784 of JAGIQG010000005.1, forward strand.
TTGCATCAGCCATTTTCCCTCTGCTACGAGGGTTCAGAACATTTATCGGACTGAGTGTAAATTGACCTCAGGAAATGCCTTTGGGTTAATCTGAATGCAATTTATTTTTCACAGGATGAATCCGAGGGCTGTGGAGGATGATGCACAGGAAACATGGCAAACTGGCCAAACAGATGGGACACAAAAAGAAACTGCCAGTACAGAAGGAGGCCATTTGGCCCATCGAGCCTGCACCAGCAACAATCCCACCCAATGCCCCTTCCCTGTAACCCCACATAGTTACCCTGCTAATCTCTTTAACCTACGCATCCTGAGACACTAAGGGCAATTTAGCATGGCCAAAGGCAGCACGGTAGCACAGTGGTTAGCACTGCTACTTCACAGCTCCAGGGACCTGGGCTCAATTCCCGGCTTGGAAAGTTCTTATGTTGGCAGGGATTCCTGTTGAGATTATCCCCATTCTCCCTGCCTGTGTCGTAATGTAGTTCCTGCCTGGGAAGTTGGGGAATCATTTTAGCATATGTGCACATCTATTTAGCAGGGCCCCCGCTATATCGTTTACCACCCTCTCCCCCCACTACCATGTAGGGAGTTTCAACACCCCCAACCCCTCCATCTCTCCACCCCACTGGTGTGGCATCACGCTGGCAGAGTTTACAACTGTTGTGTAAAACGGGAAACTGGTGAACAGAACTTGCCCGGGGCACACAGGTAAATACAGCCCCCAGGGTGGGGGGAGCCATGCCTAAGCAATACACCAGCATTGCCAAGGAGACAGTGCCAGGGATTAATGCCAGGTGGGCAGTGATGGGGCAGTGCCAAGAGTGGCTTCTGTCGGGAAATTTTGGGGGGGGGGGATCCTTGTCAGGAGTGTGGGATTCGATGTCTGTGACAGGGTGTTCCATGTACACGAGGGGGGTTCCTTATTTAATTTTTTATTCTTTTTACACTGGGTCACCCTGCAGAAATGGCCTGGGACTTCCCCTCGAGGATTGTTTTTCTCCCACCCACATTGACACTCCAAACAAAAAAAGGGGAGAATTTCACCCTATATTACCAACCCTAACTTTAACTGAACTCTTTGCCCTGAAAATCCACCCTGTTAGTGGATGAGGTGGGTGGGGGATATTTGGGGAGGAGGGTGTGGTGGGATATGAATAGCACTCAAAACAAACAGCCTAAATCACCCTCCATGACTTGATATCTTTCTGACTGGGAGTTCCCACCTCATTGTGATCTTTGGTCTATAGCATCAGAACAGGTCCTTCAGCTCAACTTGTCCATGCCGCCCCTTTTTTTAAACCTCGGAGCTAGTCCCAATTGCCTGCGTTTGGCCCATATCCCTCTATACCCATCTTATCCATGTAACTGTCTAAATACTTTGTAAAAGACAAAATTGTACCTGCCTCTACTACTATCTCTGGCAGGTTGTTCCAGGCACTCATTGTGCGAAAAAAATTTTATCTCTCCCCTCTCACCTTAAACTTACACCCTCTAGTTTTAGATTCCCCTACCTTTGGGAAAAGATATTGACTATCTACCTTGTCTATGCTCCTCATTATTTTATAAATCTCTATAAGATCACCCCTAAACCTCCTACACTCCAATGAAAAATATCCCAGTCTATCCAGCATCTCCTTACAACTCAAGCAATCAAGTAAATCTTCTCTGCACCCTTTCTAATTTAATAATATTCTTTTGATAATATGGTGACCAGAAACTGTCCTGTAGCTCCTTCCTCACTTATTGTGCACTTTATGATCCTGTCATGGATTCATTCTGCATGGAAAGGAAGAAATGTTCTCCGTGTGCCTTTGGTTGAAAGCTCAGACACTCGATGGCCTTTGCAGCTGAAGGAATCAGAGCTGTCATCTCCTGAGGACTACATGAACCCAGACTCAATGTACTTGCGGCCTTGTGAGCAGGCGGCTGTGGAGACACCCGAGTGGCAAGATAGGAAAGGCCACCTGACAAATCAGATCTGGGGAGCACTGGCTGCCTCAAAAGTACTAAACGCCTCAACAGCAAAGGAAATCAGAGGGTGGTCTGTGAGGTCAAACATAACGCAAGTGCCAAAGCAAAACTAGCAGGCTTTCAAACATCTTAACTGCAAGACTGACATACGGCCCAGTTACTTTGTTAAATGCTCTTTGCATTCGTTCAGCCAAGGACACACACGCACTTCTCTGTTAATCCTTTGTTAGCAGTTTCTGGTTTATCTAATATTGTGTGTATAATTGTTGAATGCTGCAGAGATTTAATGGATCATGAATCCTTCCCAGCAGAATGGGCATGGGGCCATTGCAAATGCACGTGGCTACACACTCATTAATCTCGCAAGCTGTCAGCTTATTACATAGAATTAGATAGAATCTATGGCACAGAAATAGGCCATTTGGCTCAATTGATACATGCCAACATTAATACTAACCTCCTCCAAAGTACCGAGCTCACCTATTAACTTGTCTCCTTTCCCTGCACCTGTACTATTCACCACAACCTCTGGGGAGGGAGCTTCATAGATTTATTTATTAGTATCACAAGTAGGCTTACCAACTCACTCACCTGATGAAGGAGCAGCTTCCCAAAAGCTCGTGCTGCCAAATCAACCTGTTGGAATTTAGCCCGGTGTTGTGAGACTACTTATTGTACATTAATACTGCAATTAAGTTTTTTTTAGAATCAGAATCCCTGCAGAGCAGGAGGAATCCATTCAGCCCATTGATTCTGCACCAAACACAATTGCACCCAGGCCCCCTCTTAACTTATTCTCCTTACTCACCCTCTGACACTAAGGGGCAATTTAGCATGGCCAATCAATCTACCATACACATGGTAGAAACCACAGGAAACCCAAGCAGATACAGGGAGAACGTGCATACTCTGCACAGACAGACTGGCCCAAGCCAGGAATCGAACCCAGATGTGAGGCAGCAGTGCTAACCACTGTGCACTGTGGCACCCCATGTAACATAGAACATAGAACATAGAACATGACAGCGCAGAACAGGCCCTTCGGCCCTCGATGTTGCGCCGACCAATTAGGAACAAGCAGTGACCCTCTAACCTAAACCATTCCCTTTTCATCCATAAACTTATCTACTAACCTCTTAAACGCCACCAAACTTGGCGCATCTACAACTGACGCAGGCAAGGCATTCCATACCCTCACCACCCTCTGGGTAAAGAACCTACCTCTGACATCTGTCCTAAAACCACCACCCCTTAATTTAAAGCTATGTCCCCTCGTGCTAGCTTTCTCCATCCTAGGAAAAAGGCTATCACTGTCCACCCTATCTAAACCTCTAATCATCTTATAAGTTTCAATAAGGTCTCCTCTTAGCCGTCTCCTTTCTAACGAAAACAACCTCAAATCCCTCAGCCTCTCTTCATAAGACCTGCCTTCCATACCAGGTAACATCCTAGTAAACCTCCTCTGTACCCTCTCCAATGCCTCCACATCTTTCTTATAATGCGGGGACCAGAACTGTACACAATACTCCAAGTGCGGCCGCACTAGAGTTTTGTACAGTTGCAACATGACGTTGCGGCTCCGAAATTCAATCCCCCTACCAATAAAAGCTAAGACTCCATATGCCTTCTTAACAACCTTATCGACTTGATTGCCAACTTTCAGGGATCTATGCACACATACACCAAGATCCCTCTGTTCGTCAACACTATTAAGAGTCCTACCATTAGCCCTATACTCTACACATTTGTTATTCCTGCCAAAGTGAATTACCTCACACTTTTCCACATTAAACTCCATTTGCCATCTCTCGGCCCAGCTCTGCAACTTGTCCAAGTCTCTCTGCAAACTATAACTTGTCCCTGTCAGGCAAGGAGGAAATGGTCGGTCCCTGTCAGGCAAGGAGGAAATGGTCGAGTAAGAGAACCTTGGTGTACAAAAAAAGTTGATGTGCTGGTTAAAAGGAAAAAGGAGGCTTATGTCAGGATGAGTATTGAAGGCTCAGTTAGTGCAATGGATAGCTATAGATTAGCCAGGAGGGAGCTAAAGAGTGAATTGAGGAGAGCAAAGAGAGGACATGAGAAGACTTTGGCTGATAGGATTAGGGAGAATCCTAAAGCTTTCTTTAGATATGTTAAGAATAGAAGATTGGTTAGGGCAAGATTAGGGCCAGTCATAGACAGCAGTGGGAAGTTGTGCGTGGAGCCTGAGGAGATTGGAGAGGTACTGAATAAATATTTCTCTTCGGTATTCACGCAGGGTGATGTAAATGTAGTTATGGAGAACACTGAGGTACAGGGTAGCAAACTGGAAGGTATCGAAGTAGATAGGGAGGATGTGCTAGATATTCTCGAGGGTTTGAAGTTGGATAAGTCCCCTGGGCCGGACGGGATTTACCCTAGGATTCTCTGGGAGGCAAGAGAGGAGATTGCAGAGCCTCTGGCTCTGATCTTCAGGTCGTCGTTGGTTACGGGTGTGGTTCCGGAGGACTGGAGGATAGCGAATGTGGTCCCGTTGTTCAAGAAGGGGAAGAGAGACCTTCCAGGGAATTATAGGCCAGTGAGTCTTACTTCTGTGGTGGGCAAAGTATTGGAGAGAATAATTAGGGATAGGATTTATAGTTATTTAGAGAGAAATGAATTGATTGGAGATAGTCAGCATGGTTTTGTGAAGGGTAGGTCGTGCCTTACTAACCTCATTGAGTTTTTTGAAAAAGTGACCAAAGAGGTGGATGGGGGTAAGGCGGTTGATGTGGTATATATGGACTTTAGTAAGGCGTTTGATAAGGTGGCCCATGGAAGACTTCTGCAGAAAATGCAGATGTATGGGATAGAGGGTGATTTAGCTAATTGGGTTAGGAATTGGCTAGCAGATAGAAGACAGAGGGTGGTGGTTGATGGGAGATATTCACCGTGGAGTTCGGTGACAAGTGGTGTACCTCAGGGGTCTGTTTTGGGGCCCCTGCTGTTTGTAATTTTTATAAATGATCTGGATGAGGGTATTGAAGGATGGATTAGTAAATTTGCAGATGACACTAAAGTCGGTGGAGTGGTAGATAGTGAAGAGGGGTGTTATAGTTTACAGAGTGACTTGGACAAGTTGCAGAGCTGGGCCGAGAGGTGGCAAATGGAGTTTAATGTGGAAAAGTGTGAGGTAATGCACTTTGGCAGGAACAATAAATGTGTAGAGTATAGGGCTAATGGTAGGCTCTTAATAGTGTTGAGGAACAGAAGGATCTTGGTGTATGTGTCAATAGATCCCTGAAAGTAGGCAGTCAAGTGGATAAAGTTGTTAAGAAGGCTTATGGAGTCTTAGCTTTTATTGGTAGGGGGATGAATTTAGGAGCCGCAGCATCATGTTGCAGCTGTACAAAACTCTAGTGCGGCCGCACTTGGAGTATTGTGTGCAGTTCTGGTCGCCACATTATAAGAAAGATGTGGAGGCATTGGAGAGGGTACAGAGGAGGTTTACTAGGATGTTGCCTGGTATGGAGGGCAGGTCCTATGAAGAGAGGTTGAAGGATTGAGGTTGTTTTCGTTAGAAAGGAGGCTGCTAAGGGGGGATCTTATTAAAACATATAAGATAATTAGAGGTTTGGATAGGGTGGACAGTGATAGCCTTTTTCCTAGGATGGAAAAAGCTAGCACGAGGGGACACAACTTTAAATTAAGGGGTATGAGTTATAGGACGGATATCAGAGGTAGGTTCTTTACTCAAAGAGTGATTAGGGAGTGGAATGCCCTGCCTGCAGCTGTTGTAGATGCGCCAAGTTTGGTGGCGTTTAAGAGGTTAGTTGATAAGTATATGGATGAGAAGGGAAGGTTTAGTTAGGAGGGGCATGCTTTTTATTTTGGTCGGCACCAACATCGAAGCCGAAGGGCACTGTTATGTGCCTGTATTGTTCTATGTTCTCTGTTCTATGTTCACACTAAGTCGGCTTTGGAGTTGTTTGGAGTTGGCAAGGGTAGCTGGAGTGTTGGTGGAGCTTAGGCTGGAGATTGCTGTTGGAGTGGAGTCGGTAGATAGTGAAGAGGGGCAGTTATAGTTTGCAGAGGGACTTAGACAAGTTGCAGAGCTGGGCCGAGAGGTGGCAAATGGAGTTTAATGTGGAAAAGTGTGAGGTAATGCACTATGGCAGAAATAATAAATGTGTAGAGTATAGGGCAAATGGTAGGATTCTTAGTAGTCTAGATGAACAGAGGGATCTTGGTGTGTATGTGCATAGATCCCTGAAAGTAGGCAGTCAGGTCGAGAAGGTTGTTAGGAAGGCATATGGAGTCTTGGATTTTATTGGTAGAGGGATTGAATTTCGGAGCCGCAACGTCATGTTGCAACTGTACAAAACTCTAGTGCGGCCGCACTTGGGAGTATTGTGTACAGTTCTGGTCCCCACATTATAAGAAAGATGTGGAGACATTGGAGAGGGTAC
>JAGIQG010000005.1:23624284-23934623 GCA_024679065.1 Sphyrna mokarran
CAAGTTGCAGAGCTGGGCCGAGAGGTGGCAAATGTAGTTTAATGTTGAAAAGTGTGAGGTAATGCACTTTGGCAGGAACAATAAATGTGTAGAGTATAGGGCTAATGGTAGGGCTCTTAATAGTGTTGAGTAACAGAAGGATCTTGGTGTATGTGTCAATAGATCCCTTAAAGTAGGCAGTCAAGTGGATAAAGTTGTTAAGAAGGCATATGGAGTCTTAGCTTTTATTGGTAGGGGGATTGAATTTAGGAGCCGCAGCATCATGTTGCAAGCTGTACAAAACTCTAGTGCGGCCGCACTTGGAGTATTGTGTGCAGTTCTGGTCGCCACATTATAAGAAAGATGTGGAGGCATTGGAGAGGGTACAGAGGAGGTTTACAGGATGTTGCCTGGTATGGAGGGCAGGTCCTATGAAGAGAGGTTGAAGGATTTGAGGTTGTTTTCGTTAGAAAGGAGGCGGCTAAGAGGGGATCTTATTGAAGCATATAAGATGATTAGAGGTGTGGATAGGGTGGACAGTGATAGCCTTTTTCCTAGGATGGAGAAAGCTAGCACGAGGGGACACAGCTTTAAATTAAGGGGTATGAGTTATAGGACGGATATCAGAGGTAGGTTCTTTATCAAAGAGTGATTAGGGAGTGGAATGCCCTGCCTGCAGCTGTTGTAGATGCGCCAAGTTTGGTGGCGTTTAAGAGGTTAGTGGATAAGTATATGGATGGGAAGGGAATGGTTTAGTTAGGAGGGGCATTGCTTTTTATTTTGGTCGGCACAACATCGAAGGCCGAAGGGCCTGTTCTGTGCTGTATTGTTCTATGTTCTATGTTCTATGTTCTACACTAAAGTCGGTGGAGTGGTAGATAGTGAAGAGGGGAGTTATAGTTTGCAGAGGGACTTGGACAAGTTGCAGAGCTGGGCCAAGAGGTGGCAAATGGAGTTTAATGTGGAAACGTGTGTGGTAATGCACTATGGCAGAAATAATAAATGTGTAGAGTATAGGGCAAATGGTAGGATTCTTAGTAGTCTAGATGAACAGAGGGATCTTGGTGTGTATGTGCATAGATCCCTGAAAGTAGGCAGTCAGGTCGAGAAGGTTGCTAGGAAGGCATATGGAGTCTTGGCTTTTATTGGTAGAGGGATTGAATTTCGGAGCCGCAACGTCATGTTGCAACTGTAAAAAACTCTAGTGCGGCCGCACTTGGAGTATTGTGTGCAGTTCTGGTCCCCACATTATAAGAAAGATGTGGAGGCATTAGAGAGGGTACAGATGAGGTTTACCAGGATGTTGCCTGGTATGGAGGGCAGGTCTTATGAAGAGAGGCTGAGGGATTTGAGGTTGTTTTCGGTAGAAAGGAGGAGGCTAAGAGGGGACCTGATCGAAACATATAAGATGATTAGAGGTTTAGATAGGGTGGACAGTGATAGCCTTTTTCCTAGGATGGAAAAAGATAGCACGAGGGGACACAGCTTTAAATTAAGGGGTGATAGTTATAGGACGGATATCAGAGGCAGGTTCTTTACCCAAAGGGTGGTTCGGGAGTGGAATGCCCTGCATGCAGCGGTTGTAGATGCGCCAAGTTTGGTGGCGTTTAAGAGGTTAGTTGATAAGTATATGGAAGAGAAGGGAATGGTTTAGTTTGGAGGAGCATTGCTTTTTATATTGGTCGGCGCAACATCGAAGGCCGAAGGGCCTGTTCTGTGCTGTAATGTTCTATGTTCTATGTTCTATAACACTCCTCTTCACTATCTACCGCTCCTCCGACTTTGGTGTCATCCGCAAATTTACTAATCCATCCTTCAATACCCTCATCCAGATCATTTATAAAAATTACAAACAACAGGGGCCCCAAAACAGATCCCTGAGGTACACCACTTGTAACCGAACTCCACGATGAATAACTTCCATCAACCACAACCCTCTGTCTTCTATCAGCTAGCCAATTCCTAATCCAATTAGCTAAATCACCCTCAATCCCATACATCTGCATTTTCTGCAGAAGCTTCCATGGGCCACCTTATCGAACGCCTTACTAAAGTCCATATATACCACATCAACTGCCTTACCCCCATCCACCTCTTTGGTCACTTTTTCAAAAAACTCAATAAGGTTAGTAAGGCACGACCTACCCTTCACAAAACCATGCTGACTATCCCCAATCAATTCATTTCTCTCTAAATAACTATAAATCCTATCCCTAATAATTCTCTCCAATACTTTGCCCACAACAGAAGTAAGACTCACCGGCCTATAATTCCCCGGAAAGTCTCTCTTCCCCTTACATGCGCCATGTAAAACCCTAACTGGAAATGGATAACATTGCAGTGGAAAATATTGCTAAAGTTATTTTTCCAGTTACATTAAGCAATCTGGATTGCTGATCATGGATCACAGAACTTTTTAAATTTGACTTGTATTGTGGTCCAATTTCCTTTTCTTTACTTCAGGAATCAGCAATTTATATATTCCACCTTCTTCTGTCAGGTAAAACATACAAAAGTCTGAGGTCACGTACTAACTGACTCAAGAACAGCTTCGTCCCTGCTGCCATCTGACTTTTGAATGGACTTACTTCGTATTAAGTTGATCTTTCTCTACACCCTAGCTATGACTGTAACACTACATTCTGCATGCTCTCATTTCCTTCTCCCCTAAGTACTCTATGAACAGTATGCTTTGTCTATTTAGCACTGTATCCCACCATATGTGACAATGATAAATCAAATCAGTTCCAATCATATTAACTTTTTTAAAAGTATATTTGTGTCACAACTAGGTTTACATTAATACTGCAATGAAGTTACTGTGAAAGTTCCCTATATTGATCTCTCCCAGGAATTTTTCAAGCAAACTTGTGCTATTCCCATTCCTCTATCATTCTCAGTGAAGCAGATTGATTTGATTTATTATTGTCACCTGTATTAGCATGCAGTGAAAATTGCTGTTTCTTGCACGCTGTACAGCCAAACATACTATTCATTGAGAAGGAAGCAAGAGAGTACAGAATATAGTGCTACATTCATAGCTAGGATGTAGTGTTACAGTCATAGCTAGATGGGGATAGCTAAGATTGGGATCTTAAGATAAAAACAAAATATGTGGATGCTGGAATCTGAAACAAAAGGAAAAAATGCTGGAAAATCTCAGCAGGTCTGACAGCAATAGAGCCAATGTTAGATGAAAGGTTGGCTCTATTCTCTTTCCAAGATGCTGTCAGACCTGCTGAGATTTTCACTGCAGACTCAGATTTTTCTGGTTCCCCTCTGAGGTGTTGCTGTCTCTTTCCAGCATGCCATTTGAAAATGTCCCCCTCTATTGCAAACAGAATAGCTTGATTCTTTTGCTCCACCTGCATGCCTGGGAGATACTGAGAATTTTGCATATCTGTCACAACTTTTTACTTTGTTTGCTATCGCTCTCTATAATCCTGTTTTCAGACTGTGCTGTGACTGCTGTGTGCTTTCACTGATGTGCTAGATTGCTTTTCATTCCCCGGACACATAGATCGTTAATAAGAACTGCGTTTTAAAAATGGAACCAAAGCCTAAGAGACTAAGGATGTAAATTCAATCACAGAATCATCATGAGTTATAGAGGTTTATGAGGCCCAATTTGTCCATACCGCCCTCTTTTTTTACCCATAAGCATACCCAATTGCCCACTTTTGTCCCATAGCCTTTCAAATCCATCCTATCCATGTAATTGTCTAAGTGCTTCTTAAAAGACAAAATTGTATCAGCCTCTACTTCTGGCAGCTCATCCCAGAAACTTACCATCGTCTGTGTGAAAAAATTGCCCCTCTGGACCCTTTTGTATCTCTCCTCTCTCACCTTCATATTATGCCCGCTAGTTTTAGACTCTCTTACCTTTGGGAAAAGATGTTGACTATCTAGCTATCTACACATATTATTTTATAAACCTCTATAAAGTCATCCCTAAGCCTCCTGTGCTCCAGGGAAAAAAGTCCCAGTCTATCCAGCCTGTCCTTATAACACAATCTATCAAGTCCCAGTAGCATCCCAGTAAATTTTTTCTGCACTCTTTCTAGTTTAATAATATCCTTTCTATAATAGGGTGACCAGAATTGCACACAGCATTCCAAGTCTGGCCTTACCAATTACTTGTACAACTTTTAACAAGACGCCCCAACTCCTGTATTCAATGTTCTGACTAATGAAACCAAGCATGCAGAATGCCTTCTTCACCATTCTGATCACCTGTAACTCCACTTTCAAGGAGCTATGAATATATACCCCTAGATTTTTTTGTTCTGTAACTCTCCCCAATGCCCTACCATTAACTGAGTAAGTCCTGCTCTGGTTCAATCTACCAAAATGCAGCACCTTGCATTTGTCTAAATTAAACTCCATCTGCCATTTGTCAGCCCACTCGCCCAATTGATCAAGTTCCCTTGCAACTGGAGATAACTTTCTTCACTATCCACTATGCTACCAATGTTGGTATCTTCTGCAAACTTGTTAACTATGCTTCCTACATTCTCATCCAAATCGTTAATATAAATGACAAATAACAGTGGATCCAGCACTGATCCCTGAGGCACACCGCTGGTCACAGGCCTCCAGTTTGAAAAACAACTCTCTGCAACCACCCTCTGGCTTTTTCAAGAAGACAAATTTGTATACTTTTAGATACCTCACCCTGGTTCATGTGAGATTTAACCTTATGCAACAATCTATCTTGCAGTACCTTGTCAAAGACCTTGCTAAAGTCCATGTGGACAACATCAACTGCACTGCACTCATCTACCTTCTTGGTTACCCCTTCAAAAAACTCAATCAAATTTATCCATGAAGCCCACTTCCTGTTCCTTCGATCTTCTTCTAGCTAAGTTGCTGATCATCGATCTTCCCTCCCAGATCCCCATGTTGGCCGAAATCATAAGTGGCTCAGATGATCTCCCTCTCTCCTTTAAATCTATCATCATTAATCCTCTCTTCAAATAACTAATCTTTCACCCCACTATTCTCCCAAACTATCAGCCCTTCTCCAATATTCCATTTCTCTAATAAAGGCTCCTGCAGCAAGGCAGCCTAAGTCTCTTCATAGGAACCCTATCAGACAAAATCTATCACTAGCTACATGGCAGCATGGTAGCACAGTGATTAGCCTCACAGTAATAGGGACCCAGGTTCAATTCTCAGCTTGGGTGACTGTCTGTTTGGAGTTTGCGTGTTTTCCTTTTGTTCGTGTGGATTTCCTCCAGTGCCCTGGTTTCCTCCCACAGTTCAAAGATGTGTGCGTTAGGTGGATTGGTTATGCTAAATTGCCTGTTGTATCAGAGGGACTAGCTAGGGTAAATGCTCAAGGTTATGGGGATATGACTGGGTAGCATCGTGGTCAATGAAAACTTGATGGGCCAAATAGTCTATTTCTACACTGTAGGATTCTATGATTCTAAAGAGGTATTTAGGCACACAAGAGAGAGGTGTTCTAAATCTACAATAGGGTTATTTACAGAACTTACAAACATCTCAGAACTTCCAAGATTTTATAGATGCACACTCAGATCAGACTCTCTCTAGGAGCTTTTCTATTTAATTAGCTCTCCAGCTCCATCCACAGGCTTAAGCGATCAAATATAGCTGCATAGATCAGAGAACTGACTAATATAATCAAATGCAGATCAATTGAACCATTAAACATTACAGTAGGTTTGAAGGAGCATCTCACGGGAAGAGAGGGAGGTAGAGAGGTGGAAACATTTAGAGAGGAAATTTATGTGTTGAGAGCCTAGGCAAGTGAAGGCAGGAGGATAGCAAGGTAAAGATGTGTCAGACACTGGGAAAGAGAAATGGCAGATGGCATTTAATCCAAATAAATGTGATGTAATGCATTTTGGAAGATCCAATACATGTAGAAATTATATAGTAAATGGTAGAATCCTTAGTAGTATTGACAGGCAGAGAGATCTGGGCATATATGTCCATCGATTACTAAAATTTGGCAATGCAGATGGTTAACCTGGTCAAAAAGGCATACAGCTTGCTTGCCTTCATCGGTTGGGGTATTGAATATAAAAATTGGCAGGTCATGCTGCAGTTGTGTAGAACCTTAGTTAGGCCTCATTTGGAATATTGTGTACAATTCTGGTTGCCACACTGCCAAAAGGTGCTTTGAAAAGGGTACAAAAATGTTTACCAGGATGTTTCCTGGAGAGGAGAGTATTAGCAGTGAGAAGAGGTTGGAGAAACTCGATTTCTTCTCACTGGAACGAAGGGCATGGACAGAGTGGGTGGCCAGATGTGGGTAGAAAAGTCAAGTACTAGGGGACATAGCTTTAAGGTGCATGGGGAAAAGTTTAGAGGAGATGTGAATTCACCATTCACAGAGGATGATGAATGTTTGGCACGTGCTGCCCGGGGAGATGGTGGGAACAGGCATTTAAGGGGCATCTAGACAAACACATGAATAGAATGGGAATGGAAGGATACAGACTCCTTAAGTGTATATGGCTTTACTTCAGGCAGGCATCATGATTGATGCAGGCTCAGAGGGCCGAAGGGCCTGTTCCTGTGCTGCACTGTTCTTTGTACTCTTTGATTTTAAGTGTGCATTGTGTAGAGCACGACAGGTATAATGTTTAACACAGCGCCACAAACCAGTTATGAAAAAAAAATCTACTGATTCAGTTTCCTGTCACGTAAATTAATTTAACTCTTCCAAAAATTGGGTTTCTGCACACTGCAAAATGTTTTTCTTAAATTGATTTCTGGTTGTTTCATAAACACTCATAACTTTCTCAGACAGTTAAAGAAACAAGCACAGAGTGTCTGCATTTTTACCCACTGAATGTATCAACATTTTAATCCGAACCCATTCATCTTTTCCATCTATGCTTGAAGCAGTTTCACCTTACTTTATCTACCTTGGTCACACTACAGGTTTCCTGAAATTATTCAAATCTGATTGATTCAAGTGGAAACAAGTAGTTCCTTAAAGTTTTTATTGATTTCCACTACCTCTTCCCAGATCTCATTTTCTCCCCCTTCGCTCCCCTCGAACACTTCCTCCACAAAAAAAAAATCTTTATCTTTTCTGGTCTCAGTGCAACTGATTTTCTAATTCCAGGCAATTGTTTTAAGAAAATCCAGATGTGGAGAACATGTTTCACAGAGGCTGGTGAATGCCTGGAACGCGTTGCCGAGGAAGATGGTAGAAGCAGATTCTATAACAATGTTCAAGAGTTCAAACTCCTGCACTCACCCAATGAAGGAGCAGCACTCTGAAAGTGAATAAACCAGTTGGACTTTAACCTGATGTTGTGAGACTCCTTACTTACAGGACAGTACAGCACAGGAACGGGCCCTTCAGCTCATTAATAGGCAGGGAATAGAGGGATATGAACAACATAGAGGCAAAAACACATTAGGTTAGAGAAGCATCTGTGGCAGCAGTCTTGATGGGCTGAAGGGCCTGTTCCTGTGCTGTGCTGTACTGTACTGTTCTGTAAGTGAGTCATCTCGTAAATCAGGTTGAAGTCCAACAGGTTTATTCAATTTCAGAGCACTGCTACTTCATCATTTGAGTGGGAGTTGTGTTCACAAATAGGGCATATATAGACACAAACTCAATTACAAGATAATGGTTGGAATGCAAGTCTTAACAGGTAATCAAGTCTTTACAAATGCAGACAATGTGAGTGGAGAGAGGTTAAGCACAGGTTAAAGAGGTGTGAATTGTCTCCACCCAGGCCAATTAGTGAGATTTTGCAAGCCAAGCCAAGTTCTGCACACATGAGGATGGCCCCAACCAGGATCTCGGGTTCATGTCACACTATCTGTAACCCACACCATTTGCCCGGGCTTGCAAAATCTCACTTACTGTCCTGGCTGGAGATGGTACACATCTCTTTAATTGTTTGTGAACACAGCTCCTTACTCACCTGATGAAGGGGCAGCGCTCTGAAAGCTCGTGCTACCAAATAAACTTGTTGGACTTTAACCTGGTGTTGTGAGACTTCTTGCTGTGCCTACCCCAATCCAACGCCAGCATCTCCACATCGTATACTGTTCTTTGTTCTTTGTTTCCCAAGCTGGAGAACGTGAAACCAGGGGACTGATTGTCAGGAGTAGGGATTAGAACTGAATCAAGTAGAGGATTTGGGAATTGTCTGGAAAGGCTGGGACTTGTTTTTTTGGAGTGTAGGAGGATGAGGGATGATCTTATAGAAGTTTATAAAATCATGAGGGGCATAGATAAATGGCCAAGGTCTTTTCTCCAGGGTAAGGGAGTCTAAAACTAGAGGGCATAGGTTTAAGATGAGAGGGGAAAAATTTAAAAGGGACCTGAGGGGCAATTTTTTCACACTGAGGGTGATGCGTATAAGGAATGAATTGTCAGAGGAGATGGAAGAGGTGGGTACAATATAAAAAAACATTTGGACAGATAAATAACTAGAGAAGGTTTTTATAAAAATTCATTTGTTGAAAATGGGCGTCGCTGGCTGGCCAGCATTTATTGCCCATCCGTAGTAACCCAAGGGCAGTTGAAAGTCAACCATGTTGCTGTGGCTCTGGAATCACATGTAGGCCTGACCAGGTAAGAATGGCAGATTTCCTTCCCTAAACTACATTAGTGAAGCAGATATGTTTTTCCAACAATTGACAATGGTTTCATGGTCATCATTAGATTCTTAATGCCATTTCTTTTATTAAATTCAAACTCCACCACATGCCGTGGTAAGATTGGAATCTGGATCTCCAGAGCATTAGTTGAGTTTTGGATTAATAGTCGAGCGACAATATCACAAGGCCATCGCTTCCTAGGGATATGGGCCAAACACAGACAAGCACAAGACTAATTCATGGTCAGCATGGACAAGTTGGGCCAAAGGGCCTATTTCTGTGTTGTATGTCTATACGACTTTATTTGAGGGAAGAATTAGTGGCATTGGAGGCAGTACAGAGGAGGTTCACTAGATTGATTCCAGAAATGAGGGGTTTGTCATATGAAGAGCAATTGAACAGTTCAGGCCTATACTCTCTGGAATTTAGAAGAATAGGGGAGATCAAATTGAGCTGTACAAGATGATAAAAGGTATGGATAAAGTAGACACAGAGTAGATGTTTCCTCTTGTGGAGCATTCTAGGACAAGAGATTATAATCTTAGGATAAGGGGTAGCAAATTTAAAACAGAGTTAAGGAGAAACTACTTCTCCCAAAGGGTTGTCAATCTGTGGAATTTGCTACCCTAAAGTGCAGTGAATACTGGGACAGTGAGTAAATTTAAGAAGGAATTAGATTTTTAATTGGGAATGGATTGAAGGGTTATGGGGAGAAGGCAAGAAAATGGGGCTGAGGAGAATATCAGCCACGATCGGAATGGGCTTGATGGGCTGAATGGTCTAATCCTACGCCTATATCTCGTGAACTCTTAGGAACTTATGACTCGATGACCTTTCTTCTGTTTCAAGGAAGAAGATTGGAACCCAGTGTCAAAACCTTAAACATCAAAAAAAACAGTCAAACTTCTTCATATGCACTTCAATTGGTGTTGTTGCTTCAAATGCAATTAAATATTTTTGACATGGCAGATTGGCTGTCGTACTGTCACAAGTAATGAGGGTTCCTGCGTTACAATTACAGTCGTTAGTATTCCAAAGACAATAACTCTGGAGAATGGTTTCCTCAGAATTCAGGGAAGTTACATTTTACAGGCATTTACACACCGGGTATTCAAAATGTTTGCAATTATGCCAGTTAATCTTCGACGCGGGCTTTCAAGACAGCTACAAAATGCTGATTTTGCAACCTCGGGAACTATTGCAGGCCGGATTGATGCTGAGGAAGGAGACACAGCTGGTGTTGCTTGTTTATTGGCAGCTTTTTTTCATTAGCAAATAAACAAACCCATCAGCAAGATGGCTCCCTGCGTCCTCTTGGGTTGGTTGGCAATACTTTGAGTCATGAGGTTCCAAATTTGAGCTCCATCTACCCCAGATCTCACATATGGACACACACGATAGGAGCAGAGTAGACCATACAGCCCCTCGAGCCTACTTCTGCCTCAGAAAACAGCCAGCATAATTAAAGACCTCGTGCACCCAGGACATTGTCTCTTCCAATTTCTTTCATCGGGAAAAAAATACAAAAGTCTGAAGTCATGTACCAAACGGCTCGAGAACAGTTTCTTCCCTACCACCATTAGACTTCTGAATAGACCGACCTTGCATTAAACTGATCTTTCTCTACACCCTAACTATGACTGTAACACTACATTCCACACTCTCTCCTTTCCTTCTCTATGAGTGGTATATTTTGTCTGTATTGCATGTAAGAAACAATACTTTTCACTGTATGCTAGTATGTGTGGCAACAATAAATCAAATCAAATCAAAATCAAAATCAAAATCAAATCAAGTCAAATCAAATCCTCCATTCAATAAGCTCATAGCTGATCTGATTGTATTGAATTGGTCATTCTCCATCCACTGTCCATTCTAGGCTGACATTTCCGTACTAAGACATGGCGGCTTTGCCAGGCACCCTTTGGAGGAGACAATCAAATAAAATTAAGGGGAGGTGATGGTCTGATGGTATTATTGCAAAGCCACTAATTCAGAAACTCAGCTATTTTTCTGGGGACGCAGGGGATTGAATCCTGCCACGGCAGATGGTGGAATTTGAATTCAATAAAAAATATGATGACCATGAAAGCATTGTCCATTGTTGGAAAAACCCAAGTGGTTCCTCTAATGTCCTTTATGAAGCAAAGGTGCCATCCTTACCCAGTCTGATCTACATGTGACTCCAGAGCTGCAGCAATGTGGTTGATTCTCAACTGTCCTTGGGCAACTAGGGATGGGCAATAAATGCTGGCCAGCCAGCGAAACCCTTGTTCCACAAAGGAATAAAAAAAAACCCTCTTGCGGTGGATATCAAAATCCTACAGCATGATAGGATTTCCAGTTGAAAGCTCTGTCGATGAGGACAGCTTTATTTACTCAGAGAGTCGGTACAGATTTGATGGGCGAATGGCCTCTTTCTGCACTGAAGGGATTCTAAAATGCCATAGTCGCTTCTCCCCTTCACAACAAGGTTTCAGAGTTTGTGAGGCCTTGATGTAGCTACTATTTTCACCTTCAAATTCATCTTTTAAAATTAATTTGGGATGTTTTCGAGATAAGGCACAATATAAATATAATACAACATCAGAGAACTGTCAGCTGTCAGCCAATGAGAGGCTGGCAGCTCTCCAGTGCTGAACCTGCCACTGGGAGCTTGTGGCCATCGCCGGTACTGCAATGAGGCAGAGCAGGAATGTGCAGTACTGGATGTAACCTTGCAGTTCTGAGGTCTGGCTGGGGACATGCCTTAGCAAGGGCAGAGTGGAAGAAAGTATAAAGAAGGGGCAGGGGAGCAGGAGGAGTGGGAAACAAGAGTATTAAACCTTGGGTGGGAGGTGTTGTTTTGATGGACACCGGTCACCAGCCTCCCACACAGGAAAACCTGCCAAACTGAATGCTTCATGAGGTCTTTAGTTTGTGATTAGCTACCCATTTAAGGGTCTCAGCTAACCCACCGGAGCACTAGATGCCTGATATTCCCTGTTGCTAGTATAGTTTCGATGGGGGCAGTGATGGGGAAGTCAACAGATGTACCAGTTGCTAGATTTAATCTCTCCACCTTCAAACCTCCAGGCACGAGAGTGTGAAAACCAGGCCGTGCCTCCTGTCAATTCAGAGTCTTGTCAGTTGATGGACATTTTCTTCGGCATCTGACTTCAGAAGTATCTCTGTGAGTTCTCAGCGCTGTTCTCGATATGTTCAAAGTTTATTTATTAGTGTCACAAACAGGCTTACATTCACACTGCAATGAAGTTACAGTGAAAAATTCTCTAGTCAGCTGTTCGGGTACACTGAAGGAGAATTCAGCATGACCAATGCACCTAACCAGCATGACTTTCAGACTGAGGGAAGAAACCACATGGAAGACTCAAGGAGAACCCGGAGACTGTCCACAGACAGTAACCCAAACCGGAAATCGAACCCAGGTCCCTGGCGTTGGGAGGCAGCAATGCTAATAATCGCACCACTGTGCTGCCCCATAAGATATGTAATATATAAATACCTATTTTGCATTCTAAATAGTGGTAAATAAAATTGGAAAGAGCAAGCAAACTTCTCAATTAGCTGAGGAACGATAAATCGCTCTTTACATGACATAAGCAACAGTGTTTATGAGTTAGTGATTTGCATGACTGACAGATACCATGGTGAAGAATCAGCACACTCCGATTGCACAATTTTACATATTTTATTCCTCAA
Source organism: Sphyrna mokarran (assembly GCA_024679065.1). Classification (NCBI taxonomy): domain Eukaryota; kingdom Metazoa; phylum Chordata; class Chondrichthyes; order Carcharhiniformes; family Carcharhinidae; genus Sphyrna; species Sphyrna mokarran. Next base: position 23,636,567 of record JAGIQG010000005.1, read on the forward strand.
CAAATAGCTAAGGCCCTTCGTTCTTCATGAAATTTCAAACTGGAGGGCAGGAGGCGCCCTGTCGATAGGGCAACGCGGAGTATCGATTGATGAACATTACAGCTCCAGAAAGAGTTTGGCTTTGGTATAAATTGAATTGTGCGCTGGCAGGACATTGTGGGCTGCTGGAGATTCAGTCAATGTGTGATTAATTGACCATTAGCGCACAATGTAATCATCCTAATGACTTCTTGGCAGCTTTGAATTCAGAGACGATTGAACTGCCATACCTTACAGGAATTCTCCAGGATGTGTGTGAAACTCTGGGCTATTGAGGTGACAAAAGCATTGGGAAGGGTTGCAGTTTACATAGAATGTGCGGCTCAGAAACAGGCTGTTCAGCCCATCTAGTCCATGCTGGTACTTTATGGTCCACATGAGCCTTAGAGTCATAGCGGTTTACAGCATGAAATCAGGCCCTTCTGCCCATCTTGCCCATGCCACCTTTTTGTTTAACCTCTAAACTAGTCCCAGTTGCCTGCGCTTGGCCCATATCCTCATACCCATTTTACCCATATATATGTCTAAATGCTTTTTAAAAGAAAAAATTGTGCCTGCCTCCACCACTACCTCTGGCAGCTTGTTCCAGACACTCACCACTTCCTGTGCAAAAAAATTATCCCTCTGGACCCTTTTGTATCTTCTACTTCTCTCATGTTCTTGCCCAATTTCTTTTTCAAGGCAGCCAAGCTATTTGCCTCAATCACGTCTTCTGGTGATGATTCTTTAAGTTTGTTGATTAGTGTCACAAGAATGGTCCAGTGGTCAGCACTGCTGCCTCACAGCACCACGGACCCGGGTTCGAAACTCGACTTGGGTCACTGCGTGTGTGAAGTTTGCTCCGTGTCTGCATGAGTTTCCTCCAGGTGCTCAGGTGACAAACAGCAGAGCCTCGAAAGCTTGTGAGTTTACTATCAAACAAATCAGTTGGATTTAAACCTGGTTTTGTCAGACTTCTTACTGTTCCTACCACAATCCAAAGATTTGTAGGTTAGGTTGATTGAACAAAAAACAAAGAATAATACAGCACAGGAAACAGGCCCTTCCGCCCTCCAAGCCTGCGCTGCTCATTTTTCTAATTAGATTATCCATTTGTATCCCTCCATTCCCAGCCTGTTTATGTGACTATCCAGATAAGTCTTAAATGATCCTAGAGGTCCACCTCTACCACCTTGTTTGACAGGGCATTCCAGTATAAAGATGTTCCTCTATATCTGTGTCAAACCTTGCCCCCCCCTTACCTTGAACCTGTGACCCCTATGATTGGCCAGAGTAAATTGCCTCTTACTGTCAGGGGGATTAATAGGGTAAATAAGTGGAATCATGGGAATAGGGCTTGGACAGGATGTATTCTGTGCAGATTCGATGGGCCAAACGGTCTCTTTCTGCACTATAATGGTTCTATGATGTCTCGTAATGGCTATGAGATCATATCCATTTACCTTAATTTGTGCTGTTAGTTCATCTATCTTATTCCAAATGCTTTATACATTTAGAAACAAAGGCTTGCCTTTTTGCCATTTTTAATTTCTTTGTACTCAGCAGAAGTTATACAAATGACGGTTGTATTCCTGGAATTTAGAGGTTTAAGCGATAATTTGAGTTTTCAAGATTTTTTAAAGGAATGAATGAAGTGGATGGAGAGAAGATATTTGGACTGACCTAAAACTAGAGTTTTAAGAGTCGGATTGAAACTTTTAGGAGCTGGAACTCTCTCTCACAAATAATGAACGCTAGATTGATTGTTAATTTTAAATCTGTGTTTGACGGAATTTTGTTAACCGAAGATTAAAGTGAGTGAAAAAGGCAGATAGATAGATCAGCCTTGATCTTATTGAAAGATGGAACAGCCTCAAGGAATTAAATGGTCTTCTTCTGTATCTATCATTCTATGTTGGTCTTCACATTGGCATAAGAAGAAAAGAATTGATCCCATCTGTCATCAAAGAGATTGTGAATAGTTATGCCGATATACTGAAACTTCTGTAACACTTAAGCTGCTCACCTACCACACGTAAAAAATCCTCTCTTTGTTTGCTCCCAGAAATACATTGCAGCAGTCAAAGGGAGAAAGACAAGAGAATTCCAGTTTCAGGATCAGTCAAACCCTCCATACCATTCATCGAATCATAGAATCAAAGATCATCAGAAATACCTCAACTCCCATCTCATCCCATCCGCCAACACTTGGCCCACAATTCTGAATGTTATGATGTGCCAAGTGCTCATCCAGGTACTTTTTAAAGGATGTGAGGCAATCTGCCTCCATCATCCTCCAAAGAAATGCAGTACAGGTCGACACTACTCTCTGGGTAAAAAAGCTTTTCTTCAAATCCTCCCTAAATCTCCTGTCCTCACTTTGAACCTCATTCTGACCCTTCAGCTAAGGGGAACAGCTGGCCCTTATCCATTCTGTCCATGTCTTTCATAATCTTCTTCACCTCGATCAGATTACCCCTCAGTCTTCTCTGCTCCAATGAAAACACTCTCCCTTTTTCTCGCCGTCAAACGAAAGGTACTCCATTCTGTTTTTCTTAATTCGTTCATGGGACATAGATATCACTATCTGGACAGCATCGACTGTCCATCCCCAATTGCCTTTGAACTAATCACTTTGCTAGGCCATTTCAGACGGCATTTAGGAGTTAACCACATTGCTGTGACCCTGGAGTCACATATAGGTCAGACCAGGTAAAGATGGCAGATTTCCTTCCCTAATGGACATTAGTGAACCAGATGAGTTTTGATGACAATCGGACAATGGCTTCATGATCATCAGTAGATTCTTAATTCTTGGTTTTTATTGAATTCAAATTTCACTATCTTCCATGGTGGGATTTGAACCCAGGTCCCCAGAGCATTACTCTGGATAATTTTCTTGGAGTACCAATCCACTGGCAGTACCACCACTTCCCCTAATGGTAATGGTTTGATAGCAGCTTGGGAAATGTGATGCAGCTAACAAAAGCCACGGCTGACAAATGTCACAAATAGTGACTCAGTGGGAGGGACAGACCACCTCTAAAGACTGAGTGGATGTGTGCTCAATAAATGGCCAGCTCCTGATCAGACTGCAGGATCAGAATAGAGGAGCTTGCTGTATGAAGATCAAGGGCATATTTGTTCTATGTTGGAGTACATGTGTCTGGTAATCTTTGCTTATTGATTTGTTAGACCTAAGTGTGGACTCAGAGCAAAACTAAACAAGAAAATGTAGAAGCTGAGCTGTAAGCAAGGGTGTTGACATTATCTGACTGTAAAGACACATTGAAAACAATGTAAGTGATTCTATTGCGTACGTTGAAATGAATGTCATTTCTGCATTGCTTTGAGGCAAACCAAGTAGATCCCTACAGAGCAGGAGGAAACCATTCGGACCATCAAAGTCTGTACCGACCACAATCCCATCCAGACCCTATTCCCATAATTCCATGCATTTACCCTACTAATCGCCCTGGCTGTGAGGGTCAATTTAGCATGGTCAATCTGCCTAACTTGCACATCTTTGAAGTGTGGGAAGAAACTGGAGCATTCAGAGGAAACTCACACAGACACAGGGGGAAATGTGTCAACTCTACATGGACATTCACCCAAGGATGGAGTTGAACCTGGGTCCCTGGCGCTGTGAGGCAGCAGTGCTAACCACTGTACCACTGTCCTGCCTCTTCACCAAAGTCCTCACCATCAAAAGCAAGAATGATAGGTTCCATTAAGTATATAAAAAACCAGCGATCCACAGAATGCAGAGTTGAACCTCTCCAAAGCAGACTGTCTTTGCTGTCATAGACAGCTTATGTAGACGAGCAGTTTCTCTCCTGGCTACCTACTTACTGTATGAAGATTATTGTACAAAACAGTTACTGTTATTGCCATAGACCGAACAGAAGTGTTCCAACTGACTCTGTGTAACTTTTAGAGTACTGGGCCTTCCCCATTTTATTAATCTCTAATGGGTGGCAAAAACACACCAGCAAAAGCCAAGATAAATTCTGAAATTTCCGGCCAAAATTCAGCTATGTAACTGTGGAGAACAGACTTCAGTCCAAAATGAGTTCAGACTCAATCAGTGAAATATTTCAGAAAAGGAGGATTGAAGACTCTAAGAATAAACGAAGACACAGATGATTAAGTAGTTATCGAGGTGAATCCTTCAGACATGGCACCGTTATCTGAAAAAAGCGCACTGTTTTGGCTTTGTTCAATTGCTTCCCTGAGGAAATGTTCATTTTCCCATCAGCCGTGACAACTGGGAAGAGTTGGCCTGGGTGGTATTCCCCTTATCCTTAATTCTTCATTCATATTCCATTCAATTCTGGATAGATCTGGATTAGGAAGGAGTTAGCTAATTCTGGCCTGGGAGCTATTCCGTTCAGTGCCTGCCAATCTCATTTGCCTCTGAGATTTTCCATTGGAAGGAATGATGACTTTTCAGTATGTTTGTTCAAGTAGAGTAACAATCGCATGAAGTGATTGAAATGTCGCATCTTCCATTGTCAGTGCTGGTACAACATTGGCTGCATGGATTGCTGTTGTCTATAATGAGTTCAGTGTTTCCATGGCAATCAGAAAGGACGTAAGAAAGAGCTGTTTCAATGGAGCTCCCTCACTAAATGACTTTGTTGCATATGGAAATCTTGTTCTTCAGCAGCTTTGAGTCATAGAATCAGAACAGCCATTCGTCCCATTAAGCACATGCCAGCTCTCTGTAGAGTAATCCAATTACTCCCAATACCATTTCCCCTTCTCCACCTCACTCTGTCCCTTTGAACATGAAGTTTATTTCCCTTAAGCTTCTTTTTGAAATCATTGATGATCTCCGCTTCCTTATAAGCAGCAAATTGCACCTCGCTGCCACTCGCTGGTAAAAAAGTTCTTTCTCCCAATCCCTTGACATCTCTCTGAAATCTATGGCTCCATCAGATAATGCAGACAGGTTTCCTTGTCTACCTGATCTAAGCCTGTCACTCTTACTCCACTTTCAATGTTTCAGAGGTCTCAAGCCCACAGTACTCATTCTGCCGTTTTCCGGTTCACGTGGAATTCTGACAGGAGAAATGACTTGGAGAATTTGCCCATGGTTCACACAAAGCCCGTCAAACCACTAATCTTTGCTTGGTTATTGAGGTTTGTGTCAAAAATGAGCTCAAAGGCAGTTTGCGTAGACTGAAAATAGCTCAGGATTGCATTCTGTGCCCCTATTAATCAGGTTTGGGATACTGCAGACTTTATTAACCACAATCTCAACCTGTCCTACCATCTTCAATGATTTACGCACACATGTGCCTAGTTCCTATGCTCCTGTATCCCTTCACTTGCACCCTCTATCTTTGGTTCTCATTCCGTGTTTTTCCTTTCAAAACGAATGATTTCACATTTCTCTGCATTAAATTCACCTGTATGCCCATTCCACCAACCTACCTTTACTCTTTTAAACTTCTACATCTATCCTCTTCACAGTTCACAACACTTCCAAGTTAGTTTATTTATTAGTCATAAGTAGGCTGACATTAAAGTTACTATGAAAATCCCCTAGACGCCACACTCCAGCACCTGTTTGGGTACACTGAGGGAGAATTTAGCACGGCCAATGCACCTAACCTGCATGTCTCTCAGACTGTGGGAGGAAACCAGACCACCCAGAAGAAACCCGCGCAGATACTGGGAGAACGTGCAGACTCCACACAGACAGTGATCCAAGCTAGGAATCGTATTCCTGGCGCAGTGGCTACTGCTGTGCCACACCATACTACCCTGTTCTGGCAGAAGTGAGGCCTGTACAAGGAGGACTGATTCCACCTTTGCAGGAACGGGCCCAATATATTGCAGGGAGATTTACTGGTGTAACTGAGGAGTGTTTAAATTAATTTGACAAGGGGATGGGAACCAGATAGGGAGTTCAGATAGGAGAGAAGCAAAACTGGTGGCGTGTTGGTGCAGTGATAAGCACTGCTACCTCACAACTTGACTTCAGTTATAGGTAAGCTAATGGAGAGGATCCTCAGGGACAGGATGTGTGAGCATCTGGAGCGCTGCGATCTGATCAGGGATATGCAGCATGGCTTCGTTAAGGGGAGGTCGTGCCTTACGAACCTAGTGGAATTTTTTGAAGAGGTGAAAAAAACGGTTGATGAAGGACAAGCCGTTGATGTCATCTACATGGATTTCAGTAAGGCGTTTGACAAGGTTCCTCATGGTAGGCTGATAAAAAAGGTGAAGGCGCATGGGATACAGGGCCAGGTATGTAGATGGGTTGAGAACTGGCTTGGGAGGAGGAGACAGCGGGTAGTAGTGGAAGGCTCATTTTCCAACTGGAGGTCTGTCACTAGTGGTGTGCCACAGGGCTCAGTACTAGGACCTCTTCTATTTGTGGTTTATATAAATGACTTGGAAGAGGGGGTAGGTGGTGTGATCAGCAAATTTGCTGATGACACTAAGATGCTTGGATTGGCGGGGACTGAGGAGCAGTGCCAGGCAATACAACAGGACATAGATAGGCTGGTAGATTGGGCAGATAGATGGCAAATGGAATTTAATCCGGATAAATGCGAGGTGATGCATTTTGGCCGGAATAATGTAGAGGGGAGTTATAGGATAAAAGGTAAAACTATCCGGAGTATAGAGACGCAGAGAGACCTGGGGGTGCAGGTTCACAAGTCTCTGAAGGTGTCAGTACAGGTGGAAAAAGTGATAAAGAAAGCGTATGGTATGTTAGCCTTCATAGGAAGGGGTATAGAATACAAGAGTAGGAGTTTGATGTTGCAAGTGTATAGAACGTTGGTTAGGCCTCACTTGGAGTACTGCGTCCAGTTCTGGTCGCCGTACTACCGGAAGGATGTGGAATCCCTGGAGAGAGTGCAGAGGAGATTTACCAGGATGCTGCCTGGTATGGAAGGGCTGTCTTACGAGGAAAGGTTGAACGCACTGGGGTTGTTTTCCCTTGAAAGACGTCGGCTGAGAAGGGATCTATTAGAGGTATATAAGATTATGAGGGATATAGATAGAGTAAATGGTGGTAAGCTTTTTCCACCATTAGATTCGGATAGAACGAGGGGTCACGGCCTTAGGGTGAAGGGGGCAATGTATAAGACTAATATTAGAGGGCATTTTTTCACACAAAGGGTAGTGGGGGTGTGGAATGCACTACCGAGTAAGGTGGTGGGAGCAGGCACACTAGGGTTGTTTAAGGGTCTCCTGGACAGCCACATGAGCGATCTGCAGATAGAGGGATATAGGAGGACTGTTTAAATACTTTAATTGTTTCCACAGGCTGTTCGGTCCACCTTGTTGACCAACAAGGTGCATGCATTCGGCAGGTCGTGCGAGGGCTGCTCCTGGATGTTACTTCAGGAGTGGCCTAGTGCTTCATGTCGTTAGTGTATGCTTAAACTGGACCATCAGATGGGCAACATGACAGCTCAGAGACTATCGCTGTTGCTGTGCAGACACATGGATTTGGGCCTGTGTCTGCGGGAGTTTGCGCGTTCTCCCCGTGGTTGCGTGGGTTTTCTCCGGGTGCTCCGGTTTCCTCCCACATCCCAAAAATGTGCTCTTAGGCTGATTGGGTAACAAATTGTCCCTATATTGGTCTCTATATGTCATTAAGATGTTAGGACGGCGGCACGGGCTCATTGGGCCGAAGGGCCTGTTTCCCGTGCTGTGTTGTTCTTTGTTCTTTGTACAACGCTAGGGACCCAGGTTTGATTTCCAGCTTGGGTCACTACCTGTGTGGTGTCTGCATGTTCTCCCCATGTCTGCATGGGTTTCCTCCGGGTGCTCCGGTTTCCTCCCACAGTCTGAAAAATGTGCCAGTTAGGTGTATTGCCCATGCTAAACAGGCGCTGGAGTGTGGCAACTAGGGCATTCTCACAGTGACTTCTTGCAGTGTTAATGTCAGCCTACTTGTGACACTAATAAATAAACACTAAACTTTATTTAGATAGGTCAAAAAATAGTGAGCAGCATTGAAACAATGTTAAAAAGGCAGAAATTAAATGCCTTCATGTACATCTAAATGCATAATGATGGCACAAAGGAAGATGCTTCAGCTTTTGCTGGTACGTGGTCTTCGGAATTAACGATACAACAGCACAAGGAGTAACCTCCACTTTAATAGGTTGTCCACTTACCTCTACAATCAAGCAGAATTTACATGATCCACCCAGTATGGATTGGGGATGTTCAGTTGGAGGTCTTTGTCATATCTCTGCTCTTCTTATAGAAGGTATCTGGATTCTTCTTCTGAATATTCTTCTCAAGCGAAGGTGGCCTAGCCCAACAAGCTTCTGCAACGTGACCGATTTTGCCATAATTCTTGCATTGACTATCCTTGCTCCAGCATTCAATCACTAACTGACCCACTTAGGCACGTCCGTGACATGTTTGTTTCTATTTTGACTTCTTACAGGCAACTTGTTTATTCCTGTACCAAATTCTGAAGTTTCTTTAGCAGCCAGTTCCATCGACACTATGATTTCTACTGCTGTCTTCAAAGTCAAAGCATTGTGATGATACTGGTGCAATGGATAGGAATATATTGTAATAAGCCCTCAGAGGCAGAAGTCCCTTCACCAAAATCCTTTTTTTCACAAGTCTGACAACCTCATACCAACTTTTTCCATCAGCATTCTACATTAGGAGTCCCAGAGGAATTGACAGTCCTGATTAAATATAACCATAGAATTGTAGAATCCCTCGGAGGCTAGGGAAGAGTACAGAAGGAGGCTATTTGGCCCACCGACTCTGCACTGACCACAATTTCACCCATACCCTTCTCTATTTATCTACTAATGTCTCTAATCTACAAATCTCAGGACACTAAGGGTAATTTTCAGCACATCTTTGGACTATGGGAGGAAAGTGGAGCACCCAGAGGAAACCCGCGCAGACATGAGGAAAATGTGCAAACTCCACACGGACAGTGACCCGAGCTGGGAATTGAACACAGGTCCCTGGAGTTGTGAAGCAGCAGTGCTAGCACTGTGTTACCATGCCGTGAGTGGTAATGTATTTGAAATGGCATTGTAAGCATGTAAGAGGAATGTTACTAATTTGGAACTGAAACAATGATAAGTTATAAATTAAAGTTATTTCCTTTCATATAAAGCAAAAGGCTACCTAATTGCCCCATCAATTTGGCCCCTGATCAGGGAGTTTATATTCTAACAGGCTTACCTGAATTGCCTGATTAAAGTTGTTTATATATAGCGAGAGAGAGAGAGAGAAAATAGTTTTTTATGTTTAAGGGGGATGTTTAAAAGTTCAGCTTTTTGCCACTGGTGGGCAGTATGCCTGGTAGGAATACAGCTCAGATGCAGCGAGAGCAGAATAATTACTAATTTTAGCCATGTACGTTTACTAAGATAGTACTAATGGATTTTTATTTATACACAAAGATTTCCTCAAAATGTTTTGATTACGTTGATTGACACGATCATGTGATAATGTAGTTAAAGGAAGGATCTAGGTCTCTCAGAGAAAATACAGCTTTTAGTTCTGGCAGAGATTTGTTTGAAGACAGAGAAATATAATCTGCTCTGAAATTCATTTTCTGTCTCTAAAAGCTTCAAAAATGTGTCCATTGATGGCAAGTAGATTTTTGGGTGGTAATATACATTGTAAGCATGTGAGAGGAACATTGCTGATTTGGAACTGAAACAGCGGTAAGTTAGAAATTAAGGTTGGTTCCTTTCATTTTTAAATATTGTTCAACTGTTAATAGTGAAGCTGCTTCATTTGTTAGAATGATAGTTAAATTGTGTTCACTCTTGGAATGAAGCATTTCTATCTTCACATTTATGCCAAAATAGAAAAACTGATGGATCTGGTCTGACTTCATCGTATACCTTGGGGTTCTGATCCAGGACCCTAACAACAACTGGAGGCTCATCCGCAATTAAGAAATATAATTCCTCATTTGCTTTGGGATTGTTGAATTTAAAGACAGCGCTGTGGGGAACTTTCTTTCAGATGTTGCACTCGGTTAGTTTAAATAGGAAGTGCTTTGTGAAAAATAATTCTTTCAGTGGCTAAAGACCTCCTGAGTGTGGAAATGATTACTCGAATTGGTTTACAAAGGGTGGTTAAAATAAAATTATTGGAGTTGGCGAACAAGCAGCAGTTGACTGTAGCTGAAGGGGTGAGGATGGCAGAGATAAAGTTCACTTATTAGCCACAAGTAAGACTTACATTAATACTGCGATGAAGTTACTACAAAATTCCACGAGTTGCCACAATCCAGCGCCTGTTCAGGTCAATGCACCCTAATCAGCATGTCTTTCAGACTGTGGGAGGAACCAGAGCACCCAGAGGAAACCCACATAGACATGGGGAGAACATGCAAACTCCACACAGTGACCCAAGTCGGGAATCGAACCTGGGTCCCTGACGTTGTGAAGCAGCAGTGCTAACTATTGTGTCACCATGCTACCATTGCAACAGAAAACACGATTCAAACAGTTGCGATAAGAAAAAGAATTGATAATTCCAGTGAAAGCTCGGCATTTAAGCTTACCAGAGACACAGTTTGAAGCATTTGAGTGAGCTAGAATTAAATTACAGCTGAAATGATTTATTTATTTACCTGGTGTCACAAATAGGCTTATGTTAACAGTGCAATGAAGTTACTGTGAAAATCCCTTCGTCGCCACACTCTAGTGCCCGTTCAGGTACACTGAGGGAGAATTTAGTCTGGCCAATGCACCCAGCCAGCATGTCTTTTGGACTGTGAGAGAAAATCGGAGCAGCCAGAGAGAACCCACGCAGACACGGGAAGAACGTGCAAACTCCAGACAGACAGTGACCCAAGTCGGGAATCGAACCTGGGTCCCTAGCGACGTGAAGCAGCAGTGCCAAGTGCCACCCTTTCAGCAAAAATCATGACTGAAAGAGTTACAATAAGAAAAAAAATGAAACAGACTCCAATTGTAAAAGAAAGGCTTTAGTTAAATGCCATTCTGTCTTTCTTTCTGCTTGCACTTGGAACCTGTTCACCCCTAACATCTTCCAGTTCTGCTGAAAGAACAGCAACCTGTTTCTCTCTCGCTCGACACTGCCTGAACCTGCAGAGTGTTTTCCAGCATTTTCTGTTTCAAATTACCCTCATCATTGAAATGCTGCTTTTGTTTTACAATGCTACTGTCCCTTGAGAATTTGCCACCAACGCTATATTTTAACTGGTTCTTTTGAGTTATTTCCCAAACCTACATAAACAAAAGGAACAGAGATGCTATAATACTTCGGAGGGGAACAAAAATACATCATGTAAGTAAGAAGTGCACAATGGCAAACCTTCAAGCAGCAAGTTTTCATTAATCGTACATGTAAAAATATTGCTTTTCTTAAGAACATTTCTTTGAAAAGTTTTACAAACCGCAATGTGTTATATTAGGGGTTCACCAGACAACCAAAAAGTGAGGTGCCAAGCATTGAAATTACAACACAGGATTATATGTGTGCTGGGGTGTCTAAGGGGTATCAGGGAGGGGTAATATCTTTGGTGGGGGAACATGTTATGTCCTTACAGGGCGGTTTGTCCATCTTTTGTCCCCACTTGGCATTCAGCTCTCACTTGTGGCTCCCCGTAGCCATACCCCGGGCAATGGCCCCGATAAGCCAGCTAAACCAGGTGAGGGTAGCCAACGGGTCTCAACCCTCGATGAGATAAGGAGGTGTCTATCCCAGCATGTGAAGACAGAGTCCGGCAGATTGAGCAGAAGAGACCAATGGAGGGTCCAATGGTCAAGAAGGTGGTCTCTGCCAGCGTCATGGGACGTGAAGAGCAGGATAAGGCACAGAAATCTTCCTGGTCATCCATTGTGCCTAGTTCCACCTCCAGCCAAATTGACTCTTGTCACTGGACCTGGATAGGAATTGGAAAGAAAGAGTGAGGCTAACGCTGTACAACTCTCCCTCACTCTAATCCAAATCAAGCACTAGTTTTGACACCATCATCATCATCAGTGTCCTGTTCAACCCTTGAAGTTCTGTGGCGATGGGCGAGCGGTGAAGCAGCAGGTGTAGATATACTGGGAGCTGTAGTCACGGACCTGCACACAGGTGGCTCAGGTCTAATGGTCATTTTCCGCTGACCAAAGCAGCAGTGGAACTCGGCGACTGAGCAGTCCTGTTTGGGAACGCACTTCTCATCTCCATAGAATGAAGAATGGGCGAGAAAAGGTGCCCTAAACATTACCTGCTTCACTACACCTTGGCCAGTTTACCACGGCTGGCGGGGATCCCATCTTACGGTCAAACACACAAAATAAAACACAAGGTAACACAGCTCACCATTGACACTTGGAACGTGTGCACACTTTTCGGCAACCCTACAGCAGACAGACCAGAGAGAAGAACAGTCTTAGTTGCCAGAGGGCTTGCAAGATACAACATTGACGTTGCAGCCCTGAGTGAAACTCGTCTTGCCAACATAGGTCAGTTGACTGAAACTGGAGGTGGATACATTTTTTTCTGGAGCAGCGGCGGCAGTGATGAGCATCGTGATGCTGGAGTTGGATTCGCTGTCAGGAGTCACCTTGTTTGGAAACTTGATAGTCTTCCCAAGGATGTGAATGACCGGCTTATGACATTACAGCTTCCGCTACAGAACAGAAGTCAACCCACCCTGATCAGTACATATGCCCCACAATGAACAACCCGGACGAGATGAAAGACAAATATGCTGAACAGAGGAAGCAACATGCTACAGAAAGAGCCAAGTGATTACACTTACAAAAGATTAGACCAAAGTCTTGCACTCCTGTCACATCCAGTCATATTATATTGGTCAACTTAAACACTTGGCAAGAAAAGTTAAAGCTTATTTATTAGTGCCACAAGTAGGCTTACATTCACACTACAATGAAGTTACCGATGGCACAGTGACACAATGGTTAGGTCTGCAGTTGGGACCCAGGTTTGATTCACGTCTTGGGTCACTATCTGTGTGGAGTTTACACTTTCTCCTCATGTTTGCCTGAGTTTCCTCCAGGTTTCCTCCCACAGTCTGAAAGGCATGCTGGATGGGTGGATTGACCCAAACAGGCCCCAGAGTGTGGAGACTAAGGGAATTTCACAGTACCTCCATTGCAATGTTAATGTAAGCTTTACTTGTGACAAATGAATAAACTTAACTGTGAAAATCCCCAAGCTGCCACATTCTGGGGCCTGTTCAATGCATCTAACCAGTGTGTCTTTGAAATGTGGGAGGAAACAAGAGCAGTTGGAGGAAACCCAAGCAGACATGGGGAGAACAAGCAAACTCCACACAGAGAGTGACCCAAGGCTAGAATTGAATCTGGGCCTCTGGTGCTGTGAGACAGCAGTGCGTGCCTCTGTGTCTTAGAAGCCTGTTAGCAAATAATCAATGGCTTTCATCCCCGACATATTCAACATCTGAACAATGAGAAAGAGTCGGTCATTTGGCCCCTCAACTTGAGCTTAAACTAGTTCTCATTCACATGATTATTTTATCAACACTAAAAGGACATAAGATATTTGCAAAGGAACATTCAGCCAATCAAATGTGCTCTCCTGTTCAACACTGTTTGGACTGGCTGTTCGGATAATTCAATGCCTTTTGCACGCACAGTAGTTTGTGTCAGTCAGAAATCTATCTATCAATCTCTGCCTTAAACATACGCAATGACTGAGCTTCGACCACTCTGGTAATGAATATCAAAAATTCACAACTGTAATAGTTCTCGTTCACCAGTTATGGGGAAAATAACAACACATTTGTTTCCAGGGAAGGGCTGTAGGAGACTTGCAGCCTTGTGGCTCCAATCAGCTCCTGAGAAGGTTCTGGAACAGAAACCCTTGCTTGTCGGGGTGCATCCCCAACCAGGTCGCTGATTGGTTCTTCAGGTCATGTGACCTTTAAAAGGGGCAATCATCCCTCCTTCTCTAAGTTCTTTCATACAATCAGCAATAATTCCAATAACTGAACATTTAACACATGAATCTGGCCCATTATAACCATTTTTCAGGTGATTTTCAATTCCTGGTGAAATGGTATAACTCCTCTATGGGCATGTTGCCATTGGAGGGCAGTCAGGAGAAATTGTTTTCACCTGGAAAGATGGAGGCTGAGGGGAGACCTAATAGAGGTTTACAAAATGATGAGAAGTGTCAAAGTTTTTCACACAACGAGGGGTAGGAACACACTGCCAGATGCATGGTGGAAGCAGGCACATTAGCGACCTTTAAGAGGCATCTGGATGCACATGAACAGGGAGGGAATAGAGGGATACAAACTCCAATAAGAACAGAAAGTTTTGTTAGTTTAGTACAGGCATCATGATCAGCACAGGCTTGGAGGGCCGAAGGGCCTGTTCCTGTGCTGCACTACGTTCTTTGAAACACAATCACAGGTGTCTCTTCAGGCACAGGCATCGCAGATCCATCTGTTTCCATGGAGATGTCACTGGTGCCTGTAACAGGATGACCCGGTACTTCATGGAGTACTAACATTGTACCCATGAATGGATGAACATAAGCAATATGGACTCATACCCACGGCTGGTCAGGCCACTTGCAAGAGTGAAGCGGGGCTGAAGCAGGTACAAGTAACCCTGTTCACAATGCTTAACTAGACTCAATGCTGGCACCAATGCCAGGCCACCCGATATGATTCCTGATGAGGACCTTCACCTTAGACAGGTTGGCAGTGTGTAATTCAGCTTGGAACAACTCTCTTCCTGGGACAGGGATGACTATTCTTGCTTCCTAAAGAATGATGCCACCTTAGTGACTCAGCTCATCATAGAACCATAGAAACCCTACAGTGCAGAAAGAGACCCTTCGGCCCATTGAGTCTGCACCGAACACAATCCCATCCAGGCCCTATGCCCATATATTATACCCACTAATCCCTCTAACATACGCATCCCTGGACACTAAGGGGCAATTTCTTAGTATGGCCAATCAACCTAACCCATACATCTTTGGACTATATCATTTCGAAACATCATTTCGTTTAAGACATGGTTTCATGTCTTCAAAGACTGGATCATTATGCCAAAACATTCGTGTCCTGTGCTTCACTTTGGACAGCAGTGAAAAAGCAGACAAAAACATAGGAATTGGTCCCGGTTAAAAGGGTTTTCAATACCCAGCATTCAGTCAGCAGCAGCTACCTTAAGGATGGCACCTTATTTCTCTACATTGTGCGAAGGAGTCTAGCTGTAATAAGGAATTATGAGATTTAAGGTAGCAGTGGCATAGTGTTAGCACTGCTGCTTCACAACTAGGGATGCGGATTCGATTCCTGGCATGAGTCACTGTCTGTGTGGGGTTTGTATGTTCTCTCTGTGTCTACATGGGTTTCCTCCGGGTGCTCCAGTTTCCTCCCACAGTCTGAAAGATGTGCAGGTGAGCTGAGTTGGCCATAATAAATTGCCCCTTAGTGTCCAGAGATGTAAAGTTAGAGGGATAAGTAGGATTACAGGTGGGATTATTGTTAGTGCAGACTCGACGGGCCGAATGGCTTCCTTCTGTGCTGCAGGGATTCTCTGAATCCTGACTGGTTCAGTACTTGATATGTTTCATCGAGACTAGCTACATGTTCAAGAAATTCAATGCATGGCAATTTCCTGCAGTATCGGAGGGGAAGTGCAATGGTCTCTTGCAAAGGTAGACGACTAAATGTATCTGCATGTATTATGCATGTTCCAGGCCGGTGCTTGAAGGTATATTCATAGGCAGAGAGGATTAATGCCCAACACTACATTATTGTCAATCTGATTGGGGAAGTAGCTTTGTCTTCTTTAAAAGGCACAAAAGCGTCTGTGATTAGAAACCATTGTAAAGTATCAAACTGTATAAATACTGCTGGAATTTCCTAACACCAAAAATATTGATGAACTGTACTTTCTCAATTTGTGAGGAGACCTCTTATGGCTTCTGAGAGACACACTCTATTGGCCTTTCAGATCCATCGTCCATCTCCTGAAGCAACACCACACCAACGCCATTTGGACGGGTATCACAAGTCAACACCAATTTCTTAGATGGGTCGAAAAATACCAAAAAGTTTAATGAATGCAGCAATCGCTTTACTTTGCTAAAAGCATCTTTCTGAAGAAGCTTCCAAAACCTACACTGGTGATTCCTCAGCAGGAAATGCACGGCAGTCAATAATGCCAGCAAATTATTAAAAAAAAACTCACAACCATTGTATTACATTATTGATTTGAGCTCAGATGTGTTCCTGGGAGCTGATGTCTCCTTCATGTTCCTGAACTGACCTTCCATGCGGTGTAATGATTGTGTTTCTACACGATACCCCAGATAGGCTACCTCGGTAGATTGAAAAGTGCATTTCTCATTTTTGAATTCAACTCCAGCCTCTTGATGTTTCACGGATCATAGGATCATAGAATCCTACGATGCAGAAAGAGGCCATTTGAACTATGGAGTCTACACCGGTCACAATCCCACCCAGGCCCTATCCCCATAACTCCATGCATTTACCCAAGCTAATCCCCCTAACACTAAGGGACAATTTAGCACGGCCAATCCACGTAACCTGCATATCTTTGGATTGTGGGAAGAAACTGGAGCACCCGGAGGAAACCCATGCAGATACAGGATCTCCTCTAAGTTTGCCAGATGTTCGGCTTATGTCAATCCAATTATGAGAACACCATCAAGTCCAAAGATGTGTGGGTTATGTTGATTGGTCATGATAAAATTGATGTTAGTGTCAGCGGGATTAGCAGGGTAAATACGTCGGGTTACAGGAATAAGGATTGGGTGGGATTGTGATCAGTACAGACTCAATGGGCTGAATGACCTCCTTTTGTACTGGAGGGACTCAATGATAATCTCTATGAAGGAATACTGAAATTCATAGCAACCCTTGCAACAGACCTTTGGAAAATGGTACATGCCGATAAGTACTTCCTCTCAATTGAACCAGTTCCTGATCTACTTCGCCGAGATTGGCAGTGTGTTTCAGAACTTTAACGACATGATGATTTTTTCTGGTTCGGGAGTATACGTGGTACTTTCTTGTAAAGGTAAGTGGCTAAGAGCATCAGCATTCACTGTGTGTTTTCTGTGTTCTTAGAAGTATATTCGTAGGCAGAATGAAGGTCCTTTGTTGAATTCCTGCTGAGGCGATCGGTAAGATAGCCTTGGATAAAAGCAAATTACTGTAGATGCTGGAATCTGAAACCAAAAGAGAAAACGCTGGATAATCTCAGCAGGTCTGGCAGCATCTGTAAGAAGAGAAAAGAGCTGACGTTTTGACTCCAGATGATCCTTTGTGATGACCTTTTCTCTCCTTACAGCTGCTGCCAGACCTGCTGAGATTTTCTTGCATTTTTTCCTTTTGGCAAGATAGTAATGATGAGGAGGTAATGATGCAGCTCTATAAGACTCTTGTCAGACCCCAGTTGGAGTATTGTGCGCAGTTCTGGTCGCCTCATTATAGGAAGCATGTAGAGGCTATTGAGAGAGTTCAGAGGAGATTTACAAGGATGCTGCCTGGATTGGGAGGCAGGCCTTATGAAGATAGGTTGAGGGAGCTGGGACTCTTCTCACTGGAGAGACGTAGGTTGAGAGGCAACCTGATAGAGGTCTATAAAATGTTGAGAGGAATAGATAGGGTGGACTCTCAGAGACTACTTCCCTGAGCTAAAATGGTCACTACGAGAGGACACAGATTTAAGGTGCAGGGAAGCAAATACAAAGGAGATGTCAGGGGTAAGTTTTTCACTCAGAGGGTGGTGAGTGAATGGAACCGACTGCTGTCGGAGATTGTTGAGGCAAACTCACTGGGGTCTTTTAAAAGACTTCTGAATGAGTATAAGGAAAATAATAGGATAGGGGGTTATAGATAGGTGGATTGGTAGACGTGATCGGCGCAACTCGTGGGCTGAAGGGCCTGTTTGTGCTGTATTGTTCTATGTTCTATGTTCTATAGCCTTGTTCTCTTTGAAGAGACCCAAGAATGTTTAGTGGTCAGAAATGATGGCAAGTGTCGATCATGTAAATTGTTTTTTAAGTTAAGTTTGTTTATTAGTGCTACAAGTGGGCTTACATTAACACTGCAATGAAGTTACTGTGAAAATCCCCTACCTGCCATACTCTGACACCTGTTCGAGTAAACTGAGGGAGAATTTAGCATGGCCAACACACCTAATGAGCACATCTTTAGAACTGTGGCAGGAACCTGGAGCACCCGAAGGAAACCCACACAGACATGGAGAGAATGTGCAAACTCTACACAAACAGTGGTCCAAGCCAGGAATCAAACCCAGATTCCTGCACTAGCTACTGATCATAATTGGTCACACAAACCATGTGACCATTACTCTGCTGTGTTGCCCTTAAAAGTGTTAACGTTCTCTTGGGTAACATCAATCTAAAGGCACACTCAGTCAACTGTTAACACAAACATCGTTGGACCCCATGATTCCAATGCAAGATCTTTAATTACTTATGCACAAGGAGAGTTCTCAATGGCCAACACCGGGATGACCGGAGCAGTTCTGAGGTTACAGAGAAACAGCTCAGCAGTTATAATCAATTACAGCAAATCAGGAACAAGAGATTTTTCACATCTTTCATTAACATATATATCCACCAATCTCACAGCATAGCCCTTTTGTCCTTTCTTATCCAATAGAAAACCAATCCTTCATTAGCGTAATATATCCCACATTTTGCTATTTGGTAATCACCATGGTAACTTGTTCTTTGTTTTCCTCCTGCTGTCCTAACCTGGAATGCAGTGTTTATGGAACAAGGTTTTAGATATATTCGCTCATTCTGCATATGTCAGTATTGGCCTTACCGAGGACTTGACTGAAGGCCGTGTTTAACTAATTTTCCATTACTTAATAGTTTTTTTTTTGACAATTACGGAATTTTAATTTTCACAATTGTTGTAACCTAACTTCCACACAGGGACAATCACCCAATAACAAATCTGACACTGCTAATAATGCTCACATCCTATGGAAGAATTAAAAAAAAACCTTAGGAATACTTCTTGCGATGGAATATATAATTATATTTTAGGGGTTTGCATGCCCTGACTCCAAACACAGTGTTACTCCTGTTTTCCTGATTCAGTGACAATCTAGCTGCTATTTTTATCATCAAAGAACATTATTTCCCTCGTGTTTCCTTGCTGGCTTGTCTAAGGTACAAATTTCCCTCACAGAACAACTGCTTCACAATCCATCCCTAAACAATTAGTAATTAGGTTATACAGTGCCATTCTAATTAAGAATGCTGGTGCTTACACACTCGGGGCACTGACTGCATGAAATGTTTAGGTCAGACAAGCATAACTTCATTAACAATACTTACTTGTAGTATTCAGGGTCTCTTAATTCAAAGGTTCAATGACATCCATTCTTCAGAAACAGTGCAAAACATCGCATGATCATAAAATCCCTACAGTGCAGAAGGAGGCCATTCAACCCATCAAGTCTGCATTGACACAAATCCCACCAAGACTCTTTCCCCATAACCCCATGCATTTATCCTAGCTAGTCCCCTGACATTAAGGGGAAATTTAACATGGCCAATCCTCCTAACCCACACATCTTTGGACTGTGGGAGGAAACCAGAGCACCTGGAGGAAACCCATGCAGTCACAGGGAGAACATGCAAACTCCACACAGACAGTGTCCCAGCTTGGGAATTGAACCCGGGTCCTGTGAGGCAGCAGTGCTAACCACTGTGCCACTGTGTCTTAGAGGCCTGTTAGTAAATGATCAATGGCTTTCATTCCAGTTATATCCATATAAACATCCAGACAGTGGGCAGGAATGGGCCATTCGACCCTTTGAGCCTGGCTTATCTACTTAATAAGAGCGTGGCTGATAGTAATCACAAATCTGCATCCTACCCATTCCTAATAACCCATCACCTCCTTGCTTACAAAGAATCTATGCATCTCTGCCTGCAAAGTATTCAAAGACTACTTCCACTGCCTTTTCAGGAAAAGAGTTAGGAAAAGCAGCCAGCATTATCAAAGACATCAAGCACCCTGGACATTCTCTCTTCCACCCTCTTTAGCATGGGAAAAAGGTACAAATGTCGGAGATCACGTACCAGCTGACGCAAGATCAGCATCTTCTCTGCTGCTGTCAGACTTTTGAATGGACTTACCTCGCATTAAGTTGATCTTTTTCTACACCCTAGCTCTGACTGTAACACCACATTCCGCACTCTCTCCTTTCCTTCTCTATGAACGGTATGTTTTGTCTGCATAATGCACAATACTTGTCACTGTATAACAATACACATGACTATAATAAATCAAATCAAATCTACCGTACCACCCACCATGGAATCAGAGCGGGGAAGGGGTGGACAAAGGGAAGGCCCGTTGACCTTGACAGGGATTTTTGGTCTCGGAACGATCGAGGCCATAAATCTCCATCTGCGGTCTCCCTCCTGCCTCGCATGACTGAAGCATAATCTCCCTGTATTAGTATTCGATTCCCCTCGCAATAAATGAGAACGTTCTATTATTTTTCTTAATTACTTGCTGTACCTGCGCATTGGCCTTTCACGATTCATGCAGCATTGAGGCCATTCATCGCTCACTGCTGTTGAACCTTCTTCTTGAACCACTGAAGCTCTTTTCGTAAAGGAACTCGCATGCTACTGTTAGAACAGGACATTAAGTCCCAAAACAAGTGAACCCTGGAACAATAGATAATGCTCACAAGCCATTGTTCAATATGCCAAGGCTTCATAGATAACATTCATAGAACCCGTAGAACCCTACAGTGCAGAAGGAGGCCATTTGGCCCATTAAGTCTGTGCTGATCACAATCCCACCCAGTGCCTATCCCCACAAGACCTAGGAGCAGAATTAGGCCATCACGTTTGTTCCACCATTCAATCATGGCTGATATTTTTCTCATCCCCATTCTCCTGTCTTTTCCCCATAACCCCTGATCCCCTTATCAATCAAGTATATTTATCTCTGTCTTAAAGACACTCAATAACCCGGCCTCCACAGCCTTCTGCAGCAAAGAGTTCCACAGATTCACCATTCTCTAGTTGAAGAAGTTCCTCCTCATCTCTGTTTTAAAGGACCATTCCTTCAGCCTGAGGTTGTGCCCTCTGGAACTAGCTTTTCCTACTAGTGGAAACATTCTTTCCACATCTACTCTATCCAGGCCTCGCAGTATTCCGTAAGTTTCAATAAGATCATCCCTTATCCAATAAACTCCAACGAGTACAAACCCAGAGTCCTCAAACTTTCCTCATACAACAAGCATAATTCCATGCATTTACCCTGGCTAGTCCCCCGAAACTGAGGGACAATTTAACATGACCAATCAACCTAACCCACACATCTTTGGACTGTGGAAGAAAACCGGAGCACCCAGAGGAAACCCAGGCAGACACAGGGAGAACATGCAAGCTCTGACAGTGACCCAAGCTGGGAATTGAACCCGGGTTCCTGGCACTGTGAGGCAGCAGTGCTAACCACTGTGTCATCGTGCCACCTCTTTGCTGAAGACGTTACTTCTGAAATGGCCTGAATTGTGCTGGCCAGAAGCTCCAAGATCACAAACCTTTAGCAGATTGAGGCGATAACCCCCCTTTATTCTAAAATAATCCTTGCCCCTGTTGGAAGGCAAGTTACTCCTGAAGGCATTGGGCGAAATTTTCCGGCCACAGGGGTCGTTCCAAAACCAGAAAGTTCTACCTGAGGTCAATGAACATTTGCATGGTTCCCCCCTCCCCACCCATTATGATTCCCATGGTGGGTGGGAAAAGTCTCCCTCCCCGAACCCCCCATTTTCCTTCCAGGCTGGGCAAGGCTGAACAGAGAAGCTATAAGTCACTGAGATAAAGGCAAAATACTGCTGATGCTGGAATCGGAAACAAAAGCTGGGAAATGCTGGAAAATGGAAATAATTCAGCACTTGTGCAGTATTCCAGTGTGTTCCAGATATCTAAACTGTCCAAATTGGAGACCTAAAAAAAACTAAACAACGTTGTTCTCCATCCCAAACCCCTTTTAAAAATATTCACATTCTGAAATTCAGCACCTGAGATGGAGAATGTAATCCATCTGTCTCAGGCCTGAACATCTGAAAAATTAAGAACAATAAAATGTTCTCACCCTAAACCCTTATGGGAATGATTTCTGCACCTGTCTGGTGGGTCCAGTGTGCAGGAGTAGCACACTTGCTTAAGCACCAACTTGAAACGCTAAAAAAACCTAAAGAACAATGTTGTTCCCCACCCTACACCCTTATGAAATGCTTCTAAATAATAGAAATGAGGTTCTGCATCTGTCAGTGCACTGATATGTTCCACCTATCTAAGCAAAATCCAGGAAAAACGCTAAACACAAGATTTCCCACCCTTTGAAATTGCTGAAATAATGGGAGTTTAGCATCTGGTGTATGGTTTCACTCCTTTTGTCTACATAGCACCGACTTCAATCTCAAAAAATTAAGTAGAACACTGTTACCCACCCTTGGAAATGTTTGAGAATGAGAGTCAGCAACTTCCTGAAGACTGTCCAATGCAGTATGTCTATACAGAGCAAAGGTTGGACAGCTTAAAAAGACTAAGAATATACCCACCCTAAACCTCTTGGCAACGTATTTTAGAACACATTTCAGCACCTACCTCGAGTGATTGTCTGTGTGGAATTTGCATATTGTCTGTGTGGGTTTCCTCTGGATGCTGAAGTTTTCTCCCACAGTTCAAAGATGCATGATTGGTAATGGTAAATTGCCCCATAGTGTTAGAAGGAATAGTAGGGTAAATGGTTAAAAGGATGGGGCCTGGGTCGGAGCGTTTCAATCATCCTGATCCAGGTGGGAAGTATGGGGGCAGCTATAGGGGAAGGCCTGTGCACCACACTCGATCAGAGACAGCTTTGAGATCCAGAAGCACTATGGCTCTCTTCCGATTCTTTTGGAAGTCATTTTGAAGGAAAGTGATGAGAGCCAGAACTTGTGCTTTGGGAAATAGAACATAGAACATAGAACAATACAGCACAGAACAGGCCCTTCGGCCTTCGATGTTGTGCCGACCAAAATAAAAAGCAATGCCCCTCCAAACTAAACCATTCCCTTCTCTTCCATATACTTATCAATTAACCTCTTAAACGCCACCAAACTTGGCGCATCTACAACAGCTGCAGGCAGGGCATTCCACTCCCTAATCACTCTTTGAGTAAAGAACCTACCTCTGATATCCGTCCTATAACTCATAACCCTTAATTTAAAGCTGTGTCCCCTCGTGCTAGCATTCTCCATCCTAGGAAAAAGGCTATCACTGTCCACCCTATCTAAACCTCTAATCATCTTATATGCTTCAATAAGATCCCCTCTTAGCCTGATCCACATTAAGAATGGTCTCTACTATCTTTAACTTCTTCCAAGCTAGTTTTTGTAAGGGCATGACACAACTCACTCATTGCTCCTTAGAATAAAATTGTGCCCCAGCACTGAGGGGATGGGCAACATGAGTAGAAAATAAGGAATTTAGGAGGGGAGTTTGGACCATCCAAAGGCTGAAAGACCAGCGACTGGTGTGCGGAGAGAGACTCAGAAAGATGCTGCAGAAGGCTTCTCAAGGGGTGCAGATCTTGAAGTTAATTCCCTGTTTCCATAGTTAGTTATTCCTGAAACAGGTCACTGCTTTGGTGTCAGAGATTTATAGCTTGAGGGACACCACTTCCCAACAAGCCTGACTGACAAGGAGTTTTCTGTTCAGCCACCACCCATTTGTACAATGGAAGCATTTGTAGGTTGACACTGTTTGGCCATGCTATAAAATGCACCTTCCTGGGTCATCGAGTCCTGCAGTGGGATTTGAACCCAGAGCTTCTGGTTCGGAGACAGGAATGCTACCCACTACACCACAAAACCTCTCGGGAGTGATCTGCCATGACCTTACAGCCTGAATATTAAGTTGCCATTCATATCAAGCTGGTAGATTTTTTCCTGAAATTTTATACTGGTGTTATTAAGAGATTTGAACTCCCATTAGATTTTAGAATGCTTAGCTGGGATTTACTTCATTTAGAAGCATAATGAATGAAGAAATAGTTTTATAATGAATTCAGGGCAAAAAGATTCACAAAATCAACCATTATGCTTTGCACTGGAATCAGCTAGACTGAGAAATCATCTCTTGTATAATCTCCTTAATGTAAACCTGCTGAACTTGCTAGGCCAAAAGATAAATATAAGTACCATGAAATAGTAAGATAACACTGCCGGAACTTTCCAGGCATCTCCCCAGCCCCCCACAACCCTCATCCCACAGAGCCATCGAAACTAAAAGAGAGAATGCTGGAAAATCTCAGCAGGTCTGGCAGCATCTGCGAGGAGAGAAAAGAGCTGATCTTTCGAGTCCAGATGATTCACTGTCAAAGCCATTGAAATTTCTAGTCAAATCGGTAGGGCCGGAAGACCAGAGCGGCACAGTGGTCCCGTGGTTAGCATTGCTGCCTCCAGGGACCCGGGTTCAATTCCTGGCTTGGGGCACTGAATTTGTGGAGGCTGCACCTTCTCCCCATGTCTGCTCGGGTTTCTTCCAGGTGCTCAGATTTCTTCCCACAGTCCAAAAGACATGTTGGTTAGGTGCATCGGCCACGCTAAATTCTCCCTTAGTGTACCCGAACAGGTAGCTGAACGTGGTGACTCAAGGATTTTCACAGCGACTTCATTGCAATATTAATGTAAGCCCTACTTATGACATTAATAAATAAACTTTAAAACATTAACTTGCAACCTTCTAATTAGAAAACAAGGGCTTTTCCAATTGAGCCACCACTGACTCCTCAATCACAAGTCATTTTGATAATTAAATAAGTGCCTCAGATCAAGTTGTCTCTCAGTTGCCCCACAAGCTCATTTAACTTCAGTCTACAGAAATTTGGCTAATTTCCACCAGTGCTGAAACATTAGCTTAATCAATGAGTGCAGGCTAAGCTTTTATACCCACTTCACCACTATAGATTTATATCTCAGACGGCATTACTTACACTTGTCACTCCTTCTGCCTGCCCATTCACTATAACAAATTAAATACCTAAATATCTGCCCAATGAAAAAAAATTATAGGAAGGAACAGCTATTTAACTTGCTCAAATTAAATGAAAGATCAATTTAGTGACCATCTTAAAAAAACATTTTGCTCAATCTTGCTTTCAATCTGACACACCAGATTGCAATTTTAGTTCTTCCTCTATGTTTTCTTGCCCAGAGATAACTGATTTTGAATACCAATGTGAAAATTATGATTTCATTTTATTTATTATTATCACATACATTGGGATACAGTGAAAAGTATTGTTTTGTGCACACTATACAGACAAAACATACAGTTCATAGAGAAGGAAACGAGAAAGTGCAGAATGTAGTGTTACAGTTCTGGCTAGAGTGTAGAGAAAGATCAACTTAATGCAAGGTAGGTCCATTCAAAAGTCTGACAACAGCAGGGAAGAAGCTGTTCTTGAGTTGATTGGTATGTGACCTCAGACTTTTGTACCCCTTTTCCAGCAGAAGAAGATGGGAGAGAAAATGTCCGGGGTGCGTGGGGTCTTAATTATGCTGGCTGCTTTGCTGAGGCAATGGGAAGTGTAGACAGAGTCAATGGATGGGAGGCTGGTTTGTGTGATGGATTGGGCTACAGTCAAGATCTTTTGTAGTTCCCTGTGGTCTTGGGCAGAGGGGGAACCATACCAAGCTGTGATACAACCAGAAAGAATACTTTCTATGGTGCACCTATAAAAATTGGTGAGCAATGTGATCTAAGAACAAAGAAAATTACAGCACAAGAACAGGCCCTTTGGCCCTCCAACCCTGTGCCAATCATGTTGTCCTAACTAAACTAAAAAAAGGCTTTTGCCCATACGCGACCCATATCTGTCTATTTCCTCCCTATTCATGTACCCATCCAGATGCCTCTTAAATGTTATAGAACATAGAACATAGAACATTACAGCGCAGAACAGGCCCTTCAGCCTTCGATGTTGTGCCGACCAATTAAGAAAAAGCAATGACCCTCTAACCTAAACCGTTCCCTTTTCATCCATAAACCTATCCACTGACCTCTTGAACGCCACCAAACTTGGCGCATCTACAACTGCAGCAGGCAGGGCATTCCATACCCTTACCACCCTCTGGGTAAAGAACCTTCCTCTGACATCCGTCCAATAACTACCACCCCTTAATTTAAAGCTATGTCCCCTCATGCTAGCTTTCTCCATCCTAGGAAAAAGGCTATATTTGTCCACCCTATCTAAACCTCTGATCAACTTGTATGTTTCAATAAGGTCTCCTCTTAGCCGCCTTCTTTCTAATGAAAACAACTTCAAATCCCTCAGCCTTTCCTCATAAGACCTGCCATCCATACCAGGCAACATCCTGGTAAACCTCCTCTGCACTCTCTCCCATGTCTCCACATCTTTCTTATAATGTGGCGACCAGAACTGTACACAATACTCCAAGTGCGGCCGCACTTGGTAATGTACCTGCTTCCACCATCTCCTCCAGCAGTGCAATCCAGGCACCTACCATTGTGGGTGTACATCTCCCTTAAACCTTCCCCTCTTATCTTGAACCTGTGCGCTTTTGTAATTGACATTTCTATCCTGGGAAAAAACCTCTGATTATCCATCCTCTCTATGCCCCTGATAATTTTGTAGATCTCTATCAGATCTTCCTTCAGCCTCTGTCTTTCAAGTGAAAACAATCTTAATTTATTCAACCTTTCCTCATTGCCAACACCCTCGAGACTAGGCAACAGCCTGGTGACCCTTCTTTGCACTTTCTCCAAAGCTTCCACATCTTTCTGGTAAGGTGTTTACCAGAACTGCACTCAATACATCAAATACAGCCTAACCATGTTTTTATACAGCTACAACATGATTTGGCAACTCTTGTACTTAATTGTACTGGTAGCAGACAAGTCAAATTTCCGCAGCCTCATGAAAAAGTAGAAATGTTGGTGGGCTTTCTTAACTCTAATGTGAAATGAATTCTGTAGGGTCACATGTGAGTTCTCACGTGTTTCTGACAGTGCCAGTTGTGTAGATTATCACCAACAATAACTGGTTTCTTTTAAATATATTTAGTTGATTGTGAAGCACTTTGAGATGTTTGGCGGTCAGGAAAAGTATGCGATAATAAATGCTAGTCTTTCTTTTCAACAGTAGTGAAGGAAAGACTTGTCTTTATATAGAGACTTTCACAACCTCATTCTGTCACAAAGTGCTTTACAACCAGTGAAGTATTTCTGAGATGCAACCAATTTCTGTTGTCACGAAAGGAACACAACAGCCAATTAACACAAGTATGATAATGACCAGATAATGGCTGAAACTCTACCACCTTGCCTGCCACGGAATTGGTGGTGAGGAAGGGTTCAACAACAGAAATTTACGTATACCTTGGGTAGGAATTTCTGGTCTCGCCTCAGAGAGCTGCAAAATTCTGTCCAATCTATTTTAATAAGACATATGTGGGCAGCATGGTGGCTGAGTAGTTAGCACTGTTACCCCATAGAGCCAGGGATCCGGGTTCAATTCTGGACTCGGTTCACTGTCTGTGTGGAATCTGCACATTTTCTCTGTATCTGGGAGTGCTCCGGTTTCCTCCTACTATCCCACAAAGATGTGCATTTTAGATTGATTGACTATGCTAAATTGCAGGATTAGCAGGGTGAATACCTCTAAGGGATAGGGCCAGGGTTGGGATTATTGTCAGCGAGTCAGTGCAGGCTGAATGACCTCTTTCTGCACTGTGGGGATTCTATGATTACTGTATAATGACTGTAACTGTGTAATAACTATACTTCAATAGCTGTAAAGCAATTGGGACATCCTGAGGTCACGAAATACGCAATATAAATACCAGCCTTTCTTTTGATGATAAGTTTCAATGTTATTAATTCATCGGTGTTGTGAAGCTTTTTCATGTTAATCATCAGCCTCAGGTTCTAATCTTTATTGATTTGTGTTGCAAATGAGAAAGGATTCACAATGTGAAGCTGCTGTCAATCTTGAGGAGATTGTTGATTAAACTCATGGCCCAAAAGTCAATGGTTAATTTGCTCAGATGTGCGAATGCAGTTTAGTCAGAAGTCTGAGGTCCAGAACAGCTTCTTCCCTGCTGCGATCAAATTTTTGAATGGCCTTATCTTGTATTAAGTTGATCTCTCTCTCTCTACACCCGAGCTATGACATTTTTTTTTATTCATTCATGGGACATGGGCGTCACTATTTATTTATTGCCCATCCCTGTTGGCCCTTGAGAAGGTGGTTGTGAGCTGCCTCCTTGAATCGCTCAGTCCACGTGCCGTAGGTTGATACCATTAGGGAGGGAATTCCAGGATTTTGACCCAGTGACTGTGAAGGAACAGCAATATATTTCCAAGTCAGGATGGTGAGTGGCTTGGAAGAGAATTTGAAGGTGGTGATATTTGCAGATATTTATGAAGCCTCCTTCTCCAATGAGTTATTTAATTGTCCACTACCATTCACAACTGGATGCGGGCAGGACTGCAGAGCTTAGATCAGTTCCGTTGGTTGTGGGATCGCTTCGCTGTGTCTCTCAGCAGTTTCTGCAGTTGGACAGCTTAGCCTTGTGATGTGCCTTCACAAGGTCAAGACCTCAGTCTATTAGACTTTCCAATTCTGACCTGTTGCTGGAGGAAAGGTTTTAAGTGCCTTGGACTTTGGAACTGAAGTCTATGCCATCACCCATCCTGATCAGGTTATGTTATCTCTGACATTTCGAGCTTATGAATATTAATATGAACAGACATTTCCCTCACTCTCTTAGATTAGTCAATGGGAATTTGACCCAGGAAAAAGTCATAGAATCATAGAATTACTACAGTACAGAAGAGACCTTTCAGCCCATCGAGTATGCACCGACCCTCCAAAAGAATACTTACCTCGGCCAAATTCCCCTCCCTAACCCCGTAACCCCACGCATCGATCATGGCCAATCCACCTAATCTGCACATCTTTGGACATTAAGAGTCAATTTAGCATGGCCAAGCCACCTAACCCGCATGCCTTTTGGAGCAAACCGGAGCACCCAGAGGAAATCCATGCAGACACGAGGAAAATCTGCAAACTCCACACAGACAGTGACCTGATCCAGGAATCAAACCCGGGTCCCTGGAGCTGTGAGACAGCAGCGTTAACAATCGAGCCACCATGCTTCCCTAACCTGGCACAGTTCAAGATTTAACCACTCTATCCAGTTTAAGGCCCAGTTTATTGCCAGGCTGGCTCATGCTACTGAACTATTTGACAGTGTGATCCAGACTGTGGACTATTCTCTCCAGCAATCAAGCTGTAATGCATCCCACAGCCCATTAGGACTCTGGCTGCTGGTTTATTTACTGCGCTGTGTTGTAACTACTTCTTGGAGCTTAACGACCGACTTGTTTAATTACTCTGCATCCTTTAAATTCAATTCAATTTTCAGTCAGCAATGAGGCAGGCAACTTTCCATCAGTTTTATTCCAACAGTAATTGCTTTTCTCATTGTGACTGGTGCGTGGCTTAGTTAGCTTGAACCCGAGCAGCTTAATAATTATGTCGCATCAGCCCCACTGTTCCTTCATGAAGTTTGCTGTTAATTGGTCTGTTTGACAGGTCGGAGTTCAGCTCGGTGCTGGGCCAGCACATTGCTCTGCGCCCTCTCCTCTCCCTCTTTTAATGAACTGCTTGATCTTTCTCTGCCCTCTGCTCTCTCAAGTTAGAGCCGCCCTATCTTTAGCTTTGAGGCTCATTCTGGGTGGGTGCGGTTGGAATTAGGCCTGATCAGATGCTTCAGCTGATGCAAGCATCATTAATCTTTGATTAAGCTGCCTGGGGTTTATGGTTGGCATGGGATTGGATCTCCCTCGGTAGGGGATGCTCTTTTGCAGCCTGCAGCAGTCAAATAATATTGGATCATTCTGTTTCTTTCATATATTCTTTGGTAGCAGATTTATTTTAATTGCTGCTAGTTACAATTTTGGATCTTGCACCTAATGATGTCGTCACAAGTCCTCAGCTCCCAACCACTTTCCACCAACAAAGGGATTTTTATCATGGAATAGAATCATAGAATCCCATACATTGTCTACATGATACGTTGCAGGAAATGATGTTTCAAGGTGTGGTACATCGGCAAGACCAGGCAGACACTACGGCAACGGATGAATGGCTACCGCTCCACAATCCTGCTCTGCCCAAGACGGCAAGGAACTACAAAAGGGTCAAGAATGTAGCCCAGTCCTTCTTGCAAACCAGCCTTCCATCCATTGACTCAGGCTACATTTTCTGCTGCCTCAGCAAAGCAGCCAGCATAATTAGGGACCCCATGCATTCCGGATATTCTCTCTTACATCTTCTTCCATCAGTGAAAAGAGACAAAAGTTGAGGTCACCGACTCACAAACAGCTTATCCCCTGCTGGTGTCAGACTTTTCAGTGGATCTACCTTGCATTACGTTGATCTACACCCTAGCAATGATTGTAACACGATATTCTGCACTCTTTCCTTTCCTTTCCTGTGAATGGTATGCTTTGTTTACAGTCATAGAGGTTTACAGCATGGAAACAGGTCCTTCGGCCCAACTTGTCCCTGCCGCCCTTTTGTTTTGAAATCCCAAAGTTAATCCCAATTGCACGCATTTGGCCCATATCCCTCCGTACCCATAGTACCAACGTATCTAAATGCATTTTAAAAGACAAAATTGTACCCCCCTCTACTACTATTTCCAGCAGCTTATTCTAGACATTCCACTCTCCATATGAAAAAAATTGTCCTCTGAAGACTTTTGTATCTCTCCCCTCTCACCTATGCCTTCTAGTTTTAGATTCCCTTATATTTGGGAAAAGATATTGACTATCTAGCCCCTCATTATTTTATAGAACTCCTACTGATCACCCCTCAGCCTCCTACAGTCCAGAGAAAAAAGTCCCAGTCTATCCAGCCTCTCCTTATAACTCAATCCATCAAATCTGGTAGCATCCTAGTAAATCTTTTCTGCACTCTTTCTAGTTTAATAATATTCATTCTATAATAGGGTGACCAGAGTTGCACACAATATTCCAACTGTGGCCTTACCAATGTCTTGTGCGACTTCAACAAGATATTCCAACTCCATTCAATGTTCTGACTGATGAAATCAAGCATGCCGAATGCCTTCTTCACCACTCTGTCCATCTGTAACTCACGTTCAAAGAGTTATGAACATGTACCCCTAGATCTCTTTGTTCTATAATTCTCCCCAACGCCTTATCATTAACTGAGTAAGTCCTGCCCTGGTTCAATCTACCAAAATGCATCACCTCGCATTTGTCTAAATAAAACTCCATCTGCCATTCCTCAGCCCACTGGCCCAATTAATCAAGATCTCTTTGCAACTGGAGATAATTTTCTCCATCTGTCCATTATTCCACCAATCTCAGTATCATCTGCAAACTTCCTAACCACGCTCCTATATTCTCATCAAAATCATTAGTATAAATGACAAATAACAGTGGATCCAGCAAATGTAGCGTGCAAGAAACAACACTTTTCACCGTATGTTAATATATGTGACAATAATAAATCAGAACAAATCAAATCAAATCAAATCAAAATCACCAGGCAAGACTGTTCTCTTCCTGTTGGGGAACACTTCAGTGGTCACAGACATTCAGCTTCTGATCTTCGGGTAAGAGTTCTCCAAGGTAATTTTCACGATACACAACAATGCAGAATAGCTGAGCAGAAACTGATAGCCAAGTTCTACACACATAAGGATGGCCTCAAGCTAGATCTTAGGTTCGTGTTACTCTACCTGTAACCCTGACGAATGCCTGAGCTTGCAAAACCTCACTAACTATCCTGGTTGGAGACACTTCTTTAACCTATGCTTAACCCTCTCTTCACTTGCATTGTTTACACTTGATTGTCTGTTAAGACTCACGTTCCAACCATTATCTTGTAATTGAGTTTGTGTCTATATATGCCCTGTTAATGAATCCAATCCTCCATTCACCCGATGAAGGGGAAGTGTTCCAAAAGCTCGTGTTGCCAAATAAAACCTGTTGGACTTTAACCTGGTGATGTGACAGTTCTTGCTGTGCTTACCCCAGTCCAACACCGGCATCTCTACATCATAGAATCCCTACAGTGCAGAAGGAGACCATTGACCCCATTGAGTTTACATGGGCTTCAACGAAGCTTTTGATAAAGTCCCACATGGGAAACATTTTAGAAAGCTAATTCAATGGGATACAGGGACATCTGACAAGGCAGATTTATAATTGGATTAACAGTAGGGGACAGAGGCTGGTGACAGATGGCTGATTTAGTGACTGGAGACCAGTAGCCAGTGGTGTACCTCAGGGATCCGTGATGGGCTTCCTACTGTTCATCGTTTATATAAATTGCATAAATGACTATGTGGGGGGTAGGGTCAATAAGTTTGTTGATGACACAAAGATTGGCTGAGTGATTAACAATGAGGTTGAGTATCTTAAATTAAGGAAGATGTAGATGTAACGGTTAAACGGGTGGATAAGCGGCAGATGGAATTTAACCCTGGAAAGTGTGAAGTGATACACTTTGGAAAGGGTAATTTGACAAGCGTGTATACTATGAAAGGTCTAACACTGGGAAGTTTTGACGAACATAGGGACCTTGGTGCGTTTGTCCGTAAATCTTTGAAAGCAGAAAAGGCAGGTAAATAGGGTGGTGAAAAAGGCATACGGCACACTTGCCTTCATCAATCGGGGTATAGATTACAAAAGGAGGGAGGCCATATTGGAGTTGTATAGAACTTTGGTGAGGCCACAGCTGGAGCAGTGTGTGCAGTTCTGGTTGACACATTATAGGAAGGATGTGAACGCACTGAGGGGGGTGCAGAGGAGACTCACCAGGATGCTGCCTGGGATGGATCATTTAAGTTATGAAGAGAGGTGGGTAGGCTTGGGTTGTTTTCTCTGGAGTAGAAAAGACTGAGGGGGCGACCTCATTATGATGGGTACGGACAGGGTGGATAGGGAGCTGCTGTTCCCCTTCGTTGAAGGATCAGTCATGAGGGGCTCAAGTTAAAAGCGAGGAGGTGGAAGGTTTATGGGGGGATTTGAGGAAAAACTTTTTTACTTAAAGGGTGATGAGAATCTGAAATGAGCTGCCTGGGAGTGTGGCGGAAGCCAGATCCCTCACATCTTTTAAAAAAAAATACCTGGATGAGTACTTGGCACACCATGATATTCAAGACTACGGGCCAAGTGCTAGCAAGTGGGATTAGATGGGCAGGTCAGGATTTTTCAGGTCATGATGCAGACTTGATGGGCCAAAAGGCCTCTTCTGCACTGTAGTAATCTGTGATTCTGAGTCTACACTGACTACAATTCCACTCAGCCCCTATCCCCGTGACCCCCATATATTTACCCCGCTAGCCCCCCCCCACCCCCTCACACTAGGTGGCAATTAAGCATGGCAAATGTCCCTAACCCTCACAAATTTGGACAATGGGAGGAAATCAGGGCACCCAGTGGAAAGCTATGGAAACATGGGGTGAACATAAAATCTCCACACAGTTATCCGAGGTCAGAAATGAATCCAGGGCCCTGGCGCTGTGAGGTAGCAGTGCTAACAACTGAGCTGAATATAACATGAGGTAGGATTGCACATAACATGAGGTAGGATTGCACAAGTACAGATACTTCATTTTGGCCAGTGTGAGGATTGAACTCACAACGTAGGGGTCATTAGCTCCACACTCTAACTATCTGAGCCAGTCAAGTCCCCACATTGCCAGATTTGAAAATTGTAATGCCATCCAGTAAAACCAGGAAGCAGCAATATTGCAATGTTATTGACTGGGGTTTTCCAGGCCCGCCCACTGGCCAAATCTTCCAGTCCCGTCGTAGTCAATGGTCTTTAGGCTGGCTCACAATATCCACTGTGATGGGACTGGATAATCCCAGGAATCAAAGAACAACAAAGACTAATGAACAATATAGCACAGGAAACAGGCCCTTCAGCCCTCTGAGCCCGCGCCGCCTATTTTAACATTTAGTGAATACCTCGTTCCAATCCTTTTTCTACCTAAGACTTTTGTCTATACCTCTTGGACTCCATAGTTTAGGGAATTATATGTACTCTAGATTGAGGGAAGTCTAATTTAGGGACAATCTGTTAATACCAATCAGCCTAAAAGCACCTTTTTGGGATGTGGGAGGAAACCGGAGCACCCGGAGAAAACCCACGCAAGCACGGGGAAAATGTGCAAACTCCCACAGACTCCGACCCAAGTCAGAGATCCGATCCAGGTCCCTATAACTGTACAGCAGACAATGATAGTCACTGAGCTGTCGTGTTGCCTGTCAGTTGGTCCAGTTTAAGCGTACACTAATGATACGAAGCACTAGGCAACTCTCGAAGCAACATCCAAGAGCAGCCCTCGCACGACCCACCGTGTATATTCCATCATTTCAGATGGACCCTGCATTCCATTTTTCCAAAGTGAGGCCCTTCCCCTATATAAGCAGCAATGGAGGATCAATGTGGCATGCCCCTTCCATCACTTCCATAGCTCCGCTCACCTCCCTCAGAATGTGCCAAAAGAACTTCACACCTAACTAAATAGTCATAAAGTGTAGATCTCTGAAAACTCACTGTCTGGATCACAGAGTGGTAGAGTCAGAGTCGTAGAAGTTTACAGCAAGGAAATAGGCCCTTCGGCCCAACTTGTCCATGCCATCCAATTTTTACCATTAAGCTAGCCCCAATTTCTCATGTTTGGCTCATACCCCTCCATACCAATCCTACCCATATAACTGTCTAAATGCTTTTTAAAAATTGTACCCACCTCTGGCAGCTTGTTCCAGACACTCACCACACTCTGTGTGAAGAAGTTGCCCCTCTGGACCCTTTTGTTCTCTCCCCTCTCATCTTAAACCTATACCCTCTCATTGTGAATTCAACTTTACCTACACGCCTCATTATTTTATAGACCTCGATAAGATCATCCCTAAGCCAACGTGCTCCGGAGAAAAATATCCCTGTCTATCCAGCCTGTCCTTATAACTCAAACCATCAAGTCCCAGTAGCATACTAGTAAATCTTTTCTGCACTCTTTCTAGTTTAATAATATCCTTTCTGTAATAAGGTGGCCAGAATTGCACACAGTATTCCACGTGTGGCTTTACCAATTACTTGTACAACTTCAACAAGACATTCCAACTCCTGTATTCAATGCTCTGACCAATGAAACCAAGCATGCCGAATACCTTCTTCACCACTCTGCCCACCTGTGGCTTCACCTTCAGGTCTGTGGTGAGCACTGTTAATCGCTACTGACTGCAAAATCCAATCACTTAACCCTCTTCGCCTATTCCCACAACTGTGAATGCAGGAGGAATGGAATATAGGTATATTTGATGTATTATTATCACATGTATGAGCATACAGTGAAAAGTATTGTTTCTTGCATACTATGCAGACAAAGCATACTGTTCATAGATTACATAGGGAGAAGGAAAGGAGAGGGTGCAGAATACAACGTTACAAATATAGACATTATTAGAAAGTTTGAAAAAAGAGTACAATTTTAAAGGCATAGAACGAGAGTAAAAAGTAGAATTTTGAGTATGCCAGGGACAACTCACAAGAAGTCACTTCACTCCTAGTGTATATGTCACATCATTTTGATTTGATCTACATAGAACATAGAACATAGAACACTGCAGCACAAACAGGCTCTTCGGCCCACAAGTTGCGCCAATCACATCTATACCTACCAAGCCATAGACCTATCTATAACCCCCTATCCATTAGATTCCATATACTCATCCAGAAGTCTTTTAAAAGACCCCAGCGAGTTTGCCTCTACCACCACCAATGGCAGCCGATTCCATTCACTCACCACCCTCTGAGTGAAAAACTTACCCCTAACATCTGTTAAATCTTTTTTTGCTTGCATTTTAATTTGACATTTATTTTTAAAAATATGTCATTTTGGTTAAGTTGCCTTTACTCAGGGCAATGACAGCAAATTGGCACAGTGGTTAGCACTGCTGCCTCACAGCACCAGAAACCTGGGTTTGATTCCCAGCTTGGGTCCCTGCCTGTGCAGAATTTGCATGGTCTCCCAATGTCTGCATGGGTTTCCTCCGATTTCTCCCACAGTACAAAGATGTGTTGGTTAGATCGATTGGCCATGATAAATTACCCCTTCGCGTCAGGGGATTAGCAGGGTAAATACGTGGGGTTACAGGAATAGGGTGGGACTGTTGTTGGTGTAGGCTCGATGGGTCGAATGGCCTCCTTCTGTCCTGTAGGGATTGTATGATTCAATGTCATTCTAAATGGTATTTTATAAGATTGAACACTGCCTACATTTCTCCACAGGTGCTGCCCAAACTGCTGGGTGCATTTTCAGTTTTGCAGTCTCACAATGGTTTCGCATCTCCAGTGGTTTGCTTTGAGCCATAGAATGATAAAATCCCTACAATACTCAAAGAGGTTAACCGGTCCATCCAGTCTCTACCGACTGTCCAAAAGAGCATCACACCCAAGCCTTCCAGTTCCTGAATCCCTGTCCCAGGGAGCAAAAGGAAGAGAAGTTGCCATTTGGCATGCTGGCCTTCATCAGTCAGAGCACTGAGCACAGAAGTTGGAAAATTATGTTACAGTTGTACAAAATGTTAGGGAGGCCACACCTGGAGTATTGGGTTCAGTTTTGGTTGCTGTAAAGAAGATGTTATTAAACTGGAAAGAATGCAAAAGAGATTTACAAAGATGTTGCCTGAACTTAAGGGACTGAGATACAGGGAGAAATTGGACAGGCTAGGACTTCTTCCTTTGGAGAGTGGGAGACCGAGGGGTGATCTTACAGAGGTAAATAAGATCATGAAAGGCACCGATAGGGTGAATGCACTGTCTTTTTCCCAGGGTTGGGGAATTGAGAAGTAGAGAGCATAGGTTTAAGTTAAGAGGAGAAAGAATTAATGGGAGACTAAGGAGTAACTTTTTTACACGGAGAGTGGTATGTATGTGGAATGAGCTGCAGATGGAAGTTGGTGAGGCAGGGACATTGACAAGATTTCATAAAATCATAGAATTCCTACTGTGTAGAAGGAGGCCATTCAGCCCATTGAGTCTGCACCAACCATAATCCCACCCAGCCCCTATCCCCATAATCCCATGCCATTGCCCTAGCCAGTCCTCCTGGCAGTAAGGGGAAACATAGTTTGGCAAATACTCCTAACCAGCACATCGTACAGACTGCAGGAGGAAACCGGATAACTCAGAGGAAACCCACGCAGACACAGGAAGAACATGCAGACGCTGCACAAACAGTGACCTGAGTTGGGAATCAAACTTGGGTTCCTGGCA
Source organism: Sphyrna mokarran (assembly GCA_024679065.1). Taxonomy (NCBI): domain Eukaryota; kingdom Metazoa; phylum Chordata; class Chondrichthyes; order Carcharhiniformes; family Carcharhinidae; genus Sphyrna; species Sphyrna mokarran. Next base: position 23,673,954 of record JAGIQG010000005.1, read on the forward strand.
CTGTGAACAGCAGTGCTGACTACTGTGCCATCCCATATCACCACAAAAAGATATTTAAAAGACGTTTGGACAAACACATGGATAGGAAAGATTTAGGAGGAATATGAGCCAAATGCAGGCAAATGGTGTTAGCTTAAATGGGTCTTTGGTCAACCTGGATCAGATTGGTCCAAAGGGCCTGTCCCCCTGCTGTGGACTCTACGCTTCTATGAAAATATCTTAAACCTCCAGAGCTGATTTTTTTAAATTTACCCAATGGATTAAAGCAAATGTTTGCCATTCAAGAGCTAAGATCTGATCCTTGGTAGGGGCAGCTTAGCAACCATCTGTTTTGTGTACAATAATGGTGTATTGTTGAACAACATAATGCTCATTACAACCGATTGCAAGGTAACAAAGTTGTTGCTGTAAATAATTAACGTCTGCCCTTGAGAACCTTACTGGTCCTATTGTACATTTCCATCCTCACTATCCACCATCAAAATGGCAATGAAAACAAGAGCATTAACCTTTTCCATATACATTAGTGCCTCTCACAAACTTGAGCAAACGTCAAGGAGCAGCTGGTGAAATGGCATCACCGTCTCTTAACAGGAGGCCAGCAGCAAGGTTTTCTCACTGAATGATGACAGCTACCAAGCACGGCGAAATCCTCCGGGTTTATTTGTTCTTAAAGTTTCTAGAAGTCTTTTTGAGGAGTTTTATCATTGTTGGTTGTTCTGACAAAAGCACAAAGCAGGAATCTCGCAAGTAACAGTCTCGGGATGAAACTGCGGAGATATTTTGCACAAACTTAAGATCTGGTTTTGACCATGATGAAACAACTCTCCACCCATTGGACTCATTCCACTTGATGGGGAGGTGATGGCCCAGTGGTATTATTGCCAGGCTATTAATCCAGAAACCCAGCTAATGTTTGGGGGACTCGGGTTCGAATACTGCCATGGCAGATGGTAGAATTTGAATTCAATAAAAAATAACTGGAATTAAGAATCTACTAATGACTATGAAACAATTGTCAATTGTTGGAAAAAAATAATCTCGCTCATTAATGTCCCTTAGGGAAAGAAATCTGCGATTCTGACTGGTTATCAAATGTTGGAAAAACCCATCTAGTTCACTGATGTTCTTTAGAGAAGGAAATCTGCCGTCCTTCCCTGATCTGACCTACCTGTGACTCCAGAGACACAGCAATGCGATTGACTCTCAACTGCCTCCAAGGGATATTCAATAAATGCTGGCCAGCCAGTGATGCCCACGTCCTACAAATGAATAAAATGACAGGTTGAGGGAGCTGGGACTGTTCTCCCTGGAGAGACGAAGGTTGAGAGGCGACCTGATAGAGGTTTACAAGATGTTGAGAGGAATAGATAGGGTGGACTCTCAGAGACTATTTCCCAGGACTGAAATGGTCGCGATGAGAGGGCACAGATTTAAGGTGCAGGGAAGCAAGTACAGAGGGGATGCTAGGGGAAAGTTTTTCACTCAGAGGGTGGTGAGTGAATGGAATCGGCTGCCGTTGGTGGTGGTCGAGGCGAACTCGCTGGGGTCTTTTAAAAGACTTCTGGATGAGTATATGGGATCCAATGGGATTGGGGGTTATAGATAGGTCTATGGCTGGGTAGGTTTTTGATGTGTTCGGCACAACTTGTGGGCCGAAGGGCCTGTTTGTGCTGTAGTGTTCTATGTTCTAAAATATTTGTTTCAGATATTATGGGGGGAAGGGGGTGAGTTCCCAAATCTGCAATGGGCCCCTGATAGAATTTAACCAGTGAAAGAAATGCACAGATCACAGACAAGCTTCATGTTATTTGCCTACTCAATGCCAGCCTAGTCCCGAGGGACATTTGGAGCCAATGGAGAAGAGTTCTCAATTTGCTGTTGACCTGTGCTGATTCCAATTTGCGATCAGAACTCTCCACTCACATGACGAGAAAACAGTGTTCTGAAAGCTAGTGGCGTTTACTACTAAATAAACCTGTTGGACTTTAACCTGGTGTTGTGAGACTTTTTACTGTATTTACCTCAGTAAATACAGTAAAACTGTATATCCACGTAAAACTGGCATATCCACGTCCAATGGATGAGCCAGGGTTAATCATCAACACAGCTAGAAACATTGTGAAGGCATCGCATAAAACCTGAGACTTGTATGATGAGCACTGGACATCTCAAAGTGCTTTGCAGCTACTGAAGTACTTCATTTTGACGTTGAGTCACCATTGTCACATATTGAAGCTGACAAAGATACCGGATTCAGACATAACAGCCTAGAAATTGTAAGGAATCTGATCAATATCTCTGAAGGAGATGAGAGGGTCCAAGATACTGAAACCTCAGTGATGATCCCAAATATTAACTGTGACATTTGAAAACAAATAATATTTGGAACTCAAGGTTCTTGCGGTTTAAGCATCCTCCACTTCTACTGAAGTGAAAGAAAACATGAATCTATTAGAACAAGTGTTCTCGGGAGGGTGATGGCTTTGTGGTAGGTATTAGAGTCATAGAGTTTGCAGCATGGAAACAGGCCCTTTTCTCCAACTTGTCCATGCTGCCCAGTTTTAATCACTAAGCTGGTCCCAATTGCACATGTTTGGCCCATATCCTGCTATACCCATCTCGTCCATGTAACTGTCTGAATGCCTTTTTTTAAGTTTCGCCGGACTATTAATCCAGAAACTCAGCTAATGCTCTGGGGACCAGAGTTCGAATCCAGCCATGGCAGACAGTGGAATTTGAATTAAAAAAAAATCTGGAATTAAGCATCTATTGACGACCATTGTCAATTGTCAAAAAAAGACCCATCTGGTTCACTAATGTTCTTCAGGGAAGGAAATCTGCCATCCTTACCTGGATCTGGCCTACGTGTGACTCCAGAGCTACAGCAATGAGGTTGTCTCTCGACTGCCCTCTGAAATGACCAAACGAGTCACTGAGTTGCCAAGACGTTAGCCCACCATTTCCTTCTCAGGGGCAACCAGGTATAAGCAATAAATGCTGGCCAGCCAGTGACGCCCATGTCCCATGAATAAATAAATAAAATGAGTTAAAAGCTTCCTATTTCCCTGGATTTCCTGAGCCTAAGATTGAAGGAGGAAATTATTCCACCCCCCTTCCCCCCTCCACCATCCTGATTAGTATTCTTTTCAATGTTTCCCTATTTTAAAACAGTTCGAAAATGTCCCCACTGGGGCTGGGGCTATACTTCTGCATTGAGCTTTACCCAGCATCATTTTTCTTTCAGAGGTGGTTGCCGCACACCTCAATGTACTCGCACACAAACTCTTGGTGGCCATTCCACTCCAGAGCGTGTCCCACCTTAAGCCCAATTGTCCTGGAGCCAGACCCTAAGTCCGTGCGATCACTTCTTTTGATGATCATCTGAATTATTTATTTTGCCCTATTGTATCTGAGTGTGTGCCACCAGGGGCAAATGCAAAGTAGCTGTTTGTTTAACCCAAATCCTTAGCCGAGCCTCATTCCCTTTCCTTCCCCGGCAAACTGGGACCTAGTCTGTCACTCTCCAGCTTTGTTTCCTAAAGAAAGAAAGGGTTAATAAAACGTTTTTCTTACTTAACCCTGCTACTTGGTGCTTGTAGAGATTTACAGCATTGAAAGAGGCCCTTTGGCCTAACTTGTTTTTACCACTACATTAGTCCCAATTACAATTATGGGATCCTACAGTGCAGATGGAAGCCATTCAGCCCATCGAGTCTGCACCAAGCACAATCCCACCCAGGCCCCACTCCTGCAATACCACGCTAATCCCTCTGACACAAGGGTCAATGTGGCATGGTCAATGCACCTAACCCACACATCTTTGAAACTTGGGAGGAAACTGGAGCATCCAGAAGAAACCCACACAGATACGGGGAAAATGTGCAAACTTCACACAGACAGTGACCCAAGCTGGGAATCGAACCTGGGTCCCTAGTGCTATGAGGAGGCAGTGCTAACCACTCTGCTACTTTGGGCCTCTGCGGCCCATATCCCTCTATACCCATCTTATCCATGTAACTTCTGAATAGTCTCCTTTCTATAGTTATCAATTTATTGTTTTAGCATTCGTTTGTTTTGTTCAATAATTAGCTTCTTTGTTTTATTCATACCTAAACCTTTATTTTCAAATTCATGTTCCACGGTAGCACAGTGGTTAGCGCTGCTGCTTCACAGCGCCAGGGACCCATGTTCGATTCTTGGTTGGGTCACTGTCTGTGTGAAATTTGCACATTCTCCCCATGTCTGTGTGGGATTCCTCTGGGTGCTCTGGTTTCCTCCCGCATTCTGAAAAATGTTCTGGTTAGGTGCATTGACCCGAACAGGTGCTGTACTGTGGCGACTAGGAGAATTTCACAGTAACTTCATTTCAGGGTTAATGTAAGTCTTACTTGTAACTAATAAATAAACTTTAGTAACTTTGCATTGTTCTCAAGCTACCCTCAGGCAGTTTCTGCTGCGTTTCTTGCTGAAGGGGAGTGAGAGGCTCATAAGGGTCTGATTGCTTTTCGGAGGGCTGGCTCAAGGGGTGGTGTTTGCTCCAATCACAATGAGAACTGTTGTAAGTGCTCAGCACAATGTGTAGCATATCTGCAGAAAGAAATAGATGTCAATAGGGGTTCATCAGAACTAGTGCAGGTCGGGGAGAGCATTGGCTGTGTTTGCTGGCTGGCTTGCTGAGTGTTTCCAGCATTTTTTATTTAGACTTCAGATTTCCAGCACCTTAACTCTCCTCTGCTACGCCCCATGCTGGGCATTTGTAAAGTATGTTTAATTTCAATTTAAAATGAGAAAATCTTTATCACTCATAGCAAAGTATATGTTTTTCTGTTCATAAAAATATGCTTATGTGGATAGAAATTGTATATTATTGCATTTGTGCTAATTTACTGGAAAGTTTTGCTATTTAATGTCAGCAGGAGTCACGTGCCAATAGAATATATTACTGTTAGTTCAAGATATTGGCAAATAGACATTGGATTGTTGTTTGCAGTGCTTGCAAGGGCCAAGTCTTTTGGACATTGCTGTCTGGATATTGCATAGGGACCAGTTTCAAAGAAGCACAGTGGGTTTCTAATAAAAACTGGAATAAATCTCACTGTTCTTTTTTCAGCGGGATTTGCAAAATGAATCTCCCACACTCAGTGGACTGCAGAATCCAGTAACGTGAATATTATTTTAATGCTGTGGCCTTGACCTGTTCCCATGGGAGAGGCTGGCAGCATAGTGGTGAGCAGGCCTCTGTGCATGTGCCAATCTGTCAAAGCGGAGATTGGCGTATGTGCAGTAGCACCGCACTGTTGGCCTCCCGCTCGCTGACCAGCCCAATGACCCCACCTCACCGGCCCTTGCGACCACTTGGATGTATCTTGGAAATACGTCACTGTTCCTTTATCTCTGTGCAGTCAGAATCCTGGAACTTCTGAATACCAACATTGTGGAGTATATAACACACACTATATCCTCTTATATCTCTGTGGCTCAAGGAAGAATGGAAAGAGTGAAGCCTGTGAAGCTGAGAAAAGGATGGAAATTGGAAGCAAAATTGATGGGTGGCACAGTGGCACAGTGGTTAGCACTGCTGCCTCAATATGCTAGGGATCTGTGTTCGATTCCTAGCTTGGGTAACAGTCTGTGTGGAGTCTGCACATTCTCCCCATGTCTGCGTGGGTTTCCTCCGGCTGCTCTGGTTTCTTCTCACAGTCTGAAGGACATTCTGGTTAGGTGCATTGGCCATAATAAATTCTCCTTCAGTGTATCTGAACAAGTGCCAGTGTGTGGCAACTAGGGGATTTTTGCAGTAACTTCATTGCAACGTTAATGTATTTATTCTTTCATGGGATATTGGTGTCACTGACTGGCTAGTATTTATTGTCTATCCTAAGTTGCCCTTGAACTGAGTGGTTTGCTGGGCTATTTCAGAGAGCAATTAAGAGTCAATCACATTGCTGTGGCTCTGGAGTCACATGTGGGCCAGACCAGAAAAGGATGCAAATTTCCTTCTCTAAAAGTCATTAGTCAACCAGATGTTTTTTCCAATAGTTGATAATGGTTTCATGGTCATCTGTAGATTCTTAATTCCAGATTTTTTTTATTAAATTCAAATTCCACCACCTGCTGTGGAGGGATTTGAACTCGGGTCCCCAGAACATTTACTGAATTTCTGGATTAATGGTCTAACAATAATGTCATGAGGCCACCACCTCCCATCATGCTCCCCTCATACCATGATAGAGACCTGCACACGGAGCTACCTTTGCGTACGTAACTGCTTCATCATCATCCAGTGAAGTCTTATTAATTTCACCCAACAGGAGGCCACCGATCATGTTTCAAAAAGGCTGTAAAATGGATTGTGATGCCTCAAAGTTTTCGGAAGCTTTGGCCCCATATTGTTTTCTTCATTCATTCACAGGATATGGGTATCACTGACTAGATCAGAATATACTTTGCATTCTTAGTTGCCCTCCAGAGGGCAGTAGTGAGCTGCCTTCTGGTAGTGCCGCAGTCTCCATAACGTAGGGCCTACATGGCCTTGAAGAGGCTCTATGAGATAAATGGGGCCTAGATTTCAGAGGTGGAGATGTCGAAAGAGCAGGGCAGTTGCCACCAGTTTAGAGGTAAGGTTTCTAGAGGGTTTGAATTGAGTCATTGTATTTCCCCCCTGCTAAATCACATGCCCAAACTTTGATAAACCAGGCATTGGAATCCCTACAACCGCGCCTCAAAACCTATTAAATTAAACAAATGAATGGGCAAAAGCAGTTATCAATTGAAGGGCTGTATGAAGCTCTGGGAAATGTTCCAGGACGAGAGAGCGTGATGAGAGCGGGTGAAAGATTGTGAGACCCCAGACACAACAACAATCCACACAGCAAGAGGCAATCTTTAATTACAAGGACGCAAAAACAGCAACTGCAGCCAAGATAAAAGAAATACCTGCAGAGACAATAAAAAAGAGAGATGGATGCATGGAGAGTGAGGGGTAAACAATCGCGCGCTGACCTCAAATATTAAAGTCGGTGGTATGTAAGGAATCCGCACTATTAACAAATGCACAAACCCCCCATAAAACCTTCAGCACACATTAAGGCCCCTTGTCAACCAGACAAAATAATAGGTGGAAAAAGTCATGTCAAGCTGCAGGAATTTCGCAATGAAATGGAAAAATTGAAGCTCGAGTATTATTAAAGTTGATGATAATCTGGGACAATCAATCAAACTGTGCTCCAGTATAAATACGGCACAGCGGATTAGAAAAATGTCCTTCCACCTCCTTGAGCCCTGAACTTGGATCTGATCCAGCCAGCTGAGATGAGTACAATCTCCCTTCTCCAGCTGTAAGGATGTCTCATTGAAAGAAACCCAGACTGTTGCCAGCCCAGTGGGCAGGGGTCCACACTGGAAGCTGCCCAGGATTGAACAATCTCACCCCGTGTAGGTCAGATGGATGCTTAACATCAGAATCTGAAACAACATGAACAGGAGCAATAAACGCCTCAGAGTGTGCTAAGCAACTGCCGGGGTGAAGGGGAAGAACTCGGGGAGAGGGGAGCGTAGAGCTTCTGAAGATGGGGAAAAGGTAACAAAATAGTAGAGGGAAGGGGAAGAAGGCTTCAGAAAAAAATTTTAGAATGAAATGAGGAAAGACTGGGAATCAACATAAACTGTGTGGAGTTTGCACATTCTCCCCATGTTTCTGTGGGTTTCTTCCACGTGCTCCAGTTTCCTCCTACAGTCCAAAGACGTGTGGGTTAAGTTGATTGGCCTTAATAAATTTCCCCTTAATATCAGGGAGACTAGGAGGGTAAATATGTGGGATTACAGGGATAGGACCTGAGTGGGATTGTTGTCCATGCAGTTTCAATGGGCTGAATGGTCTTCTTCTGCACTGTTGATTCTATGATTCTATTGTATGATAAAGGTGAATTCCAAAGAATTGTATCAGTACATAAACAGCAAAAGGAGGCTAAAAGGAAGAGTTGGGCAATTTCAGGAACTAAGAGGGAGTTTGCACATTGAGGTAGGGGGCATAACTGAGGCATCAAATGAATACTTGGTACTTGTCTTTACCAAGGAGGTAGGTACCATCCAGGCCATGATAACAGATGAGGAAATTCTGTCATGAGAGTGGTTCCAAAATAATAAAGAGCAAGTGTTGAATAGACTGTCAGTGCTGAAAGTTAACAAGGCATCTGGACCAGATGTCATGCAACCAAAAATATTGAAGAGATCATAGGATCCTTACAGTGCAGAAAGAGGCAATTTGGCCCATCAAGTCTGCATCAACGACACTCAGGCCCCATCCTTATAACCGCAAGTAATCCCCCTGACACTGAGGGGCAATCCCATCCAGACCTGTTCTCTGTAACCCAAAGCACTTATCCTGTTAATTCCTCCTTTTCCTACACATCTTGGAACACGAAGGGGTTTGACCAATCCACCTAACCTGCACATCTTTGGCGAGTGGGAGGAAACACGTGGAGGAAACCCACGCAGAAATGGGGAGGATATGCAAACTTCACACAGACAGTGACCTGAGTGAGCCTGGGTCCCTGGCACTGTGAGCCAGCTGTGTTAACCATTGTGCACCGTGCCACCCCAACATGAGAAGGGAAATTGCAGGAGTTTTGGTGATAATCTTTCAATCTTCCCGAGACGCCGGGGAGCTGCCAGAGGACTGGACATTGCATCCTTGTTCAAAAAACGTTGTAAGGACAGCTCCAACAATTGCAGACAACTCAGTTTAATTTAAATGGTGGGGAAGATTCTAGAAAGGATTACCCAGGGTAGAGAGATGTGGGTTGATTAGGCAGGATCAGCATGCATTTTGAAAAAGGAAATTATGTTTGTCTTATTTGCTGGAGGGTTGATGAGGGTAATGATGTCGATGTGGTGTACATGGATTTTCAGAAAGCACTTGGTACAGTGCCCCACAACAGACATGTGACTGTTGGAATTAAAGGAATAGGAGCAACATGGGTACAAAATTGGCTGACTGATTGGAAACAGAGAGTGGTCAATAGATATTTTTCGAGTTGGAGGAAGGTTTATTTTGGGGTTCCCTAAGAGTTGGGACCCTCCCTTTCCCTGATACATGTTAACGATTTGGATCGTGATGTGCAGAGGACAATTTCAATGTTTGTGGCAAACACAAAACTTGGAAGCATTAAAAAATTTCAAAAGGACATAGACAAGCTGGTGAGCAGAGAAGTGGCAGATAAAGGTTCAGTGAGGAGAATTATGAGGTGATGCAATTTGGTGGACAGAATCAGAATAAACAATGTAAAAGGGGTAAAATTCTTAAGGAGCAGAGAGACCGGAGTGTATAACAGCATTGATAATTGAAGATAGCAGGGCAAGTGGAGAGACTAGTTAATAAAGAATACAGTATCGTCTTGGTGCATGATAGAACATAGGTCAGCATTGGAGTTTTATACAAATTAAAGTTTTTAAAGGCTGCAACATGGAAACTCAGTATAAGCAACAAGAAATAACATCCTGGGAATGAAGGAAACACGTGAAGAGAGTTTCAAAATTGGGGCAAGGGGAAATTGGAGAGAGGGCATTTCCAAAGAGGTGCTAAAAAACCCCTTTGGCTAATGAAGCTGACACGGATTTTGAAGGCTACTTTGTGATAAAAGAGGATACCAAGAATGCACTTCTTTGGTTTGAGGTCCAATGTGCAGCTGGATGGGGGGTGGAGTGAGGGATAAGAATGTGAAGAATGTAATGGGAGAGTAGTCTGAGCAGAATGACTGATGTTAAAATGGGGGTCACTGTTTCCAGGTCATCTATAATTTGATTTGGACAAGAATCACATCACAGAAATGGGTTTGGAGTGTCGGAAACCTTGTAGGAGCAAAGCTATCTCTTTTATTCGTTCATGGCACTTGGGCATGTCTGCCTGGCCAACATTTATTGCCCACCCCTAGTTGTTCAAGAGCAGGTGAGAGTCAACCACATTGCTGTGGCTCTGGTGTCACATGTAGGCCAGGCCAGGTAAGGACGGCAGATTTCCTTCCCTAAAAGACATTAGTGAACCAGATGGGTTTTTCCGACAAAGGTATCATGGTCATCAGTAGATTCTTAATTCCAGACGTTTTCTATTGAATTCAAATTCCACCATCTGCTGTGGCAGGATGCGAACCTGGGTCCCTAGAACATTAGCTGAGCTTTTGGATTAATAGTCTCGTGATAATACCACTAGGCCATCATTGCCCCTCACCTCTATTGTTAGAATAAAAAGGATAAAAGGTTATACAGATAGAGGAAACTCATTTGGTTCAGGAGCATGGGAGAAGATCAGATGGGCTGAACGGCCCATTTCTATGCTTTACATTTGATGCAGGTCTAAATAATGTATAAATAGCAGCAGTTCCTAAATTTGTGGAAAATGTCATGAAGGGCAAAGGAACAGAAAAGGCCACTGTTTGAGATTCTCAAGTTTATTGTGCGAAGAACAATGAACTAAATCTCAGTCAGATTTCAACTGTCAAGAATGGAATCGAATGTGAATATAGGCACAGAGATGGTGTCCTCATGCATCAGTTACTGAAAGTAAGCGTGCCAGTTACAGCAGGCAGTAAAGAAGGCAAATGGTATATTGGCCTTCATAGCAAGAGGATTTGCACATAGAAATAAATGTGTTTTATTGCAATTGTATAGGGCGTTAGTGAGGCCACGCCTGGAGCATTGTATGCAGTTTTGGTTCCTTATCTGAGGAAGGATGTTCTTTCTATTGAGGGAGTACAGCAAAAATTTACCAAGCTGATTCCTGGGATGGCAGGTCTGTCACATGAGAACAGACTAAGTCAGTTAGGATTATATTCACTGGAGTTTAAAAGGGTGAGAGAGAATGTTAGAAAAACTTACAAAATTCTAACAGGGTTAGACAGGATGGATTCAGAAAGAATGTTCCCAGTGGTGGTGAGGGTGGGGGGGGGGGGGGAGTCCAGAACTAGAGCTCATTGTTTGAAGATAAAGGGTAAATCTTTTAGAGCTGAGGTGAGGAGAAATTTCTTCACCTAGGTGGTGGTGAATTAGTGGAAATTACAGAATTGTAATTGAGGCCAAAATGTTGTCTGATTTGAAGAAGAAATTAGATATAGCTCTTGGGACTAAAGGGATCAAGGGATACGGGGGGGAGGAGGAATTGGGATATTTGAATCTGATGAACAGTCATGGTCAAAGTGAATAGTGGTGCAGGTTTGAAGGGCCGAATTCCCTAATCCTGCTTCTACATTTTATGTTTCTAAAAATCATGTTGAAAGCAACAGTACAGTCAAAGAAGGACAGCAACGCAAGCTTCTCTCAATGATAGTACTCCAGCCTTCAAGTCCGAAGGTTGAGGTTGTAAAAAGAACTGGATAAATGCACATGTGTTCTTTCATAACACAACCCAGAGGCAATAATAAAAGATATCTCACTGATGAGTGTGAGAAAGCAGACTTAGCCATTTGTGCAGAAGAAGGGGAATCAATTGAATTAAATTAAACAAGGAGTGATGGGAGATGTAGGACTGAGACGGGAGAGAGAGAACCCACAGAAGAATCGGGAGAGCAGAGGTTGGAGCTGTTGTCACAGCAAAGGCTTCATCAGAGGTCAAGGATAAGCTTTAAAAGACAGAGTAAAGGAAGCAGACATGAAGTATTGAAGCATTAAATATTAAACCATTAAGACATGAAGGGTTAAACCATGTTGTTCAAGGGTAGAACTGGAGCCAATCTTTTTGCACTTCTTAGAAGCGAGCAGCACGGTGGCACAGTGGTTAGCACTGCAGCCTCACAGCACCAGCAACCTGGGTTCAATTCCTGGTTTGAGTCTCTGTGTGGAGTTTGCACTTTCTCCACATGTCTGTGTGGATTTCCCGAGGATGGTCCGATTTCCGCTCACAGTTGGAAAGACGTGTTGGTTAGGTTCATTGGCCACGCTAAGTTCTCCCTCAGTGTACCTGAACTGGTGGCAACAAGTGGATTTTCACAGTAACTTCATTGCAGTATTAATGTTAATCAATTTGTGACACTAATAAGTAAAATAAGTATTTTTTAACAGAGCTGCACATTAAAAACATACACACAACAAGTAGTTTTAGTCTGCACTGCTCTGATGAAGTGTCTTCCCAACTCGTTGGCTCTATTCTCTCTCCATAGATGCTGCCAGACCTGCTGAAATTTCCCAGCATTTTCTGCTTCTGTTTCAGATTCCAGCGTCACACTATTTTGCCTTTACCTTAGTCTGTACCTATCTATAGGAGCTCAAGTCAATGCCCCCAGTTAACACCCACCATCTGTACGCAATCAAACACAATTAATTTATCATTAACAGTATGTGAGGAAAGGGAGCCCTTGAAAAATATCAGCAAGCATTGAGCCAAGGAAAAGTAGGTTTCTGCTGAAAACGGAAACGTTTTAGTGTGACGAGACAGAGGGGGAATGCCTAACCTGACTCTGTAATCCTCAGTCAGAGGCAAGAATCGATGTGTGAAGCCGGAGGAAGTGGAGGAGGTTTGTCTGAAGCAGAGACTGGGAAGACCATGAGCTGCATGATTGTATGAAGGAGGGAAGCACGTAGCAGTCTCTTGAGAGATGCCTCTGGCAGTGGATCTCTGAGCACTGCTGTACAGGCAGATAGTTTGAACTCAGGTTGTGTCAGTTGGCTACAAGAGGTTTCAATGAAAAGAGCAAAGGACAAAGAACAAAGAAAGTCACAGCACAGGAACAGGCCCTTCGGCCCTACAAGCCTGCACCGACTGTGCTGCCCGACTTTGACTAAAACCCTCTACACTTGCAGAGACCATATCCCTCTATTCCCATCCTATTTGTGATATGGAGATGCCGGCGCTGGACTGGGGTGAGCACAGTAAGAAGTATCACAATATCAGGTTAAAATACAACAGGTTTATTTGGAAGCTCGAGCTGCACCTTCATCAGGTGAGTTTTTTTCATTTGGTGAGGAAGCAGCGCTCCGAAAACTCGTTTTTCCAAATAAACCTGTTGGACTTTAAGCTAGTGTTGTGAGACTTCTCACTGCATCCGATTTATGTACTTATCCAGATGCCCTTTAAAAGTCATGTTGTATCTACTACCACTACTTCCCCCCAGCAGTGAGTTCCAGGCGCCCACCACCCTCTGTGTAAAAATCTTGCCTCGTACATCTCCTTTAAAACTTGCCCTTCGCACCTTAAACCTGTGTTCCCCAGTAATTGACTCTTCCACCCTAGAAAAGGCTTCTGACTATCCACCCTGTCCATGCCCCTCATAATCTTGTAGATTTCTATCAGGTCGTCCCTCAACCTCCATCGCTCCAGTGAGAACAAACCAAGTTTCTCCAGCCTCTCCTCATTGCTATGGCCCTCTATACCCAGCAACGTTCTGGTAAATCTTTTCTGTGCCCTTTTTTTGGGGGGGTGGAGAGGGGAAATCTTTGGGATCTTGCAGAGAGACAGGGTCGCAGGGTGACTGACTGCCAGAAACAGTTTTCAGACTGGACAAATCCTGAGTTTGCATTTTGTCTGTCTTTAGTTAAAGTTCCCACTTCTCGGAGAAAATGAATGGAACCATCCATCACCCCAGTGCATCTCTTTTCCTCACACCACCCACCTCGTCCTCTCCCCTCACCCGCTCCCTCCCGAGCTATCTAAAGAATGATGTAAATAAACATGACAAACTCACTGCAGGATTTTGATATGACGTCTGTCGAAAATTGACAATTCAGAATTTCTTTTTCAAAAAAATACACTCTGGAAGCAGGAATAATGTAGCGGTGTGAGTTCATTAGGAATTGCCATCATAAAACACTAAATAAAATTCTAATAGGCGGTATCAAGTAACCTCTGAAATGCATTAAGCTCCAGTGTGTTTGCTTTGCAGGGAGTCTCCTGATTATATTCATTGAATCATGCAGTACAGAAACAGGTCCAAGGTTCACTCAGAAGCTCAGAAGGTGAGGAGCAGAAACAACAACTTGCATTTGTATGGTACCTTTGATGTAGGAAACCCAAGGGCACTTCTCTAGCTGTTTGCCAGAGGCGGTTTCTCTGCTCCTGCTAGCACCATACCCCTGTCTCGGATTTCTCGGCACTGTGGGGTGGAGACAATGGGAAATTCCGTCAACAACTGCAAGACCAGAAAATTTCTCCACTACTGCTACCTCTCACTGTCGAGAACCCTGCCAATGGGAGGTTAGAGAATTCCAGCCCAAGTGCAGCCTCACAGCACCAGGGGGGTTCAGGTTCGATTTCCAGCTTGGGTCACTGTCTGGAATCTGCACGTCTTCCCTGTATCTGCATGGGTTTCCTCCGGGTGCTCCAGTTTCCTCCTACAGCCCAAAAGACATGTTGGTTCGGAGCACTGGCCATGCTAAATTCTCACTGATCCGAATAGATGCCAGAGTGTGGCGACTAAGGGATTTTCACAGTAACTTCAGTGCAGTGTCAATGTAAGCCTTACTTGTGATGCTAATAAATAAATAAACTGAAAACATGGCTATATATTCAAACAAGCTCTTGGCACTGCACCTCAGGGAGGACATACAGGCCCTCAAGGGGTGGGTGGGGGGTTTGCAATGCAGACACACTAGAATGATACTAGAGACGAAAGAGTTAAAGTATGAGGGCAGGTTGTGAACATTTGGTTTGTTTTCTCTTGAATATAGAAGATTAATGAGCAATCAAACTGAAATGTTTAAGGTGATTAAGAGGGTTGACAGGGCTGATGAAATGAAACCTTATTCACTGGCAGTGAAACCCAGAACAAACATAACCTAAAAATTAGAGATTGGTTGTGCAAGAATGTCAGGGCCAGGGGTTAGTTTAACATTTCAAAGCAGAGGAAGTGTGTTAGGGAAAGGTATTGAGAGAATATGGACAATGAAATTATGATGCAGGTGAGCCATGATTGAAGAATTGAATCGTGGGCCAGGCTCAAGGGGCTGAATGGACTTGTTCCCAGGTTTTCATGTAAAGTTGAGCCAAATATGTTTAAAGTTTCTGCTCCACTTAAAAATTAATTTCTTTTCCTTAACTGCTCTTAACTTAACTGCTAAAGTAGCCATTCAGGGCTAAATCCTCTGGTTCCTTGAGCACTGTGACTTTGCGTGTACAGAAGGGCAAGTGAGAGGAACTATAGGAAGTGTGAGAGCAGCAACAACAACTCGCATTTATATGGCACATTTAATGTAAAAAAACTAAGGCACTTCTCATGAATCATAGAACCCCAACATGCAAAAGGAGGCCATTTGGCCCATTGAGTCTGCACCAACTCTCTGACAGAGCATATTACCCAAACCCTATGCCCATAACCCCATGCATTTTTACCCCACTAATTTCCCTAACCTACACATCATTGGACACAAAGGGACAACTTAGTATGGCCAGTCCACCTAACATGTACATCTTGGAACACTAAGGGGCAACTTAGCATGGCCAATCCTCCTAACATGCGCATCTTGAAACTCTTAAGGGGCAATTTAGCATGGCCAATCCACCTAACATGCACTTCTTTGGAGTGTGGGAGGAAACTGGAGCGTGCAGAGAAAACCCACGCAGACACAGGGAGAGTGTGCAGATTCCACACAGACTGTCACCCAAGGCTGGAGTTGTATCCTGTTCCCTGGTGCTGTGAGATAGCAGTGCTAACCATTGTGCCACCATGCCATCATAAACAAAATTTGACACCAGCCAAGGGAGAATAAGTAGAGGTGACCAATAGCTTTCTCAAAGAGGTAGGGTCTAAAGAACACTTTAAAGGCGGAAAGGGAGTTAGACAGGCAAATGATTTGAGGTGGCAAATTCGGTGCTCAGAGCCTTGGCAGTGGAAAGAACAGCAGCCAGTTATGGTGAGATTAAAATTAGCAATGTTCCAAGAGGCTAGAATTGGAGATGCAGATATTTTGGAGGGTTACTGGGCTGCAGGAGCTAACAGAGAAATTGAGGGAGAATGAGGCCAAGGAGGGCTTTGTAAAGAAGGGCAGGAATGTTATATTCTCTGTACTGGGAGCTACTAAAGGTCAGCGAGCAGAGGGGTAATGGGTGAATGGACTTGGTGAAAATTTGAATAGAGCTTTGGACATGTTTAAGTTTGCGTAAGTTAGAGGATGTCAGGAGAGTATTGGAATTGTCAATTCCGATGGATGCAAAAAAGGAATGCTAGAATTGCAAAGGACAAGTGATGTCAAGAGATGGCTGGAAATGTGATAGATAAAAGTGGATGAAATTCAAAACGTAAGCATAGAAAATGTAGAAGATAGGAGCAAGAGAAGGCCATTTGAGCTTGCTCCAGCATGCATTACAATATCCAACTCCATAGCCTAATCCTGCTTTCTCCCCATAACTTTTAATCCCATTTGCCACAAGTGTTATATTGAGCCGCCTCTTGAACACATTCAATGTTTTGGCATCAACTATTTCCTGTGGTAATGAATTTCACAGGGTTACCACTCTTTGGGTGACAAAATGTCTCTTCACTTCTCTCCTAAATACTCTATCCCAAATCTTCAGACTGTGACCCCACCATTGGGAACATCCTCCCTGCATCTACACTGGCAGGTCTTGTTAGAATTTTATAAGTCTCTATGAGATCCCCTCCCATTTGTCTGAATTCCAGTAAAAACAATACCCCTCATACAGCAGGCCTGCCCTCCCTAGAATCAGCCCAGTAAACCTTGGCTGCACTCCCTCGAAAGCAAGAACATCTTTCCTCAGAAACAAAAAACCAAAAGGGTACACAGTGAAGTCTCAAAATCTCACAATCACAGAATACTACAGTGAAGAGGAGGCCCTTCAGCCCATCTAGTCTGCACTGATACATGAAAGGCCCTTAAAGTCCTTAAACTGCATGAGATGGCAATTAGGTGGGCAGGTCAGGGCCTTTAGACTGAGTGACTCATGATACCATTTCAGGGGGCAGTTAAAGGCCAACCACAATAGACTCATACATTAAGAAACCTGGGGCAGGAATGGGGAGATGGGAATGTTGGCATCCTAGAAGGATCAGTCCCAATGGGCAGAAGGGCCTTGTTTAATTGCACATTCGAAATGAGCTGAGAGAGATCCTGCAGCAGATGGAACCACAGGGGGCTGTGCCTGGGGGAGTGGTGCTGACAGAACAGCTCAGTGTTAGATATGGGATTCCGAAATTAGCAGCCAAATAATGTTAAACAGAGACCCTAATCTCAGTTGGGTGGCAAAGACGTAAGTGCTTTTCATCGACTCCCTATAGTGCAGAAGGAGGCCATTTAGTTCATCGAGTCTGCACCCATTTTCAGACAGAGTGTCTTGCCCAGGCCCTCTTCCCTGTCCTATCCCCTTAATCCTAGACATTTACCATGGCTAATCCATCTAATTTACACATTTTAGGACACTAAGGGGCAATTTAGCATGGCCAACCTAGCTAACATGCACATCTTGAAACACTAAGAGGCAATTTAACATAGGCAATTCACCTCACTTGCACATCTTTGGAGTATGGGAGGAAACCAGAGTACCCAGAGGAAACCCACACAGATATGGGAAGAATGTGCAAACTCTACGCAGACAGTCACCCAAGGCTGGAATTGAACCCGGTTCCTTCATGCTGTGAGGCAGCAGTGCTAATCATTGTGTCACTGTGCCATCATGAACAAAATTTGACACCCAGCCAAGGAGGGATAAGTAGAGATGACCAATAGCTTTTTCAAAGAGGTAGGGTCTTAAAGGGGGAGAGGGAGGTAGAGAGGGTGAATGGTTTGAGGTGGTAACTCCAGAGCTCAGAACTTAGTCAGTGGAAAGAATAGCAGTCAGTTATGGTGAGATTAAAATTAGCAATGTTCCAAGAGGCTAGAACTGGAGATGCAGATAGCTTGGGGGATTACTAGGCTGCAGGAGCTAACAGAGAGATTGAGAGAGGGCGAGGCCAAGGAGAACTTTGTAAAGAAATGCAAGGAATGTTATAAGTCTCTGGGAGCCACTAAATGTCAGCGAGCAGAGGGGTAACGGGTGAATGGGACTTGGTACAAATTTGAGCAGAGCTTTGGACATGTTTAAATTTGTTATAATTTGTTGTGATAAGCTTGTTTACGATTTTTCATAGATGATTTGGAGTTGAGGACCGTCTGTAGTGTGTCAAAATTCACAGTTGACACTAAGATAGGTGGCAGAGCAAAGTGTGCAGAGGACACTGAAAGTCTGCAAAGGGATATAGATAGTCTAAGTGAGTGGGCAAGGGTCTGGCAGATGGAGTGCAATGTTGGTAAATGTGAGGTCATCCATTTTGGTCAGAATAACACCAAAATGGACTATTATTTAAATGGTAAAAATTGCAGCATGTTGCTATGCAGAGGGATCTGGGTGTCCTTGTGCAGTAATCTCAAGGAGTTGGTTTGCATGTGCAGCAGGTAATTAAGAAAACAAATGGAATTTTGTCCTTCATTGTTGGAGGGATGGAGTTTGAAAACAGCGAGGTTATGTTGCAGCTGTATAAGGTGCTGCTGAGGCCACACCTGGAGTACTGTGTACAGTTTTGGTCTCCTTACTTGAGAAAGAATATACTGGCACTGGAGGGGGTGCAGAGGAGATTCACTGAGTAGATTGTGGAGTTCAGAGGGTTAGCTTATGGGAAGAGACTGAGTAGATTGGGGCTATACTCATTGGAATTCAGAAGAATGGGGGGAGATTTTACAGAAACAAATAAGATTATGGAGGGAATAGATAAGATAGAAGCAGGGAAGCTGTTTCCACTGGCGGGTGAAACTAGAACTTGGAGGCATGGCCTCAAAATAAGGGGAAGCAGACTTAGGACTGAGTTGAGGAGGAAGTTCTTCACCCAAAGGGTTGTGAATCTGTGGAATTCCCTGTCCAGTGAAGCAATTGAGACTACTTCATTAAATGTTTTTAAAATAAATTTTTGATCAGTAAAGGAATTAGGGATTACGATGGGCGGATCGGTAAGTGGAGCTGAGTCCACAAAAAGGTCAGCCATGATCTTATTGAATGTTGGGGCAGACTCGGAGAGGAGGGTGGGGGTCAGATGGCCTACTCCCACTCCTAGTTCTCATGTTTATATTAGTTAGAGGATGTCAGGTGAGTATTGGAATAGCTGATTCAGATGGATGCAAATAAGAATGATTGAATTGCAAAGGACAAGCAAAATCAAGACATGGCTAGAAATGTGACAGGTAAAAGTGGATCAAATTCAAAACATAGGCATAGAAACACAGAAGATAAGAGAGGAGGAGGTCACTTGGCTCTTCGATCTGCTCTGCCATTCATCACGATCATGGCTGGTCATACAACTCAATAACCTAATCCTGCTTTTTCCCCATAACCTTTGATCCCATGTGCCCAAGTGCTATATCCAGCCTCCTCTTGAATATATTCAATGTTTTGGCATCAGCTCCTTCCTGTGGTATGAATTCCAGAGGCTCACCACTCTTTGGGTGAAGAAATGTCTGCTCACTTCTGTCCTAAATGGTCTACTCTGAATCTTCAGACTGTGACCCCTGGCTCTGGACTCCCGCACCATTGGGACTATCCTCCCTGCATCTACCCGACCTAGTCCTGTTTTATAAGTCTCTATGAGATCCCCTCTCATTCATCTGAACTCTAGTGAAAACCCTTCTAACCTAGTCAGTCTCTCCTCATACACTGGTCCCGCCCTCCTCGGAATCAACCTGGTAAACCTTGGCTGCAACCCTTGAGAGCAAGAACATTGTTCCACAGAAAAGGAGACCAAAACTGCACACAATGAAGTCTAAGAATCTCACAATCACAGAATACTACAGTGAAGAAGAGGCCCTTCAGCCCATCTAGTCTGCACTGACACATGAAAGGCCCTTACACTCCTTAAACTGCATGAGATGGCAATTAGGTGGGCAGGTCAGCTGAGTGCCTCATAATACCATTTCAGGGGGCAGTTAAAGGCCAACCACAATAGAGTCATACATTAAAAACCCTGGAGCAGCAATGGGGAGATGGGAATGTTGGCATTCTAGAAGAATCAGTCCCAATGGGCAGAAGGGCCTTCTTTAATTGCACATTTGAAATGAGCTGAGAGAGATCCTGCAGCAGGTGGAACCACGGGGGCTGTGCCTGGGGGAGTGGAGCTGACAGAACAGCTCAGTGTTAGATATAGGATTCCGAAATTAGCAGCCAATTGATGTTAAACAGAGACCCTAATCTCAGATGGGTGGCAAAGGCCTGAATACTTTTCATAGCGTTCCTGCAGTGCAGAAGGAGGCCATTTGGTCCATCGAGTCTGTACCCATTCTCTGATAGAGTGCTCTTGTCCAAACCTTCTCACCCACCCTATCCTCTTGACGCTGGACATTCACCACAGCTAATTCATCTAAACCTATACACGTCTCGAGAAACTAAGAGGCAATTTAGCATGGCCAATCTACCTAACATGCACATCTTGGAATACTAAGGGGCAATTTAGCACGGCCAATTCACCTCTCCTGCATATCTTTGGAGTGTGGGAGGAAACCGGAGCACCCAGAGGAAACCCACATAGACATGGGGAGAATATGCAAATAGTGCAGAAGGAGGCCATTCGGCACATCGAGTCTGCACTGATTTTCTGACAGAGTGTCTTGCCCAGATCCTCTCCCCAGCCCTATCCCCTTAACCCTGGACATTTACCAATGCTAATCCATCTAACCGACACATCTCAGGATACTAAGGGGAAATTTAGCATGGCCAATCCACCTAACCTGTGCATCTTTGGAGTATGGGAAGAAACTCATGCAGACACGGGAAAAAGTACAAAATCCACAGGGGCAGAAGTCTAAAATTAGAATTGAACCCAGGTCTCGACCGCTGGTGGCACACCACCGTGCCAGCATTAGCGAGGCTAGTGTTTGTTGCCCGTCCCTAATTCCCTAATTATCCTTAAAATGAGTGCCTCATGGTATCATTTCAGAGGGAAGTTGAGGGCCAACCACAATAGATTCATACATTGGGAGCAACGTGGGCCAGCAATGGGGAGATGTGAATGTTGGCAATCTAGAAGGATCAGTCCAAATGGACAGAAGGGCCTTCTTTAATTGCACACTCGAAATGAGCTGAGAGAGATCCTGCAGCAGATGGAACCACAGGGGGCTGTGCCTTGGGGGGGTGGTGCTGACAAAACAGCTCACTGTTAGATATGGGATTCCGAAATTAGCAGCCAAATAATTTTCCAGGGGACTGCACATTGAGGAAGGTAAAATGAAGGTCAGGTTGATGCAGTATTGAAGTTCTAACACTGCCACTGCTTTCCTCTTGCTTTTTAATAATTGATTAAGCAGTAAACATTAAATAGCTTAGCAGAGGGCAATAAATATTGGCTGACATTTATCTAAATTATATGACAGGCTGTCCAATTCAGATACACACCTATTCTGAGAAGATTCTGCGAAGTAAAAATAATCATACACCTGTTTTTAGATACACATTATGACCCTAGTGTCTAGTAGTGAGGCTTGGGCAAGAAGGTAGGCCGGGATTTTCTGGGTCCCACCTGCTGTGCAACTGGAAATTCCTAGCCAAGGTCAACAGATCTTTGGCTGGTTCATCAAATTTTCCAGCCATCATTGATAATTCCCATCATGGACTGGGCTGAAAAATCCCAGCTAAAGGAATCGGAAGCGGCAATCCACCAAGCCTGTTTTACTTCTCATTTAGATGCTAGCTAATCTGTACCTTAACTCCATTCATCTGCATTCAGCTCATCCTCCTGACTTAATGAACATCTATCACTCTTGTTCTTGAAAGCTTCAATTAACCCAGCATTTATTGACCTTTGAGAGGGAGAGTTCCAGATTCCCACTCCCTGTTGTGCAAAGAAGTGCTTTCTGATTTTACACCTAAATGAACCAGCTTTAAGTGCTATAAAGGCATGGGATTAGGCTCAATGATTATGGAGTGGCACGATGATCAGGTTAGGTGGATTGGCCACGGTAAATTGCCCATTAGTGTCTCCAGATGCCTAGGTTAAATGAATTAGCCAAGGTAATAGGTGTGGGGTTTGAGGGATAAATCTGAGAGGCTAAGACACAGTGTCAGGGAGTCAGTGCACACTCCGAATGCCCGAATGGCCTCCTTTTGCATTGTAGGGATTCTAAGATTCTATGATCCATACCAATCCAAGATGGGTCCTGCATCAGACTGAAAGAGAAACGACATGAAAAGGTCTCAGAAATAATCTGATTGTCAGGCCGTGAACATAGCAGTCATCGATCTCTTGGGCATCAACCAACACTTGTAGCCTTCCCTATGAACGATATCGAGTCATACAGTGCAGAAAGAGGCCACTTGGCCCATCAAGCCTGCACTGGCCACAATCTTACCTAGCCCTTACCCTGTAACCCCACGTATTTACCCTGCGAATCCTCTTAACACTAAAGGGGCGATTTAGTGTGGCAAATCCAACTAACCCGTATACCTTTGGAGTGTGGGAGGGAACCGGGGCAGACACGGGGAGAATGTGCAAACTCCACACAGACAATGACCCAAGCCAGGGATTGAATCCAGGTCGCCAGTACTGTGAAGCAGCAGTGCTAACCACTGGGGCACCGTGCCGCCAGTCTGGCAATTCATGGGTTTCAGCCACATGGAATTTTCTGGATAACCTGGGAGTGACCCTCCAATGCCCCTGTATGGTGGCTTTTAATTTAATGGGGCAATGTGCAGCATCAGGAGTGGATACCATGAGGAATTGAGTACTGTCTGAAACTGGAGCCACAGCTCTTCCCGACAATGGGATTGTGCAATTGTTCCATCTCTCCCTTCCCGCTCTGACTGGCATTCTACACTTACGATTCCTGTATTTGTCAAATTAAATGTTACACATTAGTGGAAATACTATTAGTTTGAGTCAACGTTTAGAACTTCTGAACCTGTCAGCCCTGAGCTGGCGTGAATATACAAATGTTTCACTGTTTAACAGAGAAAGCATAAAAATCTACAAAAAAGCAGATGTTATAATGACACCAACCCCTCCTTCAGTCCACTCTCATCCATTAGCAGGGCGATGGAAGGTGTTGTTGACAGTGTTATCAAGTGGCACTCACACTACAGTATCCTCAGTTTGAGTTGGCCGGAGCCGCACAGTTCATTACATTCTTGATCCAAACATGGATAAAGCTGCTGAATTCAAGAGCAGAGCTAAGATTGACTGCCCTTGAAATCCAAACACCATTTGACCAAACGTGGCAACAAGAAGCCCCAGCAAAATTGCAGTCAATTTATTCGGAGCAGGAGTAGGCTATCCTGCCTCTCGAGCTTGCTCCGTCACTGAATAAGATCATGGCTGATTTTAACCTCAACTCCCTATTCCTGCCCATCCCCAATAGCCTTTCACCCCTTTGCTTATCAAGAATCAACCGGGCTCCATCTTGAAAATATTAAAAGACATCTTCCAGCTTTTGGAATAAGGAAATTCCAAAGATTTAAGAGCATCTGAAGGGAAATTCCTTCATTTCTCTGTCTTAAATGGGCAGACTCAGTAAAGTTTTACAACACCAATTTTAAATCCAACCAATTTATTTGATAGTAAATTCGCGAGCTAAATTCGCGAGCATTCGTCAGGCAAATGCATTTTGCATTTGCCTGACGAAGGCGCATAGCGTCGAAAGCTCGCGAATTTACTATCAAATAAATTGGTTGGATTTAAAATTGGTGTTTTAAAACTTTACTGAGTTTACCCCAGTCCAACGCCGGCATCTCTACATCATAAATGGGCAGGACACAGCACATTATTTTTAGACAAAGACCCTTAGTTCAAGATCTTCCCACAAGAGAAAACATCCTCCCCACATCCACCCTGTAGGATCTTATATGTTTCAATTAATCATAGAATTCTACAATGCAGAAGGAGGCCATTCAGCACATCAAATCTACACTGGCCACAATCCCAGCCTATCCCCATGCATTTACCCTAGCTACTCTCCCAGACACTGAGGGGCAGTTTAGCATGGCCAATTCACCTAACCAGCACATCTTTGGAATGTGGGAGGAAACTAGAGCACCCGGATTAATCCCACGCAGACACGGAGAGAATGTGCAGACTTCACACAGTCAGTGACCGAAGTTGGGAATCGAACCTGTGCCCCTGGTGCTGTGAGGTAGCAGTGTCACCATGCTGCCCTCCTTAAGTCACCTCTTGCTCTTCAAAACACCATTAGATACAAGCCTAACCTGTACAATCTTCCCTCATAAGACAACCAGCCTCTTCCTGATATTAATCAAAGTGAACCTTCTCTGAACTGCCTCCAATGAATTTACAGTTTTCCTTAAATACAGAAACCAGTGCTCTATGCAATACTCCACATCTGATCTCACACCAATCTCCTAAACAACAGAAGCATAATTTCCCTACTTTTGTAATCAATTCTCCTCGCGACAGATAATAACATTCTATTATGGAGTCATAGAGTCATTGAGGTTTACAGCATAGAAACAGGCCGTTCACCCCAACTTGTCCATGCTACCCTTTTTTCAAACCCCTAAGCCAATCCCAATTGCCCGCATTTGGTTCATATCCCTCTATATGCATTGTACCCAAGTAACTGTCTAAGTGCTTTCTTACCCACCTCTACTATTACCTCTGGTTTCAGACACTCACCACCCTCTGTGTGAAAAAATTATATCTCTCCCCTCTCACATTAAACCTATGCTCTTTAATTCTAGACTCCTCTGCCTTTGGGAAAATATTGATTATCTACCTTGTCTATGCCCCTCATTATTTTGTAGTCCACAATAAGGTCAGACCTCAGCCTCCTACGATCCAGAGAGAAAAGTCCCAGTCTATTCAGCCTCTCCCTATAACTCAATCCACCATTCTAGTACATCTTTTCTGCACTCTTTCTAGTTTAATAATATCCTTTCTATAATAGGGTGACCAGAACTGTACACAGTACTCCAAGGGTGGACTTACCAATATCTTGAACAACTTCAACAAGACGTCCCAACTCCTGTATTCAATGTTCTGAATACATGCATGCCAAATGCCTTCTTCACCACTCTGTTCACCTGTGACTCCACTTTCAAGGAGCTATGAACTTGAACCCCTATATCTCTTTGTTCTGTAACTCTCCCCAATGCCCTACCACTAACTGAGTAAGTCCTGCCCTGGTTCAATCTACCAAAATGTATCACCTCATATTTGCCTAAATTAAACTCTATCTGCCATTCGTCAGCCCACTGGTCCAATTGATCAAGTTCCAGTTGCAATTGGAGATAACTTTTTTCACCGTCCACTATGCCAGCAATCTTGGTGTCATCTGCAAACTTATTAACTATACCCGCTATATTCTCATCCAAATCATTAACATATATGACAAATAATAGTGGGCCCAGCACTGATCCCAGAGGCATACCACTAGTTACAGACCTCCAGTTTGAAAACGAGCCTCTACAATCACCCTCTGGCTTCTGTCAAGAAGCCAATTTTTATCCATTTAGATACCTCAACCTGGATCCCGTGAGATTTAACATTATGCAACAACATATCATGCAGTACTTTGTCAAAGGCCTTGCTAAAGTCCATGTAGACAACATCAACTGCACTGCCCTCATCTACCTTCTTGGATACCCCTTCAAAAAACTCAATCAAATTTGTGAGACATGATTTTCCACTCACAAAGCCATGCTGATTGTCCTTAATCATTGCATCTCTAAAGGCCTGTAGGTCTTGTCTCTCAAAATACCTTCCAACAACTTAACCACCACAGATGTGAGGCTTACTGGCTTGTAGTTCCCAGGCTTTTCCCTGCAGCCCTTTTTAAACAAAGGCATAACATTTGCCAATCTCCATTAGCTTTCCTAATTACTTGTTGTAACTGCATGCTAACCTTTTGCCATTCATGCACTAGGACACCCAAATCACTCTTGCATTTCAGAGCTCTGAAATCTCCCACCATTTAGAAATTGTGCTTCTTTTTTATTCTTTCTGCCAAAATGGAGAATTCCACATTTTCTGACACTTGCCATTTTCAAACATTTGTCACAAGTCTGCCTACTCATTTACCTATCTCTCTCTCCCTTTGTAATCTCCTTATGCCCTCTTCACAACTTACTTTCCAACCTATCTTTGTGTCATCTGCTAATTTCTTTCCTTTGGTCCCTTTATCCAAGTCATTTACATAGTTGAGGTACCTAATTCCTATGGCACACCCTTCATTGCGTCTTGTGAACCAGCAAAAGACCCACTTATGCCCAGTCTCTGTATCCTGCTGGCTACCCAATTTTCAATTCATGCCAATATGTTACCTGCTATACCATGAGCTTTTATTTTCTGTTATAACCTTTGATTTGGCACTATTTGCTCCCAGGAGTTGATGGTTTGAGTTTTAAGGACATGCTGGATAGACTGAGAATTTTTTTCCCTACGCATAAGAGGCTTAGGGGGTGATCGTATAGAGGTCTATACAATTATGAGAAGCATTGATAAGATAGATAGTCACCATCTTTTCCCAAAAGTAAGGGAGTGTAAAACTAGAGGGCATAGCTTAACATGAGAGGGAAGAGATACAAAAGGGTCCAAAGGGGCAATTTTTTCCCTCAGAGGGTGCTGAGTATCTTGAACAAGCTGCCAGAGGCAGTAGTAGAGGCAAAATTTTGTCTTTTAATAAGAATTTAGACAGTTATATGAGTAAGATGGGTATAGAGGAATATAGGCCAAACTCTGGCAATTAGGACTAGCTTAGTGATAAAAACTGGGCAGCATGGACAAGTTGGGCCGAAGTCCCTGTTTCCATTCTATAAATCCCAATGACTCTATGACCTTTCTGGAAATCTAAGTATAGTATATCCAAACTATAGTATACTTTGTATAGTGCACAAAAAACAATATTCTTTCACTGTATGCTGATACAATAATCATTTAAATCAAATCAAATTTTTAAAAAAATGCTGGGCAGCCAGCGATATTCATGTCCCACAAATGAATGAAAGAAGTTGGATGGCGGCAGCACGGTGGCGCAGTTGTTAGCACTGCTGCCTCACAGTGCCAGGGACCCGGGTTCAATTCCAGCCTTGGATGATTGTCTGTGCCGAATCTGCACATTCTCCCCGTATCTGCATGGATTTCCTCTGGGTGCTCTGATTTCTTTCCACAGTTAGGTTGATTGGGTTAGGCTGATTGACCATGCCAAATTGCCCTTAGTGTCGGTGGGGGGAAGGGGGAGGGAAGGGTTAGAACTGTAAATATGTTGGGTTATGAGGATGGGAATGTTGTTGGTGCAAGCTCGATGGGCCAAAAGGCCTCCTGCTGCACTGTTGATTCAATGACCAATGATCCTGACTTGGAACCAAATTCCTCCCTTATTGTAAGGTCATAAAGTTTCCTAACAGCACTGGGGACTGAATGGACCACAGCCACAGTAGATCACCACCAACTCCTCATGAGCAATTAGAAATAGACAATAAATATTGAGCCTCTCGGAACTCCCACATCCTGTTAATAAACAAACAGAAAGAAACCTGTGTTGGTTTCCAAAAAAGAAACTTGGAAACCGACACAGGTCAAAAAACTCCCACTACTGCCATGGAATCCTCTGGTCCTCTCCATGCTCTGTGCTAAATTCAGCAGAAACACATCGAGTCCCATGTCCCACTGAGCTGCAGTCTGTGTAGTTATCTGGCTGACCCTTCCACATGCATGGTTATAAATAACAAATAAGTTGTACCAACAGACTAAACACAAATTCTATGTTGAACTAAACATCCTGATAGTACTTAGAGGAGGAGGAGAGCATGCAAGATCTGAAAGTAACCAGACGGGGGAATATTGGTATTCAATATTGCCCTGGCCTTCATCGGTCAGGGCATCGCGTATAAAAGTTGGCACATTATGTTACAGTTGTGTAGAGTGTTGGTTAGACCACATTTGGATTACTGTGTCCAATTCTGGTCACCACACTACACGGAGGGCATAGAATATAGAACATAGAAAAACTACAGTGCAAACAGACCCTTCAGCCCACAAGTTGCGCCAATGATATCCCTACCTACCTGTAACCCTCAACTCCCATGTATTCATCCAGAAGTCTCTTAAAAGAGCCTAACAAATTTGCCTCCATTACCACCGAGGGCAGCCGATTCCATTCACTCACCACCCTCTCAGTGAAAAAGTTATCCCTGATATCTCCTCTGTACCTACTCCCCAGCACCTTAAAGCTGTGTCGTCTCATAGCAACCATTGTAGCCCAGGGAAATAGCCTTTGAGAATCCACCCAATCTATACCTCTCAACATCTTATGTGCCTCTATCAGGTCACCTTTCATCCTTCGTCTTTCTAAGGAGAAAAGACCAAGCTCCCTCAACCTATCCTCATTAGGCGTGCCACCCAATCCAGGCAACGTCCTTGTAAATCTTCTCTGCATCCTTTTAATGGCTTTCACTTCCCTCCTGTAATGAGGCAACCAGAACTGAGCACAATACTCCAAGAGGGGTCTGACCAGGGTCTTATAAAGCTGCAAGGACATGGAGGCTTTGGAAAGAGTGCAGAAAATGTTTACCAGGATGTTGCCTGATATGGAAGGTATTAGCTATGAGGAGAGATTGAATAAACTGGGATTGTTCTCCCTGGAAAAATGAAGGCTGGGGGGCTGACAGAAATCTATAAAATTATAAAGGGTGAACAGCTGGAAGCTTTTCTAGGCAGAAATGCCAATTACAAGGTGACACAAGTTCAAGGTAAGGGGGGAAAAGGCTCAGTGGAGATAAAGGGGGAAGCTTTTTAACACAGAGGGTGGTGGGGGCCCAGAATGTACTGTCAAGTGAGGTGGTTCAGGCAGATATGTTAACTATATGTAAGAATTATCTGAATAGACATATGAACAGGTGGGGAATAGAAAGGTACAGGTCTAGCTAGGACAATGTAATCGGCACAGGCTTGATGGGCTGAAGGGCCTGTTCCTGTGCTGTACTGTTCTTAGCTCTTTGGGAGATACTTAACCCATCTTTATGAATAGGGGACTGGACAGTAACAGGATTGGCAGCATAGTGACGCACTTCACTTATTATAGTTTTTATTTTGAAACATTAAAAGCTGGATGCCCCCGTTGCTAAACATACTGGTCAGTGCATAACTGAGCCACACAGACAAGAGCAAGTGGCAGGTCAATGCAGAGGAAGTTGGTGAGGTACCTACTGTGGCCGAGTGTTAGTCCTCATTATCCCACGGAACTATTCGAGGTCAGTTGGAGAGTTCTCCTGGAGTTCTGGTGACAGCCTGTCCCTCAATCGAGAGCAGCAAATAAAACTCACCATCTGCTTCCTTATTCAATTGCGATTTGCAGGCATTTCTGTGAACACATCATCTGCCACTGCCCTCTACATTAAAATGTGGAGTTTTACACTCCCCCAACCCCCAGTGATTGACTTCATGAAGGAGCAGTGCTCCGAAAGCTCGTGATTCGCAATAAACCTGTTGGACTGTAACTTGGTGTGGCGAGAGTTCTGACTGGACTTATTCACAGTAAGAAGTCTGACAACTCCAGGTTTAAATCCAATGGACTTATCCCATGGCATTCTTATATTTATGAACCTCGCTTTGGACTCTGCAAATGTCAGAAATGCACGGTGCGGTTGCACTAAGGGCAATGTGGCAATGGCCAAAGGGTGGCTTGGAGGTGCCACAATTTGCATGGTTTCAACATGACCTCAGCCAACATCAGCCAAGTCAGTGCAATTGGTCATAGAATTCATTTCAAGGTCCAATTGAGTTCCTGCCACATTTTGCACTGATTTTAAACAAATGTTGGATTCTGCCACATTTAAAAAATTGTACAGACTGAATTCGTTGTCATGGCAAGTGGTTAGCACTGCTGCCTCACAACATCAGGGGCCTGGGTTCGATTCCCAGCTTGGGTCACTGACTGTGCAGAATCTGCACATTCTCCCCGTGTCTGCACAGGTTTCCTCCAGTTGCTCTTGTTTCCTTCCACAGTCTGAAAGACGCGTTGGCCATGCTAAATTGTCCCTTGGTGTCAGGGGGATTATCAGGGTAAATACATGGGGTTGTGGGGATAGGGCCTGGGCAGGATTGTTGTTGGTGCAGGCTCGATGGGCTGAGAGGCCTCCTTCTGCACTGTGATGGTGAAGATCATCGTGAAAAGATCCTCAAGGTTCAGGTAAAATAACAGCGGAGGTGGGAAGAGGCCCTCAAGGATAGTTAATTGGCCGCTAAGACACCTCAACTGGGGAGGACAGTAAATTTTCCCTCAGTGTATACGAGCAGGCATTGGAGTGTGGTGACTAGGGGGCTTTCACAATAACTTCATTGCAATGTTAGTTTAAGCTTCTTTGTGAAACTAGTAAATAAATTGCAAAACTTTAAGTTAGTGCTATTTGTGTATTATCGAGTGAACTTTTAAAACAAAGCCTCTTTTAGGTATCAGAGCATTATTAGGCAGCTCCGAGATGCTTTTGAAAACTAAAAGGATGAAGTTTCTAGAAGTTAACTGCTGTACACTAGTGAACCCAGTAAATGGTTCTGTCGAGTTTTTTTAAAATGTCTCCCTTCAGTTATTTAAAATCATGTCATCCACAGTTGGTGGACTGCTTAAAAATGCTTTCCTGTAATTTTTAGCCATTTTAATAAAGCTGTATCACATTACCACTCATAACAAATACTTTTTAGAATCCTACAATGTAAAGGGGGCCATTCAGCCCATCGAGTCTGCACTGGCCATAATCCCAGCTATCCCCATAATCCTAGGCATCTACCTAGCTAGTCATCCTGACAATAAGAGACAATTTAGCATGGCCAACCAACCTAACCTGCACATCTTTGAACTGTGGGAGAAAACTAGAGCAGGGAGAGGAAACCCACGCAGTCATGGGAAGAACTTGCAGACTCCATATAAACAGTGACCCAAGTCTGGAATCAAATCCGGGTTCCTGGAGCTGTGAAGCAACAGTGCTAATACTGTGGCACTGTGCCACCGTGCCACCCACTTATTAATCTAAACGATTATTTTCCAACATTGTGCACATTCAGAGCCAGCTTCACATTTGAAATGCAAAATGAGTTTGTGACAAAACCCAT
Source organism: Sphyrna mokarran (assembly GCA_024679065.1). NCBI lineage: Eukaryota > Metazoa > Chordata > Chondrichthyes > Carcharhiniformes > Carcharhinidae > Sphyrna > Sphyrna mokarran. The sequence continues at coordinate 23,704,964 of JAGIQG010000005.1, forward strand.
TTTTGGAAACCTATTGAGAGGAAAGTTTGTGATTGAGTTGCTGATCGCAGCATAGAATATTACCCCCAAACCAGCAGGACTAAGGCTGCTGTAAGTACTTTAACATTATTGGAGATGTTCATCTCCTTCCCTTAGTGAACAGCTGCCACACACGCTACGTCCTAGTTGCACAGTGATTTCCTGCAGTCATGTTCAAGGACAGATGGAAGCAGCTTTGCAGGTTGAACGCTTTTACGAATGTGCTTGCACATTACTCCTCATTTTAACAAGTCAAAAGTAATTAACATGATGAGTGAGGAAGTGTGAGACAGTGAGGCCTGGAGCAGGCCTTAATTAAGATATTTCCAAGAACAAAACCCTCCCGTTCACATTACAAAGAACAAAGAACAATACAGGCCCTTCAACCCGTCAAGACTGCACCGATGATGTGTTCCTAACTAAACAATCCTTTGTATCCCTCTATTCCCAGTCTGTTCATGTGGCTATCTAGGTAAGTCTTAAATAATCCCAGTATGTCTGCTTCAACCACCTTGCTTGATAGTGCATTCCAGACCCCCACCACCCTTGGTGTAAAAAATGTCCCCTGCATATCTGTATTGAACCTTGCCCCCCTTACCTTGAACTTGTGACCCCTCGTGTTTGTCATTTCTGACCTGGGAAAAAGCTTCCCACTATTCATCCTATCTGTGCCCTCCATAATTTTATAAACTTCTGTGAGGTCGCCCCTCAACCTCCATCTTCCCAGGGAAACAACCCTAGTTTACTCAATATCACCTCATAGCTAATACCTTCCATACCAGGCAACATCCTTGTAAACCTTTTCTGCACCGTCTCCAAATCCTCCACATCCTTCAGGTAGCATGGCAACCAGAACTAGATGCAACATTCCAAACATGGCCTAACCAATATTCTATATAACTGCAACATCATATGTCAACTTTTATACTCTATGCCCTGTCCAATAAAGGCAAGCATGCCATATGCTTTCTTCACCTCCTTTTTCACCTGTGCTGCCGCCTTTAAGGATCTGTGGGCTTGCACACTCAGGTCCCTCTGTGTGTCTATACCCCTGATGGTTCTACCATTTATTATTTTGCTCCTCCCTGTATTAGAACTACCAAAATGCATCACTTCACACTTATCTGAGTTAAATTCCATCTGTCATTTCTCCACCCAATTTTCCAGTCTATCTATATCTAGCTGTAATCTCTGATGATGTTAATCACTATCCGCAAGTCCAGTAATCTTTGTGTCATCCACAAACTTACTAATCAGACCTGCTTACTAATCAGACCAGTTACCAAGTGGAACTCACTGTCTGGAAGGATCCCACAGTGCAAAAAAGTCTATTTAGCCCATCAAATCAGCACCGACTCTTTGAAAAAAGATTTTACCAAGGTGCATTCCCATGTCCTATCCCTGAAAACCCATGCATTTACCATGGCTAATCCACCTAAACTGCACATCTTCGGATACAAAGGGGCAACTTACCATGCTAATCCGCCTAACTTGCACTTCTTTGGATACTAAGGAGCAAGTTAGCGTGGCCAATCAACCCAACATGCACATCTTTGGATTGTGGGAGGAAACGGGAGTACACACAGGAAACCCATGCAGGCACAGGGAGAACGTGCAAACTCCACAAAGTGACCCAAACTGGGAATTGAACCTGGGTTCCTGGAGTTGTGAGGCAGCAGTGCCAACCACTGTGCCACCGTGCCCATAAAGTAGAGGAAGAAACACTCAAGTCATTTCAAAAATGTTTAGATTTTCACCCCATGTGCCCATAAGCTCAGTGCTACAGGCTAAATGCTGGAAAATGGGATAAAACATAGAACACTACAGCACAAACAGGCCCTTTGGCCCACAAGTTGCGCCGATCATATCCGTACCTACCAGGCCATAGAACTATCTATAACTCCTACAGCCCATTGGGTCTACACCATCAATAATCCCACCCAGGAGGAAGCCTCATCAAGGGATGATGCTGCGTGAGTGGCTCATTTTTCGACCAGTTCAGACACGATAGCCAAATGGCCTCTTTCTGTGACGATATGATTTGATGCTTGTTCAATCAAAGGGCTGGGGGTTTTTTGACCAGAATTCCTCATCTTTCAAATATCATTTAAGTAACTGAAGGGTGGCACATGGTAGAGTGGTTAGCACTGCTGTCTCACAGAGCCTGGAAACCAGGTTTGATTCCCAGCTTGGGTGGCTGTCTGTGTGGAGTCTGCACATTCTCCCCGTGTCTGTTTGGATTCCCTCCCGGGTGGGATTATTGATGGTATAGACTCGATGGGCTGTAGGGATTCTATGATTCTGACCTGGTGCGACCTACGTGCAACTCTTGAGGTTCATGTTTAAAATGCACCCCTGAAATTGCCTAATAAGGCACTCAGTTCAAGCGCAATTAGGGATGGGCAATAAATGCTGGCAAGGTCCAGATCCCATGAACGAATAAAAAGATGCAATGAAATGGCACAGAATACTGAAAAAAGAACAATTTTTCCTTCTTGACTGCTGCAGTTGCTATGGTGAGCTAACCCTTGTATGATATAAAGATTTAAAACAGAAAGAAATGCATTTCCTGACTGCCTTTCAAAACCTCCAAACGTTTTACAGCCAATAATGACATTATTGGCGTGCGGCCATTGTCGTAATGCGGAATAACTGGCAACCATTTTGTGCACAGTAAGGATACACACACACACACCATCATGTCCATAACAGAGAGGCAGGATTAAATGCTGGCCTGGGGAATTCCCTGACTCACCATCTTCCCCATCCCTCTGAGAAAGGATGTCAGAGACTCAGCTTAGCGTCACTTCACAAAAAGAAATAGCAGGGATTTTTAAAATGCATCCAGGAGAGCTTGTTGTAAGATGGTCCTCCTACCAGGAAGGGGCAGTGCTAGGTCTAATTTGAGGGAATGGAGGCAGGCATGTGGTCAAAGTGTCAGTGGGTGAACATTTTGTGGATAATGGCCACATGTTTCAGAGTGATTATGGAAAGGGCAGTCCAGCTATCAGGGGCGGAATTCTCCCCAAAATACTTGAAGAGTTGAATTTGCAGGAAAACTGGAGTAATTCACGCTGTTTTCTTCAGTGGGAGTTCACACCAGAATCCCCTTCATTCCATGCATTGCAGAGGCATGAATCTCATTAGATTTCAGATGGCAGGGCCTATTCCCATCCAGGAGGCTGTAACCAACAGGCCTCTGTGTGTGCACAGTGGCTCTGAACTGTCAGCTTGCTGTTTGCTCGCCAGCTCGATCACTGGTCACTTCCACAAGGCTGACCCCCAGCCCTTCCACGGCCCGATCGCAACCCCTAACCATTTCCGGGCCAGTCTCAAATCCTCCCCCACATCCCAGATTGCCCCGATCTCCAGCCAGCCCTGCTCCTCTCTGCAGTGCCAATCCCTTCCACCTCCCACAGTGCAGGCAGACCACCCCCAAGACAAACCTCCATCCCCCCTCACTAGCCGCATCCCCCCCCCCAAATTAACCCCCCTCCTCCATTCCCCACCAGCAGCTCTGGACTTGATAATCTTACTTAAATTGTAGGGAAATTATTATTATTTAAATCATTTGCGCCTCTCCCGCTGATACCTGGCACAGAGCAGACTTGCAAGGACTCCTCAAATCAACCAATGCTAATTTTTTAGTGCAGCAAAATAGGAGAATCACGGTCCATCTGGGGGAAGACCGATTTCAATATCATTAGACAGAATCTGGCAAACGTAGACTGGGAACAGACACTTGCAGGTAAATCTATATTTGGAAAGTGGGAATCTTTTCAAAGTGAAACAGTTCAGGGTGAATGAGTTCTTGTAAGAGTGACGGGCAAGTCCAGCAAATCCTGTATATCAAGGAATCAAAGGTTTGATAAAGAACAAAATGAAGCATATGTTAGGGATAGAGCATTATGCACTTATCCTTATACACCTACGACTACGTGGCCAAATTCTCTCCAATGTGATTTTCAAGTTTGCTGATGACACCATCATAGTGGGTCGCATCTCAAACAATGATGAGATAGAGTACAGGAATGAGATAGAGAATCTGGTGCGGCAACAATAATCTCTCCCTCAATGTCAACAAAACGGAGGAGATTGTCATCAACTTCGGAAAGCATAAAGGAAAACATGCCCCCATCTACATCGAGAAGGATGAAGTAGAAAGGGTCAAGAGCTTCAAGTTTTTAGATGTCCAGATCACCAACAACCTGTCCTGGTCCCCCCCATGCTGACACTATAGTTAAGAAAGCCCACAAACACCTCTGATTTCTCAGAAGACTAAGGAAATTTGACATGTCAGCTATGACTCTCAGCAACTTTTACAGATGCACCGTAGAAAGCATTGATGAGGGTAATGCAGTTGATATGGTTTGCATGGAATTCAGTAAGATTTTTGACATAGTCTTATATGGAATGGCATGGCGGCACAGTGGTTAGCACTACTGCCTCACAGCTCTAGGAATCTGGGTTCGATTCCCGGCTTAGGTCACTGGCTGTGTAGAGTTTACACATTCTCCCCATATCTGGCTGGGTTTTCTTCAGGTGCTGTGGTTTCCTCCTTACAAAAATGTGCAGGTTAGGTGGATTGGCAGGCTAAATTGCTCCTTAGTGTCAGCGGCATTAGCAGGGTAAATGCACAAGAGTTACAGGAATAGGGTCTGGATGGGACTGTGGTCAGTGTGGACTTGATGGGCCGAATGGCCTCCTTCTGCACTGTAGGATCCTATGAATAGAAATCTACGAATGGAAGGCTGGTTCGAAATGTTAGACCCCATGTGATCCAAGGCAGGTTGGCAGATTGGATGCAAATTGGCTTGTTAATGGGAGGCAAAGAGTGATGATTTTGCGATCAGAAGCCTGTGACCACCAATGCACCAGAGGGATGCTGTGTGATCCTTGCTGTTCATTAAATACATTAACAACTCAGGTGCGAATGTAGAGTATAATTAGTAAGCTGGCCAATGACACAGAAATTGGTGGTGCGGTTGATTGTGAGGGAGATAGGCTTAGGCTACAGATTGATATTGATCAGCTGGTAAGTTGGACAGAGCAATGGCAGATGGAATTTAATCCTGATAAGTATGAAGTAATGAATTTTAGGAGCTTTAGAAAGGATGGGATATACTCAACGAATGATAAGTCCAGAGACATTGAGAAACAAAGAGGTCTTGGTGCGCAAGTACATAGATCCCTGAAGATGGCAGTGCAGGTAGATAGGCTGGTGACGAAGGCATATGGAATGCTTGCCTTCATTAGTTGAGGCATAAAATATGGAAGCAGGGAGAACTTGGTAAACTTTAGAAAACATGCGGGCGGTACAGTAGCACAGTGGTTAGCACTGCTGCTTCTCAGCTCCAGGGACCTGGGTTCGATTCCCAGCTCGGGTCACTGTCTATGTGGAGTTTGCACATTCTCCTAGTGTCTGCGTGGGTTTCCTCCGGGGCTCCGGTTTCCTCCCACAGTCCAAAGATATGCGAGTTAGGTTGATTAGCCGTGCTAAAATTGTCCCTTAATATCCTGGGATGTGCAGGTTAGAGGGATTTGCAGGTAAATGTAGGGATATGAGGATAAGGCCTGGGTGGGACTGTAGTCAGTGCAGACTCAATGGGCCGAAGGGCCTGTTTCTGCACTCTAGGGTTCTATGATTCTATGATTAATTAGGCCATACATGGAGCAGTTCAGGTCGTCACACTATTGGAAGGGTGTGATTACACTGGACAGGGTGCAGAGGAGATTCACCAGAATATTGCCTGATGATGGAAAGTTTCAGCTATAAACTGAAAACTATAAACAGAGAGACTGGAGAGGTTTGTTTTCCTGGAGCAGAGGAGACTGAGTGGGTTCTGATAGAGATATACAAAATGATAAGAGCCATAGATAAGGTAGATTGTAAGAATCTTTTCCCCATGGCAGAGGTGTCTAAGACCAGGAGGCAAAGGTTTAAGGCAAGGAGCAGATGGCTTTGAGGAGATCTGAGGAAAAGCTTTTTCACCCAGACAGTGACCCGAGACTAGAATTGAAACCGGGTCCCTGGCGCTGTGAGGCAGCAGTGCTACGTTAGTACGGCAGGCCATCTACACTGCTGCAAAACATGTCATAGGGGTGCGAGGGGAGAATCCCACCTGTTAACTCTGTTTCTCTTTCCACAGAAGATCTCAGACCTGCTGAGAATGTCCAGAAATTCCCACTTTAACTTCAAGTTCTGGTGGTGGAAATATGGAATGTGCTGCCTGAGAGGGTGGTGGAGGCAGGTACTCTCACAACATATAAGAAACATCTGGAACAGCACCTAACTTGCCAAGACATAGTAGGCTACGGACCAAGTGCTGGTAAATGGGATGAGTATGGATTGGTATTTGATGGTCAGTACAGGCACGATGGACCGAAGGGCCTGTTTCTGTGCTGTATGACTTGATGACCTGAACTTTACCATCCCACCCGCTGTGGGAATTGGAGCAGCTGAGGAATGGACATGGAATGGTTTACTGACCTCTGGCAGGATTTTATGGTTTTGGGATGAGTGAACCTGTAAAATCCCACCCTGTGACTTGGGAAATGTGTTATCAGATTGCATGGAATTTACAGTGAGCCATTTGGCCATCTGTCCTATGCCAATGTGCATATAAACCACACAAGCCTCTTCCCACTCTGGTTACATCATCCCATTTTATCAACTCACCCCCTTCTATTCCAATCCCTGATATGTACTCATCTCAATGCCCCGAAATGCATCCACTTTTTGCTTCAGCCGCTGTGGCAGTGTTCTCACTACCTGTCGAAATTTCTTCTGTACAACACTTCCAGACAATCTAGAAAGACCACCTTATTTAACTTTTATGATTTGTGGAAGAGTGGGAACCTTTAAGAACGGGTGTGTGATTCTGCAATGCGCTGTGATTAGATGAATTCTCATCTCTAAGAGCACTCAGAGGGAATAACCTCCCCCCACCACAATTTGCCGGAAAATTCACCACACAGCCTACTGCAGCTGTGAAGTGACTGGAAATGTCAACAAAGCTAATATTCAAGCAGAAATTACACCAAATGATTCGATTTTTTCAGGAGTTTCAAGGGGCTGGCCAATGAATTCCAGCTTCCAGTCACACTGTTGAATGAATCAGATTTGGACTGGTTGTATCACAGCTTGGTATGGCTCCTGCTCTGCCCAAGCCCGCAAGGAACTATAAAAAGTCATGAATGTAGCCCAATCCAACATGTAAACCAGCCTCCCGTCCATTGACTCTGTCTGGAGGTCATGCGTCTCAAACCTTATTGAGTTCTCCGAGAAGGTGATCAAAGAGGTGGATGAGGGTAAAGCAGTTGATATGATGTTTGATAAGGTTCCCCGCGGTAAGCTATTGCAGAAGATACGGAGGCATAGGATTGAGGGTGATTTAGCAGTTTGGATCAGGAAGTGGCTAACTGTAAGAAGACAGAGGGTTGATGGGAAATGTTCATCCTAGAGTTCAGTTACTAATTGTGTACTGCAGGGATCTGTTTGGGACCATTGCTGTTTGTCATTTTTATAAATGACCTGGATGAGGGCATAGAAGGATGGGTTAGTAAATTTGCGGATGACGCTAAAGTCAGTGGAGTTGTGGACAGTGCGGAGAGATGTTGCAGGTTACAGAGGGATAGAGATAAGCTGCAGAGTGGGGCTAAGAGATGGCAAATGGAGTTTAATGCAGAAAAGTGTGAGGTGATTCACTTTGGAAGGAGGAATAGGAATACAGGATACTGAGCTATTGGTAAGATATTAGTAGTGTGGACGAGCAGAGAGATCTCAGTGTCCATTTGCATAGATTCCTGAATGTTGGCACCCAGGCTGATAGGGTTATTAAGAAGACGTACGGCGTGTTAGCTTTTATTGGCAGGGAGATTGAGTTTCGAAGCCATGAGATCATGTTGCAACTGTACAAAACTCTGGTGCGGCAGCACTTGGAGTATTGTGTACAGTTCTGGTCGCCGCATTATAGGAAGAATGTGAAAGCACGGGAAAGGATGGAGAGGAGATTTACCAGGATGTTGCCTCGTATGGTGGGAAGGTCTTATGAGGAAAGGCTGAGGGTCTTGAGGTTGTTTTCATTGGAGAGACGACGGTTACAAGGTGACTTAATAGAGGCATAGGGAATTTGATAGAGTGGACAGGGAGAGCCTTTTTCCTCGGGTGGAGATGGTTAGCGCGAGGGGACATAGCTTTAAATTGAGGGTGATAAATATAGGATAGGTATCAGAGGTGGATTCTTTACTCAGAGGGTATTAAGGGTGTGGAATGCCCTGCCTGCAACAGTAGTGGACTCGCCAACATTAAGGGCATTTAAATGGTCATTGGATAAACATATGGATGATATTGGAATAGTGTAGGTTAGATGGGTTTTAGATTGGTTTCACAGATTGACGCAACAGCGAGCGCCGAAGGGCCTGTACTGCACTGTGGTGTTCTGTGATCACTCCCCACTGTCTCAGCAAAGCAGCCAGCATAATTCAGGACGCCACGCATCCTGGATATTCTTTCTTCCACCTTCTTCTGTTGGAAAAAAGATATAAAAGTCTGAGATCACATACTAACCGGCTCAAAAAGGACTTCTTTCCTGCTGCCATCAGATTTTTGAATGGACCTACCTTACATGAATTTGATCTTTTTCTGCACTCTAGCTATGACTATAACACTACATTCTGCACCCTCTCCTTTACTTCTCTCCTATGTACTATATGAACGGTACACTTTGTGAATGCAAGAAATGATACTTTTCACAGCATTAAAGTTTTTTTAAAGTTTATTTTTATTAATCACAAGTAGGCTTACATTAACACTGCAATGAAGTCACTATGAGAATCCACACTACAGCATCTATTCAGGCACATTAGGGATGGTGGTGCAGTTGACATGGTTTGCATGGATTTCAGTAAAGGCTTTGACAAGGTTCCACATGGAAGGGTGGTCTGAAAGGTTAGACCGCATGGAATCCAAGGCATAGTGGCAAGTTAAATCCAAAATTGTTTGTTAATAGAGGCAAAGGGTGATGATGGAGGATTGCTTTTGTGATCGGATGCCTGTGACTAGTGGTGCACCACAAGAATCGATGCTGGGACTCTTTGTTAAATATATTACAAGTTTGTTAAACACATTAACAACTTGGATGTGTATGTAGAAGGTATAGTTGGTAAGTTGGCAGATGATACAGAAATTGGTGGTGCTGTTGATAGTGAGGGAGATAGTCTTAGGCTACAGACTGATACTGATCAGCTGGTAAGTTGGGCAGAGCAATGGCAGATGGAATTTAATCCTGATGAATTTTGGAAGGTTTAGTAAGGATAGTATTATACATAATGAACAGTTATGTCGATAGGGGATATTTAGCATGACCAATGCACCTAACCCAATACATGTGACAATAATAAATCAAATCAAATCAAATCACCTTCCCGAATGTTTTCACTTTACAGTGCAGTATCTTTTAGTCAGCAGCAAGCCTTCTGACGTTCGCACTAGTTTGAAACCTTTCAGCTTAACTTGACATCTCGAAGTTGGATGTACTCTCAAGTCAGCAATGAGAGTGCGGAATGACAGTGTGCTGTTAGCGTGCCAAGTTTGTTATACACTGGAGCCAAGTGGAAGATGCATTCATGAAGAATGAATTCGATAAACCACTTGTCCTCATAGGAGCAGTTGATGAATGTTGTTCCACCGGGCAGCCAGGAATAACTATCTTTAGCCACGTTTGGTTTAGCTATTAAAGTGGTTATGATTTGACGTTTAAATGATTATTTTTTGAGGGGGGTACTTGGATTTGACTACATCTGCTATTTAATTTTCACTTGCCAGAACAAAACTCTTCTCCAGACCAAGTGCAAGCATTCTCAAGCTCATACGTAGAAGATAGTAACTAATCAATTCTTAAGGAATTCAGAAAACGCTTCTTTTTACTTGGATGGTGGTGAGAATATGGACCTTGGACCTACCAAAGGGAATGGTGCAGTGATTCACAAACAAGAATAAATATTGTGCTCACTGGAACTCTGAAGTAAAAGTAGGACTTTCTGGGCATCCTCAACAGATCTGACATCTTCTGTGGAGAGAAAAACAGAGTTAACAGATGGAATTCTCCCCCAGCATCCTAACAGTATGTTTTGTAGCGGCGTAGGTGGCTACCGTAATATGGTAGCACAGTGGCACAGTGGTTAGCATTGCTGCCTCACAACGCCAGGGACCCGGGTTCAATTTTAGTCTCAGGTCACTGTCTGTGTAGGGTTTGCATGTTCTCCCTGTGTCTGCGTGGGTTTCCTCCGGGTGCTCTGGTTTTCTTCCACACTCCAAAAATGTGCAAGTTAGGTTGATTGGCCATGCTAAATTTCCCCTAATGTCAGGGAATTAACAGGGTAAATCTGTGTGGTTATGGTAATAGAGTTTCGGTGGGACTGTGGTCAGTGCAAACTCGATGGGCTGAATGGCCTCCTTCTGCATTATAGGGATTTTAGGATTCTATGATTCACTGCATTCTAATACATGTGGCAATAAGAAATCAAATCAAATCAAAGACTGGAGCACCCGGAGGAAACCCACACCAAAGAGGTGGATTGGCCATGCTAAAATGTCTCTTAGTGTCAGGGGGACAAAGAGGGTGAATAAGTGGAGTTGTGGGGAATAGGGCCTGGTTATCAGTGCAGCCTCAATGAGCTGAATGGCCTCCTTCTGCGCTGTCGGGATTCTGTGGCAGCTTTTATTACGATGGAGTGTAGCGGCACCCTCCAGGCTGCTGCAGGGTGTGAGGAATGAGCAACGAAGGCAATTCAAAAATCCAAATGAGCGCACTGCACTCTCTGTAAGTGCCAATATCCAAAGAAAATGTCACTGTTCTCCCATTGGACTGGATCAGCATTCAGAACGCTTAATAAGCACTCTCACTCTCACCAGCAAGTGACTGGAGTAGAAAGCAAACCACCCTGAGCACCACCATTCCCCATCACAAACCCCCACCCCCTCACCCAGCCTCCCCCACCCATGGTAGGAATCTAACATCTTCCATTGGCTAAGCTACACAGGCAGTAATACTGAGTGGTGAAGACTCTCTATTGTGGAGACAGCTTTATACACAGACCTTCATCTGCTACATTCTGGTGTTTCAGAAGCAATTTTATTTATTGTTTGGCAAATGGCAAGTGTCTGCTTGTAGTTCTTGAGATATTAATACCCTTTTTGAAAGGGAAAATTAACACCTTATTCAAAAATCTCTTCAGGTTTTAAGAAAAAAAACCCTTTCAAATCCATTGCTTGCCTTGCAGACGAGCAACTAATGCTTGAGTTATTGGCCGTTCCTATTTTCTTTTCCCAAATTGGAGAGGATCAGCAGCAGGAACTGGGAGCGGGTTACACTATTTCCAACATGACTCGCCAGTGAAGTCATTTGGTTTTATTTTGTGGAACTGAGTTTCTAACCGGGCTTTGAATTCGATTTCTTCACAACATGGTGAAAGAATGAGCCTGACCTTCAGGCAGGGGGAGCAGCACTGCACCTCACTCAAGACTGCTGGTATGTGCCAGATAGATACACGCACACACATGCATAGGCACACAATGTAGATACATGGGGATTATCTGGGAAGTTTAATAGGCTGATTTGAGCTTCCCAGTGCCCTCTGGGAATATCTCATCCACTAATCTCAGGCCTGGAGATCAAAAGTTAAAAAGTTTATCTATTAGTGTTGCAATTAGGTTTACATTAACACTGCAATGAAGTTACTGTGAAAATCCCCTACTCACCACAGTCCTGTACCTGTTCAGGTACACTGATGGAGAATTTAGCATGGCCAATGTACCCTAACCAGCACGTCTTTTGGACTGTGGGAGGAAACCAGAGCTCCCGGAGGAAACCCATGCAGACACAGGAGAACGTGCTGACTCCACACAGATAGTGACCCAAGGCTGGAATTGAACCCGGGCTCCTGGCAGTATGAGGCAGCAGTGCTAAAACCACTGTGTCACAGCCCCCCCTCCCCTCTCCCCACCATCCTGATTTAAGCCAACTAACCCCCACCAGCTAACAACCCCACCAACCTAACCAAACTACCTTGTGATCTGACCTGTCTACCCACCCACCCACCTGACCTCCTACCACCTCACCTGCAGGCAACATGGGGGTTAGCACTGCTGCCTGACATACGTGCTCACAATTCCTGTCTATGCAGAGTGTGCACAATCTCCCCGTGTCTGCGTGGGTTTCCTCCGGGTGCTTCGATTTCCTCCGAAAAACATGCTGGTTAGGTGGATTGGCTGTGTTAAATTCTCCTCGAGTGTACCCGACAAGCTCTGGAGTGTGGCGTCAAGGGAATTTTCACATCACTGTAGCGTTAATGCAAGCCTATTTGTGAGACTAATAAATAAAATTTAAACTCACTCACCTACACACCCTAACCACTTCACCCATTTACCTACCTGCTCTAACCACTCCCCATTCACCCACTCAGCCATTTGCGAAGATCCTTACCGCACCTTTAAACTTACCATGTGAGAGCTGGAGGTGTATAAAGGGGCCAAGCATTGTCTTCCTGCACCGACAGCGTTCCCTGATAGACACTGTCCTGTGCATTTCTTTCACAGCCAGGATCAGAAGATCCCAGAAGACATGCACAGCAGAAGGAAATAAACGGTGAAGCGGGGAAATAAGAATACTGGTCTGAACTGGTCTTGTATACTTTAAAATGGGACACCGGTGAAACAGGGAAATAGGAGCACTGGGGTTCAAACTGTCCAGCAGCTTGGGGTTGCGAGAACTTTTGAGTGCAGTGACAGAAAGAACAATGTGGAGATGGAATACACACACACATACACATACACACTTGGAAGAGCTTAGTAAAAGCTGAATAATACACAGAAACAAATAGAAAAAATACAGGCTGGAAAATCAATGCAAAAATAAAGGAAGAACAAAATGAAAGGATGAAAAAAGGCCAATCACATTATTGGAAGAGTAGAATAGTGCGGCATTTCAGCTGTGACTCTTCACAGGAATGAAAAAAGCTACAGAGAAGTGACAAGACACACACTTGATACACACACACATGCACAGACACACGCATGTAGACACACATTTGATACGCGCACACATGCACAGACACACATGTAGACACACATTTGATATGCAGACACATGCACAGACACACACGTAGACATACACTTGATACGTGCACACAAGCACAGACACACATATGTAGACACACATTTGATATGCGCACACATGTGTAGATACACACATGGAGATACATGCATGGACATACACAGGCACACACACGTAGATACATGCAGAGACACAAACATTCGCAGATATATGCATGTGGACACACACAGATACACACACCCATGCACAGAAACACACACATGTGGACACACACTCAGACACACACATAGGTACATTCATATACACACACATTAAAACAAACACACATGCACGCACACATGCATAGATATGTGCACACGCTTGCAGTTGCGCACACAGACACATGTACTGATGTGCAAAAAGTCTGATTTTCCATTCCCAACCACCAAGCAAATATTCATGTTGGGAAGGAAAATTTGATGCACTAGTGAAAGACTCATTGACTTTGGGTGGGATTCCAGCCAGACTGAAAAATCCACACAATCACACACAAATAATTATGTACATACACATACAATGCACACACACAGAGGCACACATACACAGATGAGCATACATACACATGCAGAATTGCACATGCACACATGCACACATTGAGAATTGCCTACATACACACACTTGTCAATGAGTGCATGCACGCACACTCAGATATGCATGCACACACGTAGATATGCATACATACACAGATATATCAATATTGATTTTCTCTTTCGCTTTTAAGCATACTCGGCACTGGTAATCCCAACTTTCAGCCAGTAAAGCCCCCCAGTGTAAATCAAGTGGATTTTACTAAGACATGATTTCAGAAAAGTGCTCAGAGATACAGAAAGAGAGATTGAGGTTCAGACACACGGTGATAGACCACTGTTGTCAAAGCAATGTGTTAATCCCATTGCACTGTCATCACATCTGTCAAAAAGGCAAGGTGAAGATTCTGCCATTTAACAACATGACCTCCAGTCCTTTGTCCAGAGCTCACCACTCAAACTGTAAGCTTCATATACACATTGCATCTGATACTGAGATTTGTTCTCTCCATTTATGGGTGGTACAGTGGTTAGCACTGCTGCCTCACAGCGCCAAGTTCGATTCCCAGCTTGGGTCACTGTCCATGTGGTATTTGCACATTCTCCCTGTGTCTGCGTGGGTTTCCTCCGTGTGCTCTGGTTTCCTCCCACAGTCTGAGAGACGTGCTGGTTTGGTGCACTGGTCATGTTAAATTCTCCCTCAGTGTACCCAAACAGGCACCAGAGTGCGGCAACGAGAGGATTTTCACAATAATTCATTGCAATGTTAATGTAAGCCTAATTGTGACACTAAGAAATAAACTTTATCATGTTCTGCAGCAGCGCTGTGTGATGCTGAAGTCAAAGACAGGCAAAGGGAGGGCTCATACTCAACACAGAAGATAGGAGCAGAAGGAGGCCATTTGGCCCTTCGAGCCTGCTTCCCCATTCATCACGATCATGGCTGATCACCTAACTCAATAGCCTAATCCTGTTTTCTCCCCATAATCTTTGACCCCTCCAGGGTAACTGTTGGCTGGGAAGGAGCTCAGTTTGATAGGTGTTTGATGTTAAGCTTCTTCCAACAGTCCCTGAAGCAAGCATACGCAGTCTTTGGAGACTGATGTAAGATCTACCCACGGGCCTGGCTGTGCGTGGCTGGCGAATGTGTGGGGAACCATTAGCAAGATAGATGCTGCCATCCCACACTGCTTTTGGGCTTCATCGTCCAACTCTGTGCCAACCCTGCACCAGCAAAAGGGCAGAGACATATCGGGAAGGCCGCCCAACGCATCTGCTGTGCCACACAGGGCTGCAATACTTACTCATCCACTCTGGTAGAATTGTCTGCTCTTGCTGAGATTTGCTGCAGTGATAGACTGAGCCAGCCCTGACTGCCATTCAATAAAACAGGAGGGCACGGGATGCTAGATACTGCAAGTTATCGGGGGGTTTTTTTAACAAAAAATCACAACCCACTCAGAACCAGGAACCAAGGAATGCTATCATGCACATTGTCAGTCCACACTCCAGCCAGTTCACTGCCGATCGGAGATTCCAAAACTGTAAATCACCCTCAGTTCAAACAAATTCAGGAATGAGATGGAAATTCTGAAACAATGTGGAATGAATTAAATACAAACAGAAGGTGCTGGAAAGAACGTCAGCAGGTCTGGCAGCAGCTATGAAGAGAGAAACAGAGTTAGTGTTAAATCTCCTTCTCTCCAACCTGGCGTGCTTGCTGTTTTCATTCACATCTTTGGAGTGCACAGGATTTTGCTTTTGTCTCAGTGTGATTCAAAAAAAGTGCAGTGAAAATAGGCTTTATTCCATCATCCACTCTGTGTCATTTACCCTGTAAACTCCTCTATACCCTGCATCCTCTGTCCTATAACCCGCACCGTATCCTATATCCCACATCATACCCTATATCCCACACCCTGTCCTATATCCCACTCCCTGTCCTATATCCCGTGCCCTGTCCTATACCCCACACCCTGTCCTATACCCCACACCCTGTGCTATACCCTACACCCTGTCCTATATCCCACAACCTACCATATATCCCACTCCCTGTCCTATATCCCACCCCCTGTCCTATACCCCACACCCTGTCCTATATCCCACTCCCTGTCCTATATCCCACACCCTGTCCTATACCCCACACCCTGTCCTATACCCCACACCCTGTCCTATACCCCACACCCTGTGCTATACCCTACACCCTGTCCTATATCCCACAACCTACCATATATCCCACTCCCTGTCCTATATCCCACACCCTGTCCTATATCCCACACCCTACCCTATATTCCACACTGTCCTATACCCGACACCCTGTCCTATATCCCACACCCTGTCTATACCCTCCACCTGTCCTATATCCCACACCCTACCCTATATTCCACATCCTATACCCCACACCCTGTCCTATACCCTCCACCCTGTCCTATATCCCACACCCTACCCTATATTCCACACTATCCTATACCCCACACCCTGTCCTTTATCCCACACCCTGTCCTTTATCCCACACCCTACCCTATATTCCACACTATCCTAAACCCCACACCCTGTCCTTTATCCCACACCCTACCCTATATTCCACACTGTCCTATACCCGACACCCTGTCCTATATCCCGCGCCCTGTCCTATACCCTCCACCCTGTCCTATATCCCACACCCTGTCCTATACCCCACACCCTGTCCTATATCCCACACCCTGTCCTATACCCCACACCCTGTCCTATATCCACAACCCACCCTATACCCCACACCCTGTCCTATACCCCCACCCTGTCTTACACCCCACACCCTGTCCTATAACCCACACCCTGTCTTATACCCCACACCCTGTCCTATACCCCACACCCTGTCCTAAACCCACACCCTGTCCTATGCCCACACCCTGTCCTATACCCCACACCCTGTCCTATACCCTGCACCCTGTCTTATATCCCACACCCTGTCCTACACCCGACACTCTGTCCTATACCACACACTCTGTCCTTAAACCCTCCACCCTGTCCTATACCCCACACCCTGTCCTATACACCACACTCTGTCCTAAACCCTCCACCCTGTCCTATACCCCACACCCTGTCCTATACCCCACACTCTGTTCTTAAACCCTCCACCCTGTCCTATACCCCACACCCTGTCCTATACCCCACACCCTGTCCTATATCCCACACCCTACCCTATATTCCACATGTCCTATACCCGACACCCTGTCCTATATCCCGCGCCCTGTCCTATACCCTCCACCCTGTCCTATATCCCACACTCTGTCCTATACCCCACACCCTGTCCTATATCCCACACCCTGTCCTATACCTCACACCCTGTCCTATATCCCACACCCCACCCTATACCCCACACCCTGTCCTAAACCCTCCACCCTGTCCTATACCCCACACTCTGTCCTATATCCCACACCCTGTCCTATATTTCACACCCTGTCCTATACCCCCCACCCTGTCCTAAACCCTCCACCCTGTCCTATACCCCACACTCTGTCCTATATCCCACACCCTGTCCTAAACCCTCCACTGTGTCCTATATGCCACACTCTGTCCTATACCCCACACTCTGTCCTAAACCCCACACCCTGTCCTATACATCACACTCTGTCCTATACCCCACACCCTGTCCTAAACCCTCTACTCTATCCTATACCCCACATCCTGTCCTATACCTCACATCCTGTCCTATACCTCACACCCTGTCCTATACCTCACACCCTGTCCTATTATCCACATTCTGTCCTATATCCCACACCCTATCGTATACCCGACATCCTGTCCTACATCCCACACCCTGTCCTATACCCAACACCCTGTCCTGTACCCCACACCCTGTCCTATACCTCACACTTTGTCCTAAACCCTCCACCCTGCCCTATATCCCACACCCTGTCCTATACCTCACACCCTGTCCTATGCCCGACACCCTGTCCTATACCTCACACCCTGTCCTTAAACCCTCCACCCTATCCTATATCCTGCACCTTGTCCTATACCCTACAGCATTTTATCTTTGTTCTTTGTACTTTATACACGTAAGTAGAGCGACAGCAATGTGCTTGACTCTCAACTGCTATCTGTTCAAGGGCAACTAGAGATGGACAATGGCAATCAGCAACACCCAGAAATGAAGGGAAAAAAAAACACCAGAATAATTTACAAAGAAAGCCACTGGGATGGCTCACACTGCCCCTTTAAATATTGTCAATGTCAAGTGACCATTTTGGAAATATAAAAGCCATGGTAGGAGTTCCTCTAACCCTGGTAATTTGTCTCTTTGCCATTCCCCTTTGTGCTAAAGACATGTTTCATTCTGTGGAGCACAAGAAAGCCTGTTGCTATGGCAGCACAATCACTTACAAAACTTCGTTGCTGAAAGCTTTCATTTGGGCTATGTTAGCTCTTCCGCGAATGTGAGAGTGTTGATAGAGCTGATGTGGGAGTCATAAATCATTGCCCCAAGGTTACAGAGGGAAAAGAGAAGTACCGCTTGTTATGTGGCTCAAAGGTCAGGCCTACAATCATCAGGACAACAGCTTAGCATTGCAGCCCTCGCTTCTTGCTCATAGTTATCTGGATTAAGACCTTGGCATTAAATTTATTTGAAAGGCAAGAGACCCTCCACCTGTTTATTTTTTAAAGCATTTGTGGTGATATCCTCCAATCCTCCCCAGTATTATTCACTCAATGATTGCCAGCTGAAATTTGTTAAGAGGCAAAGGTGAAGTCATTCTGCCCAAATGTTGTGATCCTTCAAGAAGCCACTGCTTAAGGAATAGCTAAGTCATGGAATCATAGAATTCCGACAGTGCAGAAGGAGGCCATTCAGCCCATCCCCCAAGTGTGCATTGACAACAATCCCACCCAGGCCCTATCTCCGTAACCCTGCATATTTACCCAGGTAATTCATTGAAACAGAACATAGAACATAGGAGCAGGAGGAGACCATTCAGCCCTTTGCATCTGCTCTGCCATTCATCCTGATCAAGGCTGATCATCCAACTCAGTAGACTAATGCTGCTTTTTCCCCAGAACTTTTGATCCCATTCACCCCAAGTGCTTCATCCAGCGGCTTCTTGAATGCAGTCAACGTTTTGGCATCAACTACTTCCCGTGGTAATGAATTCCATTGGCTCACCACTCTTTGCGTGAAGAAATATCTCCTCTTCTCCGTCTTAAATGGTCTACCCTGACTGTGACCCCTAGTTCTGGACTCCCCCAACATCGGAAACATCCTCCTTGCATCTACTCTGTTTAGTCCGGTTAGAATTTTATAAATCTCTATGTGATCCCCCCTCGTTCATCTGAACTCCAGCAAAAAAAATCCTAACCTAGTTAATCTCTCCTCATACATTAGTCCCGCTATTCCTGGAATCAGCCTAGTACACCTTCGCTGCATTCCCTCAAAAGCAAGAACATCCTTCCTCAGAAAAGAACATTCAAAACTGCACACAATACTCTCAGTGTTTCCTCACCATGGTCCTGTATAATTGCAACAACACATCCCTGCTCCTGTATTCGAAACCTCTCGCGATGAAGGCCAACATACCATTTATATTCTTACCGCTTGCTGCACCTGTATGCTTACCTTCAGTGACTGATGCACAAGGACACCCAGGTCCCACTGCACATTCCCCTCTCCCAATTTACAGCCATTCAGGTAGTAATCTGCCTTCTTGTTTTTGCTTCCAAAGTGAATAACCTCACACTTATCCAAATAATACTGTATCTACCATTGATCAGCCTGCTCACCCAACCTGTCCAGATCATGCTGAAGGATTTCTGCATCCTTGTCACAGTTCACCCTCCCACCCAACTTAGTATAATCTGTAACCTTTGAGATGTTATATTTTGTTCCCTCATCCAAATCATTAATATATATTGTGAATAGCTGGGGCCCCAACACTGATCTCTGTGGCACACCACTAGTTACTGCCTGCCAATTTGAAAAAAAAACATTAATTCCTACTCTTTGTTTCCTCTCTGCCGACCCGTTTTCTATCCATCTTAATACACTTCCCCCATCCCACGCACTTTAATCTTGCACAAAAATCTTTTATGTGGGACTTTGTGTAACACTTTCTGAAAGTCCAAATATACCACATCGACTGGCTCCCCTTGTCCATTCTACTAGATACATTTTCAAAGAATTCCAACAGATCTGTCAATCATGATTTCTCCTTCATAAATCCATACTGATCCTGCCACTGCTTTCTAAATGGTCCGCAATAAAGTCCTTGATGATGGATTCAAGACTTTTCCCCACTACCAATATTATATATTATATTTCTCATCTACAATTCCCTGTTTTCTCCCTATCTCCCTTTTTAAATATTGGAGTGACATTAGCTATTCTGCAATCTGCAGAGACTTGTCCAGAGTTTATAGAATTCTGGAAGATGACCAGTGATGCATCCAGTATGTCTAGAGCCACTTCCTTAAGTACTCTGTGTTGTAGATTATCAGGCTCGGGAGATTTATCCACCTTCAATCCTATCAATTTTCCCAGCACCATTTCTCTACTAATATTGATCTCCCTCAGTTCTTCCCTCTCAATATATGTTGCATTCTCCAACATTTGTAATATCTGATTGTTGTCCTTATTTGTGAAAACAGAACCAAAATATGTACTCAGTTGCTTGGTCATTTGCTGCCTCAGGATGATTGATCAAGAAAGTGGATGGAGTCCCCAAATGTAGACCAAAGTGAGGAGAATATATTTCCATATCAAGGATGGATGTCTGAGCATCAATAAACCATGGAAAACATGAAACTTACTGCATTAAATCAGTATTTTGCTGTAATAAATTAGCTGTGCCCATCCGCTGAGGTAGTAAATTGCCAGAGAACTATTTTCCCATCCTATGTAAATTTTAATTCCATACAGGAATCTCGTCCATTAAGGATCAGATTCCTTTATGTAATCCATTGACTTATGGGTGACATGGTGGTACAGTGCTAAGCGCTGCTAACTCACAGCTCTAGGGAGCTGGGTTGAATTCCTGGTTTGGGTTACTGTCTTTCTGGAAGTTGCATGTTCTCTCTGCATGGGTTTCCTCTGGGTGCTATGGTTTCCTCCCACAGTCCAAAGATGTGCCAGCTAGATGAATTGGCCGTGCTGAAATTTCCCCTTAGTGCCCCAGGATATATAACTTAAGGGGATTTGCAGAGTAAATACATGGGATAATGGGGTAAGCCTAGGTAAGAGTCAGTTCAGACTCAATGGGCTAAATGGCCTTCTTCTGCGTTGTAGAGATTCTATGATTCTATGATGATATCGCCACCTTCTCATCTACTGGCTCCTCTCCTTTCATCATAAGCTTCTCTCTCCCTCAACAGGCCTTCTGTCCTACCACTGGCTCTTCCTCATCACTGGAGCTTCTAATATCTTGTAAGCAAGAGTGATCACAACATGATGGAAATGCATGTTTAGTTTGAGGGTGAAAAACTTGCGTCTGAAACAAGTGTCTTGAACTTAAATAAAGGCCATTATGTGAATATGAAGACTGAGTTGGAAAAGAGGTTAGAAGATAAGACAGTAGATAAGTAGTGGCAGACACTTAAGGAGTTAACATTCAACAAAGATACCTCTGTCAAGAAAGAAAGTCTCTATGAGAAGGATGCACCATCCATGGCTAACTATGAAAGTTAAAGTTGGTATAAAATTGAAAGAAAACCTGTGAAGATTAGCGGTAAGGAGAGAGATTGGGAACATTTCAGAAAGCAACAAAAGCTGACTATTAAAGAGAGGAAGGGATTGGCTTCTGAGAACAAACCAGCAAGAAACATATTTAAGGAGACAATGCTGTTTGGTAGCTCAGTTTAGTAGGACTATGGTAAATAAGAAGTTAAAAGTTAAGTGCATATCGTGGCAGGAATCACTTGTGGATAACTGATAAAGTTCAGAGGCCTAAGCCTCCAAACTAAAATCCACAAAACTCTCTCCTGTTCACCATGCATCATGGGTTTCACAATGCCAAAACTTCAAATCTGTTTTCGGAATAATTGGACTGGATTTCTGTGGTGTTTTAGTGCACTGCCCCACTTACAGCAAACCGTGTGAAGTTGGGTTTCTTTGCTTGAGTGGAGAGCTTCCCTCCTTTTGGCTGGCTGGCTACTTTGCCTTGGGAAAGGAACAAGGCCACATCAGGAAAGTTGGAGAGTAATCTGTGAGTGCTGGAATATTGCCTGCCTGTAGCGAGACCATACTCTTTTATTCATTTTGTGGCATCTGAAATGGCTTCTTCTAGATGTTCATGTAAAACTCGCAAACCAGCCTCCCATACATTGACTCTGTCTACATTTCCTGCTTCCTCGGCAAAGTAACCAGCATAATTAAGGATCTTACGCACCCCGGACATTCTCTCTTTCACCTCTTTCTTTGGGAAAAAGATACAAAAGTCTGAGGTCACGTACCAGCTGACTCAAGATCAACTTCTTCCCTGCTGCTGTCAGACTTTTGATTCAGTTGATCTTTCTCTATACCCTTGCTATGACTGTAACACTACATTCCGCACTCCCTTATTTCCTTCTCTATGAATGGTATGCTTTGTCTATATAGTTCTTAAGAAATAATACTGTATGCTGATTCGTGTGACTCAAATCAAATCAAAGCAAGACCAAAATGCTAAATCTCCAAAGAAATTAAGTAAGTTTTTGTAACATATTCCCGCAGTGACAGCAATGGCTCACTTATTAGCACTCATATCCTTAAGTCAGAAAGATTGTAGGCTCAGGTCCCTTGTTAAGGGTGTGACCTTCTTCTGAGGCAGTGATGCACTGTTAGAGGTTTTATCTTTCAGATTTGTTATTCTTTCATGAGATGTGGGCGTCGTTGGCAAGGCCAGCATTTGTTGCCCATTCTTAATTGCCCTTGAACTGAGTGACTTGCCCAGCCATTTCAGAGGGCATTTAAGAGTCAACTACATTGCTGTGTCTCTCGAGCCAAGGAGGCGATGGCCTAATGGTATTATTACAGCTAGACTATTAATTTAGACATTCAGTTAATGTTCTGGGGACCCAGGTTCGAATCCTGTCACAGCAGATGGGAGAATTTGAATTCAGTAAAAAAAAATCCAATTAAAAAATCTGGAATTAAGAATCTATGGGGTGGCACAGTGGTTAGCGCTGCTGCCTCACAGCGCTGGGAACCCAAATTCAATTCCGGCCTTGGGTCACTGTCTGTGTGAAGTCTGAACATTCTCCCCATGTCTGCATGGGTTTCCTCTGAGTGCTCCGGTTTCCTCCCACACTCCAAAGATGTGCAGGTTAGATGGACCGGCCATGCTAAATTGCCTCTTAATGTCAGGGAGATGAGCAGGGTAAATTCATGGGGTTGCCTGAGTGAGATTGTTGTCTGTGCAGACTCAAAGGACTGAGTGGCCTCCTCCTGCACTGTAGGAATTCTATACAAGCCAGACCAGCTGAGAACAACTGATGTCCTTTGAACCAGATGGATTTTTTCCGACAATCGACAATAGTTTCATGGTCATCAGTAGATTCTTAATTCCAGATTTTTTTTATTGAATTCAGATTCTGCACTCTGCCGTAGCGGGGTTTGAACCCAAGTTCCCAGAACATTAGCTGAGTTGCTGGCTTAATAATCTAGCAACATTACCACGAGGGCATCACCTGTCTAAATTCTCATTTTAACTTGGGAACCCAAAATTGCTCACGGTGCTCCCAACTATTAATAGAACCTCTCAGATTTTCAACTCCACCCTTTTGGATGTGAACCCCAGTGGTGGACTTGCTTTTCCGTATGGCCTTGTAAAGCCGCACCATGCTATGATCAGTGCTTTGGGTAACTTTATGCATTTGCAGCCTCAATTTTATGGCACTGAGTATATGATTTACTAGTTTAAAGTTCTATGGAGCATGTAGACCATCCAAGCCCACTAGCACAGCTGGATAAGTGAGAGAAGCCAGTTATTCTTGAGGATACGTGCGATAAAACAAGCAGTGCGGTGAATTAGCTCTGAAAGTCTATCCAACCATAGCAATTAACTGTGCATATAGATATTTAATTTGCTTTTTTGAGTGTCACTGTGATTTGGAAAGCCTTTGGAAAAGGCCACACTCTTCTAAACTGTTCCCAGAATGAATGTGAGAGCCTGCCATATAATTTACACTTGCTGCCTTGTTAAACGTGGGTCACTGAATCATTTCAAGTATTCCCCGATAAAACAAAGCTCTATTGGAATGACATCAGTTATCTAAATAGACTCTCTTCTGTTGATTCTTCCATTTAAATGGATGCCTTGCTTTCTTTTCTTCAACGTGCTTGAAAGATTGTTTTGCAGCCCCGAAAACTTAGAAAATTGGCCAAAACCTCAGCCGAGAACAAAATAAATCTACGGGGTTCGTTAATTCAAAAATGGGGTTTCAGACAGACTCCCTTCATTTCCATCTGAGCCGGGAGTTCTTGGCGTTCACTGCCTTTTGTCCCAATCTTATTTTTGTGTTAATTGTTCATGGAATGTGGGTAACACTAGCTGGGTAAACATAGAAATAAAGTAGATAGAAGCAGGAGGAGGCCATTCGGCCCTTCGCGCCTGCTCCACCACTCATCCCCCCATGGCTGATCATCCAACTCAATCGCCCAATTCCGCTTTCTCCCATAACCTTTGATCCCATTAGCCCCAAGTGCTATAAGTCGCCTCTTGAATACATTCAATGTTTTGGCATCAACTATTTCCTGTGATAATGAATTCCACAGGCTCACCATTCTTTGGGTGAAGAAATGTCTCCTTATCTCTGTCCTAAATGATCTATCCTGAATCCTCAGACTGTGCCCCCTGGTTCTGGACTCCCCCACCATCAGAAACATCCTCCCTGCATCCACCCTGTCTAGTCCAGTTCGAATTTTATAAGTTTCTATGATATTCTCCCCCTCATTCTAAAGTAAAGTTTATTTATTAGTCACAAGTAAAAGTTACATTAACACTGCGATGAAGTTACTGTGAAATTCCCCAGTTGCCACGGCACCTGTTCAGGTCAGTACACCCTAACCAGCACATCGTTCAGACTGTGAGAGGAAACCGGAGCATCTGGAGGAAACTCACGCAGACACGGGGAGAACATGCAAATTCCACACAGGCAGTGACCCAAGCTGGGAATCGAACCCGGGTCCCTGGCACTGTGAAGCAGCGGTGCTAACCACTGTGCCACCTTCCACCCATTTGGCTGAACTCCAGTGAGAACAATCCTAAACTAGTCAATCTCTCCTCATGCGTCAGTCCCGCCATCCCTGGAATCAGTCTGGTAAACCTTCGCTGCACTTCCTCGCGAGCAAGAACACTGTTCCTCAGAGAGAGTAACCATTTGTCACCCATCCCTTGAACAGAGCGGCTTGCTAGGCTGATTCAGAGGGGCATTTAAGAGTCCACCACATTGCTGTGAGCCTGGTCTGGAGTCACATGTAGGCCAGACCAGACCAGGTAAGGATGGCAGAATTCCAAATGGGTTTATTTTACAACAATTGATAATGGGCCTTTAATTCCAGATTGAACTGAATTCAGATTTCACTATCTACCATGATGGGATTTGAACTTATGACCCTAGAGCATTACCCTCCAATGGTGTGTTACTGCTCCAGTAATAATAAATATCATTGCGCTATCACCTCTCTCAATATATTTTTCTCCAGGGATGTGGCAAGACAGCAATGCTGGTTTCCCCAACAGCATTAAGGTTCAGGTGTTGACTAAACCAAATCCCTTCATTAAAAGATGTGAGTGAAGCAGTTGCTTTGACAGCTTGAATGCTCCTTTTGACAACTACTTTTGATGCCTCCTGCTGACAAGTTTCTTTTTGTGACAGTTTCTTTTGACAATTCCAATTAGCTCGGCTGTTCCAAATGTTTATCATTTTTTGCACGCGTTTATGTCTAATTTTAACAATCCTAAAAGAAATCTGAGCCCCCCCCAAAAGGCACCAATGTCTTTTAGGGAAGGAAATCTGCCGTCCGTACCTGGTCTGGCCTACATGTGACTCCAGAGCCACAACAATGAGGTTGACTCTCGTACCCTCAGGTAACTAGGGATGGGCAATAAATGCTGGCCAGCCAGCAATACCCACGTACATGACTGAATTTAAAAAAGTCTCTTCCAAAGGACAGCTGATTGTAATAAGCCTACGGAGGTAGAAATCCCTTCACCAAAATCCCTTTATTTACAACTCTAACAGCGGTACACAAAGTGCTTTCAGTCCTATCTCCAGAGGATCTGACACTCTCAGTTAAATACAAGGCAAAAATTCCCTGACTGGCCTATCAATTGGATCTTTAATCAGTGAGTTCATACTCTAATAGACCGATCTTAATAGCCTGACTGAAATCATTACTCTCAGTTCTTCAAAAAGTGGCCTGAGACCATATCTAAAATTATACCCTACCTCTCCAAAGAACCCCAGAGAGTTTATAGCTTCAGGCTCCAGGCCGAAAGCACACAAACATTCCCACTCCGTCCTTCCTATTTTAACATGTACAGCTGCCTCCCTGGACTACAGATGTGCAAAGTTTACCCGCCCCAATACCAGCCCACTGCAAATATAGCGGGGTCCAGGTTCAGGCCGGGATTTCCTGATTCTGTCATCCATTGCAAAGTAAGAAGCCTCACAAGATCAGGTTAAAGTCCAACAGGTTTATTTGCTAGTAAACGGCACTAGCTTTTGGAGCGCTTTCCTTTGTCAGGTGAGTGGGGAGTTCCATTCACCTGACAAAGGAGCAGCGCTCTGAAAGCTAATGCTGTTTAGCACCAAATAAACCTGTTGGACTTTAACCTGGAGTTGTGAGATTTCTCACTCTGTTTACCCTAATTTAACACCGGCATCTGCACATCATTCTTTGCAAAGACAGAGAGCCTCCCATTTTTGCAAAAATTCAGGCAATGTCCTCCTTGCTGTTAATTTTTGCCTCCTCTCCTAATATTACTGTTTATTTGAAGTTGCTGTGCACAAATTGGCTGCCGTATTGCCTGCACTATAACAGTGACGAGACTTCAAAAGTGAACATAAAGTGCACTGGTCATCCTAAGATCATGAAAGGTGTTAGGTTTCCGACTACTGAGGTGCCTCCTTGAGAACTCCACGGCCGGGTGTCAGGGAACACAGATCTTTATTCCGTCCATTCCAGGCACACTCCAAACTTTGACTGCCCACTCCGGGCGGTTCCCAACCAGCTCACCCCTCACCCCAGCTCACATGACTCATTCCCTTAAAGGAACTATGCCCAGACACACATAACAAAAGGTGGTATAGAATTGCAAGATCTTTTCCCTTGTGCCGTACAGATAGCAATTTTACAGTTACTGATTCTTTTATGATTGGTCTGTGACAATGTGCATTATCTAGAAACATTGAAAATAGGTGCAAGAGTGGACCATTCGACCCTTCGAGCCTACACCACCATTCGATATGATCATGGTTGATCGTGCATTTTCAGTATCCCACTCCCTCTTTCTCTCCATACTCTTTGCTCTCTTTAACTACAAGGGTCACATCCATATCTTGAACATATCTAACGAACAGCAGCTTTTCCCGCAGACTGGAAGGGGGGCACCGCTTCAAGGTAAAAGGGGGGAAGTTTAAGGGAGATGTGCGGGTTGTTTTTCCCACAGAGAGTGGTGAGTGCCTGGAACGCGCTGCCAGAGGTGGTGGTGGAAGCAGGCACATTAGCAACATTTAAGAGTCATCTGGATAGGTACATGGATAGAGAGGGAATAAAGGATAGGGACTGAGTAAGGGCAGAGTTTTTTTTTTAGTTTAGAAAGGGCATTATGATGGGCACTGGCTTGGAGGATCTGTTCTTGTTCTGTACTTCCCTTTGTTGTTTGAGATAGCTCCAATAGCTTTCTGCAGGAGAGGATTTCACAGGGTCACAACTCTCTGACTGAAGAAGTTTTTCCTCACCTTAGTCCTGAATGGCTTACCCCTTATCCTTAGACTGTGACCCCTAGTTCTGGATTTCCAAATGTCAAGAGCATTCTTCCTGCATCTGGCCTGCCCAGTCCCATCAGCACACAGTTAGGAACACTGCAATGAAGTTAGTGTGAAAACATCCTTGTCGTCACATTCCAGCGCCTGTTCAGGGACCCTGAGGGAGGATTTAGCATGGCCAATGCATCTAACCAGCACATCTTTCAGACTGTGGGAGGAAACCGGAGCACTCGAGGAAACCCATGCAGACAAGAGGAGAATGTGTGAGATCCGATGACCCGAGCTGGGAATCAATGTTGTGAGCCAGCAGTGCTAACCACTGTGCCACCATGCCGCCCCAGAACATACAGACCAATTAAATACTACTGCAGCATTAAGGACCATTTTAAAGATATTCAATTGTTGCCCCGAATGAATCAGTCAAATAAACACGAGATGATTCATGAAATTGCTGCTTGTTTAGTTTAATTTGTGCTAAATTTGCCTTATTGCTTCCATGTGCTTTTTATTAAAGGCTCCATATGGCACCTCTGTTTCAGCAAGGAGAAAGCACACTGAGGAATGAATATCTGTTGAGCAGATTTCCACGTACCACTCCACCTGCCTTGACTTAGTGAGACAAGAGCCTTTGGCAATGGTCCAAAATATTACAGGTGAGGATAGATCTCCTTCAAGTGGTCTGGATTCCCTTGCTGGTAAATTGCCAGAAGCTCAACAGCATTCACCGGAATCTGATTAATTAGTCTGAATCTTTGCTATTCAGTAGTCTGTTCAATGTCTGCAACATGACATGCTCACCAGGTATCCTGATTATCATTGTTAATGGTTATGATTGATTAACTATTAAGTATATTGCCTGATCTCTTCCTATTGTCGCAATGTTATATCCTGGTGTTTACTTGCCAGGTTGCTGGAGTGAATCCCATTGATTTGATTTATTATTGTCATATGTATTAACATACAGTGAAAAGTGTTGTTCCTTGAGCACTATACAGACAAAACATACCATTCATAGATAAGGAAACAAGACAGTGCAGAATGTAGTGTTACAATCATAGCTAGGGTGTAGAGAAAGATCAGCTTAGTGCGAGAAAAGTTCATTTAAAAGTCTGATGGCAGCAGGGAAGCCTAAGGATTGCCAAATCTGTAAGAGATTGAATCAGAGCATTGTTAGAGAGTTTAAAAAAGTTAGAATGCAGGTTGAGAAGCCTAGAACAAGAGTAAAAGATAGAATTGGAAGGTATGCAGGCACAGATGGTTCAGGCACAGATGGTTCAGGCATCATCTTGAGGTTTCGTTGAATCTGCCCCTTGCAATATCGAAACTTTTAAGTTTTCTGAAATCACAAACTGGCTGTGTCTCAACAAGGGAAACAGCACACCTACAGTCAGAGAGGTCAAGGTAACTAACAGCCTTACCCAGTCAGACTGAAGGATTGTGACATTAGCAGTGCAAGGGCTGAGGAGGGAGCATAAGTTACAGTGGGTGAATTCAATGTCAAATCAGTTACACAAAGAGAAAAGGGAGATGATTGGAGTGGCACAGTGGTTAGTACTGCTGCCTCACAGTGCCAGGGGCTCGGGTTCGATTCCTGGTTTGGATAACTGTCTGCACTGCGGAGTTTGCACGTTCTCTCTGTGTCCACGTGGGTTTCCTCCAGGTGCTCCGGTTTCCTCCCATCGTCCAAAGCTGTGTGGGTTAGGTTGATTGGCCATGGAAAATTGCCCCTTAGTGCCAGGGAGTTTAGCAGGGTAAATATGAGGGGTTATGGGGATAGGGCCTGAGCGGGATTGTTATCAGTGCAGACTCGAAGATCTTAATAGCCTTTCCTGCATTGTAGAAACTCTATGATTCGATGGTGATAAAGTTGATGGTGTCCATATTGTTGATGACATTCATGATATTCATAATGTTGGTGATGTGGTTGATAATGTTGAGGAAGTCAATGTTTTCAAATTCAAGTCTCATTTAAAAAAGTTCAAAGACACCGAGCAGAATTTACCAAGCAACCCACCATGGATTTCACAGCAACGGCAAGTGGCCGGTGATGGGATTTTCTGCTCCCGCCATTGTGACCATGAAGTCCATGTTGGTGTTGCACCATTGGTGGGATCAGTAGATCCTGTCGGCATGAACAGTCAAAGTTCCAGCCATGGGCACAGACATAATCAAATAAACCCACTAAATTACTCATTAAACCTACATTTTCCTGATGTTTGCTAAAACTCACATTGAAACCAGTGCTAGGGACCCTGGTTCAATTCCCAGTTTGGGGTCAGTGTCTGTGTGGAGTCTGCACATTCTTCCCATGTCTGCGTGAGTTTCCTCCAGGTGCTTTAGTTTCCCTCCACAGTCTGAAAGATGTGCTGGTTAGGGTGCATTGACCCAAACAGGCACTGGAGTGTGGCGTCTCGGGGAATTTCACAGTAACTTCATTGCAGTGTTAATGTAAGCTTTACTTGTGACTAATAAATAAACTTTAAAATGCTAAACACCTATAAATTATCCCAATTTCTTATTGCAAAATCTCCCTTTACTCTATCTTGCTCTCAATCACTTTTCCTTCATTTAATTTACACAATTGCATATCCCATTAGTTATCATCCGATTTCCTTTACACCCTTAAAGGAAACCTACACCATCCAATACCATATTTATCCCTTCCATGCCGTGTGAGTTTAGGCTTTAACGTGTTTTATTACTTGATTCATTTAATCCCTTTGTCACAGCTATCATTGTAAATCTAAATTCCCAATAGTCATCGCTCAAAACTTTGATCCTCTATAAGCATATAGAAGCTGTGTGCCCTGAAAGTTCAGATAGCTCAGTACAGGTGCAAAGTAGCTCTTGCAATTATTTTGCCATCTTAATACATGCATATTGCAGAGTAAGTTCTTGCATTATCTTTTTTGCTATTCTTGAAGAAGAATGAGGGGAGATTTGATGGAGGTGTATAAGATTTTGATGGACACAGATCGAGTGAATGCAAGCAGGTTTTTTTCCACTGAGGCTATGGGAGAAAAAAACCAGAGGACATGGGTTAGGGGTGAAAGGACAAAAGTTTAAAGGGAATATTTGGGGGAGGGGGGCTTCTTCACGCAGAGAGTGGCGGGAGAGTGGAATGAGCTGCCAGATAAAACTGATCAATGCGGGGTCACTTTTAACATTTAAGGAAACTTGGACAGGTACATGGATGAAGGGGGTGTGGAGGGATAACTGCAAGTCAGTGGGACTAAGCAAAAAATGGTGTGGTATAGACAAGAAGAGCCAAAAGGCCTGTTTTTGAGCTGTAAATTTTCTATGGTTTTATGGTTCTTGATCATGAATAGAGTGGTCTGCACAAATACTTTATTCTTCTTCCCAGGTTTTAATTTTCATTCCATAACCGTAGATAGCCACTAATGATGGAAAAATCCTATTATCTGTTGCTACATCATTGACACTCTTCCAGATTTAACACTATCTCCCCACCTATAAATCATCTCTCTCATGAACAGGTAACAGTCTTTACCCTTCTGCAGATAGTTATTACTTTCTAACCTATATTACTTTTAGCATTTATTGATAGAGGGATTGAATTTAGGAGCCGTGAGGTTATGTTACAACTGTACAAAACTCTGGTGCGGCCGCACTTGGATTATTGCGTATAGTTCTGGTCGCCGCATTATAAAAAAGATGTGGAGGCATTGGAAAGGGTGCAGAGGAAGTTTACCAGGATGTTGCCTGGTATGGTAGGAATGTCTTATGAGGAAAGGCTGAGATTATTTTCATTAGAGAGAAGAAGGTTAAGAGATGACCTAATTGAGGCATACAAGATGATCAGAGGGTTAGATAGAGTGGACAGTGAGAGCCTTTTTCCTCAGATGGTGATGGCTAACACGAGAGGATATAACTTTAAATTAAGGGGTGATAGTTATAGGATAGTTATAGGATGTCAGAGGTAGGTTCTTTACTCAGAGGGTAGTAAGGGCGTGGAATGTCCTGCCTGCAGCAGTTGTGGACTCACGAACTTTAAGGGTGTTCAAATGATCATTGGATAGGCATATGGATAATATTGAAATAGTTTAGGTTAGAAGGTCATTAGATTGCTTCCACTGGTCGGCACAATGTCGAGGGCCAAAGGGCCTGTCCTGCACTGTAATGTTCTACGTTCTATATTAGCATTTAAGTCCATAATATTAAAACAACAGATTAAAAATGTTCATAGAACATAGAACATAGAACAATACAGCACAGAACAGGCCCTTCGGCCTTCGATGTTGTGCCGACCAAAATAAAAAGCAATGCCCCTCCTAACTAAACCATTCCCTTCTCATCCATATACTTATCAACTAACCTCTTAAACGCCACCAAACTTGGCGCATCTACAACAGCTGCAGGCAGGGCATTCCACTCCCTAATCACTCTTTGAGTAAAGAACCTACCTCTGATATCCGTCCTATAACTCATACCCCTTAATTTAAAGTTGTGTCCCCTCGTGCTAGCTTTCTCCATCCTAGGAAAAAGGCTATCACTGTCCACCTATCTAAACCTCTAATCATCTTATATGCTTCAATAAGATCCCCTCTTAGCCGCCTCCTTTCTAACGAAAACAACCTCAAATCCTTCAACCTCTCTTCATAGGACCTGCCCTCCATACCAGGCAACATCCTGGTAAACCTCCTCTGTACCCTCTCCAATGCCTCCACATCTTCTTATAATGTGGGGACCAGAACTGCACACAATACTCCAAGTGCGGCCGCACTAGAGTTTTGTACAGTTGCAACATGATGCTGCGGCTCCTAAATTCAATCCCCCTACCAATAAAGCTAAGACTCCATATGCCTTCTTAACAACTTTATCCACTTGACTGCCTACTTTCCGGGATCTATTGACACATACACCAAGATCCTTCTGTTCCTCAACACTATTAAGAGCCCTACCATTAGCCCTATACTCTACACATTTATTGTTCCTGCCAAAGTGCATTACTCACACTTTTCCACATTAAACTCCATTTGCCACCTCTCGGCCCAGCTCTGCAACTTGTCCAAGTCACTCTGTAAACTAAAACACCCCTCGTCACTATCTACCACACCACCAACTTTAGTATCATCTGCAAATTTACTGATCCATCCCTCAATACCCTCATCCAGATCATTTATAAAAATTACAAACAGCAGGGGCCCCAAAACAGACCACTGAGGCACACCACTTGTCACCGAACTCCACGATGAATATCTCCCATCAACCACCACCCTCTGTCTTCTATCTGCCAGCCAATTCCTAATCCAATTAGCTAAATCACCCTCTATTCCACAACTCTGCATTTTCTGTAGAAGTCTTCCATGGGCCACCTTATCAAAAGCCTTACTAAAGTCCATATCTACTACATCAACCGCCTTACCCCCATCCACCTCTCTGGTCACTTTCTCAAAAAACTCAATGAGGTTAGTACGGCATGACCTACCCTTCACGAAACCATGCTGACTATCCCCAATCAATTCATTTCTCTCTAAATAACTATACATCCTATCCCTAATAATTCTCTCCAATACCTTGCCCACCACAGAAGTAAGACTCACTGTCCTATAATTCCCAGGAAGGTCTCTCTTCCCCTTCTTAAACAATGGGACCACATTCGCCATCCTCCAGTCCTCCGGAACCACACCCGTAACCAACGAGGACCTGAAGATCAGAGCCAGAGGCTCTGCAATCTCCTCTCTTGCCTCCCAGAGAATCCTAGGGTAAATCCCGTCCGCCCCAGGGGACTTATCCAACTTCAAACCCTCGAGAATTTCTAACACATCCTCCCTATCTACTACAATACTCCCCAATTTGCAACCCTGTACCTCAGTGCTCTCCACAGCTACATTTCCAGCACTCTGCGTGAATACCGAAGAGAAATATTTATTCAGTGCCTCACCAATCTCTTCAGGCTCCACGCACAACTTCCCACTGCTGTCTATGACTGGCCCTAATCTTGCCCTAACCAATCTTCTATTCTTAACATATCGAAAGAAAGCTTTAGGATTCTCCTTAATCCTATCAGCCAACATCTTCTCGTGTCCCCTCTTAGCTCTCCTCAATTCACTTTTTACCTCCTTCCTAGCTAATCTATAGCTATCCATTGCACTACCTGAGCCTTCAAGCCTCATCCTGACATAAGCCTCCTTTTTCTTCTTAACCAGCAAATCAACTCTTTTCGTACACCAAGGCTCTCTTACTCGTCCATTTCCTCCCTGCCTGACAGGGACATACTTATCAAGGACTCTCAGCAGCTGCTCCTTGAATAAGCACCACATTCCAGATGTTCCCAGTCCCTGTAGTTCCCTAGTCCAATCTACGCACCCTAATTCTCTCCTGATGGATTCACATATGCATTACCTGAGATAACATTTACCCATTTAAGATATCAAAAAAAACACATATTTCTTTTCTAAAAATTATCCCAATTTATCCCATCATAAATTGAGAATATCATACAACAGAATCATAGAGTCCCTACAATGCAGCAGGAGGCCATTTGGCTCATTGAGTCTGCACCAACTACAATCCCACCAAGGCCCTATTTCTGTAACCCCACATATTTATCCCGCCAATCCCCCTAACAAAAGGATAAATTCAGCACGACCAATCAACAAACCCACACATGTTTGGACTGTGGGAGGAAATTCGGCACTCGGAGGAAACCCACGCAGGCACTGTGCAAATGTGCAAACTCCACACGGACAGTGACCCGAGACTAGAATTGAACCCGGGTTCCTGGCACTGTGAGGCACAGAGTTCCTGGTGCTATGAGGCAGCAGTGCTAACCACCACATTGCCTTTATCACTTTTAAACAACAAAAAAGTTTCTTCTTGATACTCAAAAACCCAGAAAACTAACATTAATTAGGTTCTTATTAAACAAAGGTGTTTGCACCTATGGGGGCTCTTGGTTTCAGTTCCGAGTGTTACTGTGTTGTGCTAAGAAAGTTTATGGGTGAAAAGTAAACACAAGCTTGGACAAAGAATGAGATATTGCTTAGCAACCAGGGGCCACTTTACGCAAGACAGAGCTTATGATTGTGTTTAATCAAATTCATCACAGTTGGATCTTGGCAAAGCAGGAAAGCCACACAATGGAGTTACAGGCAAGAAAATTAAGTAATGAAAAGAGAAGTTTCCATGAAAATTAAAATAAAAAAGGGAAACAAGAACTGGAATTTAAGAAGGGTACTCTTCACTGAGATTAAAGACAGAATTGGGAAGACCAGAGCTGATGAGGTTAGATCAGAAAACCCAGATATCAGAAGTAATCATAAGGTATGGTGTCCTTATTTCCATTCTTTGAAACATTAGTATTCTGCTGGAAACTGAATATCTGAGAGTTTGTGAGGATGTTTGGATGAATGTAGCAATTCAAGGCAAAAGAATACCAGAAGGAGATTTGAAAATTCTGGACATGGATCCTTGCTAAAATAGTTGAGAGAAAAGCCTTGATTGAAAGAGGATTCTTGGCATGTATTTTCAAGCATTTGGAAACGTTTGTGTAATATTTATCTGGAGGGAATTTGAGGAGAAGTCCACAGAAGCCCAACGAGGAGCTGAGTGGCTAGCACTGCTGCCTCATAGCACCAGGAACTCAGGTTCAATTCCCAGCTTGGGTTACTGTCTGTGTAGAGACTGCATGGGTTTCCTCCGGCTGCTCCTGTTTCCTCCCATAGTCCAAAAGACATGTTAATTAGGGGTTTGGCTCTTCTGGACACTGTTCAACATCACTTCAAAGACAATGGCAAGAGGGACATCATATGTGATGACAACACCAAGATTTCCTAGGATCTAGAGAGATAATATTGGTGTTGACAGTGTCAATGGTGTAGACATTGTTGACCATGTTGATGGTGATTTTAAAGAAGGAACTGAAGGCACTGTTGTTAAGTTTGCAGATGATATGAGAATACGTAGAGGAACAGGTGGTACTGAGGAAGCTGGGGAGTGGCTGCAGAAGGACTTGGCAGGTTAGGAGATTGGACAAAGAAATAGCATATGTAATATGATGTGGAGAAGTGTGAGGTTCTGCACCTTGGAAGGAGGAGTGGAGGCATAGACTATTTTCTAAATGTTAAAATGCTGAGCAAATCAGAAACAAAAAGGAGTCATTGTTCAAGATTCTGTTAAGGTTAATGTGCAGCTTCAGTAGGCAGTTAGGAAGGCAAATGCAACGTTTGCATTCATGTCGAAAGGGCTTGAATACAAAAGTGGCAATGTAGTTCTAAGGCTGTATCAGGTTCTGGTCAGACCCCATTTGGAGTATCGTAAACAGTTTTGGGCCCATATCTAAGGAAGGATGTGGTGGATTTGGAAAGAATCCAGAGAATGATCTCTGGAATGAAGAGCTTGTTGTATGAGAAACGATTGAGGACTCTGGGTCTGTGTTTGTTGGAATTCAGAAGGATGAGAGGGGGATCTAATTGAAACTTACAAGATACTGCAAGGCCTGGATAGAGGGGATGTGGCAAAGATAGAACATAGAACATAGAACATTACAGCGCAGAACAGGCCCTTCGGCCTTCGATGTTGCGCCGACCAATTAGGAAAAAGCAATGACCCTCTAACTTAAACCATTCCCTTTTCGTCCATAAACTTATCTACTAACCTCTTAAACGCCACCAAACTTGGCGCATCTACAACTGCAGCAGGCAGGGCATTCCATACCCTTACCACCCTCTGGGTAAAGAACCTACCTCTGACATCCGTCCTATAACTACCACCCCTTAATTTAAAGCTATTTCCCCTCATGCTAGCTTTCTCCATCCTAGGAAAAAGGCTATCACTGTCCACCCTATCTAAACCTCTAATCATCTTATATGTTTCGATTAGGTCCCCTCTTAGCCTCCTCCTTTCTAACGAAAACAACTCAAATCCCTCAGCCTCTCTTCATAAGACCTGCCCTCCATACCAGGCAACATCCTGGTAAACCTCCTCTGTACCCTCTCCAATGCTCCACATCTTTCTTATAATGCGGGGACCAGAACTGCACACAATACTCCAAGTGCGGCCGCACTAGAGTTTTTTACAGTTGCAACATGACGTTGCGGCTCCGAAATTCAATCCCCCTACCAATAAAAGCTAAGACTCCATATGCCTTCTTAACAACCTTATCAACTTGATTGCCAACTTTCAGGATCTATGCACACATACACCAAGATCCCTCAGTTCATCAACACTATTAAGAGTCCTACCATTAGCCCTATACTCTACACATTTGTTATTCCTGCCAAAGTGAATTACCTCACACTTTTCCACATTAAACTCCATTTGCCACCTCTCGGCCCAGCTCTGCAACTTGTCCAAGTCTCTCTGTGAACTATAACACCCCTCTTCACTATCTACCACTCCTCCGACTTTGGTGCCATCCGCAAATTTACTAATCCATCCCTCAATACCCTCATCCAAATCATTTATAAAAATTACAAACAACAGGGGCCCCAAAACAGATCCCTGAGGTACTCCACTAGTAACCGAACTCCACGATGAATATCTTCCATCAACCACTACCTTCTATCTGCTAGCCAATTCCTAATCCAATTAGCTAAATCACCCTCAATCCTATACATCTGCATTTTCTGCAGAAGCCTTCCATGGCCACCTTATCGAACACCTTACTAAAGTCCATATATACCACATCAACTGCCTTACCCCCATCCACTTTTTTGGTCACTTTTTCAAAAAACTCAATAAGGTTAGTAAGGCACGACCTACCCTTCACAAAACTATGCTGACTATTCCCAATCAATTCATTTCTCTCTAAATAACTATAAATCCTATCCCTAATAATTCTTTCCAATACTTTGCCCACAACAGAAGTAAGACTCACCGATCTATAATTCCCCGGAAAGTCTCTCTTCCCCTTCTTGAACAATGGGACCACATTCGCTATCCTCCAGTCTTCCAGCACTATGCCCGTAACCAACGACGACCTGAAGATCAGAGCCAGAGGCTCTGCAATCGCCTCTCTCGCCTCCCAGAGAATCCTAGGGTAAATCCCATCCGGCCCAGGGCACTTATCTAACTTCAAACCCTCAAGAATATCTAGCACATCCTCCTTATCTACTTCAATACTTTCCAGTTTGCAACCCTGTATCCCAGTGTTCTCCACAACTACATTTACATCTCCCTGCGTGAATACTGAAGAGAAATATTTGTTCAGTGCCTCTCCAATCTCTTCAGGCTCCACTTACAACTTCCCACTGCTGTCTATGACTGGCCCTAATCTTGCCCTAACCAATCTTCTATTCTTAACATATCTAAAGAAAGCTTTAGGATTCTCCTTGATCCTATTAGCCAAAGTCTTCTCGTGTCCCCTTTTAGTTCTCCTCAACTCACTCTTTAGCTCCCTCCTGGCTAATCTATAGCTATCCATTGCACTAACTGAGCCTTCAAGCCTCATCCTGACATAAGCCTCCTTTTTCCTTTTAACCAGCAAATTAACTTTTTTAGTACACCATGGTTCCCTTACTCAGCCATTTCCTCCTTGCCTGACAGGGACATACTTATCAAGGACTCGCAGTAGCTGCTCCTTGAATAAGCTCCACATTTCAGATGTTCCCAGTCCCTGTAGTTTCCTAATGAAGATGTTTTCATTAGTAGGAAAAACTAGAACCAGAAGGCACAACCTTAGGATAGAGGGACGATCTTTTAAAACAGAGATGAGGAGGAATTCCTTCGGCCAGAGAGTGATGAATCTGTGAAATTCTTTGCCACAGAAGGCTATGGAGGCCAGGCCATTGAGTGTCTTTAAGACAGAGATAGATGGGTTCTTGATTAATAAGGGGATCATGGATTACAAAGAATGGGGATGAGAAAAATATCAGCCATAATTGAATGATGGAGCAGACTTGATGGGCCGAGTGGCCTAATTCTGCTCTAATGTCTTATGGTTTAATGGTGTTGACAGAGTTGATGCTGTTGACCGTGTTGTTGCTATTGGTGACTTGGATGTTTTTGATGGCATTATTGCTGTTGATGATGTTTATGCTGCTCCTTATTTTCCTTCTTAACTGAGATGCAAACTGATGCAACATAAACAGCACTGATACTCATCTATTGACCACTGCCACAAAGCACAGATCAGATGTTCAAACTTTGAAAATGCTGACTGTCAGTGCCACTGTTGTTAAATTACCCTGTGGACGTGTGAAAGTAATTGCTCTGAACAAGAGCTATGAAAACAAAGGTTGTTCACCTGGCAAAGGGAGAAATCGACCATGAGCTTTCAGGACTCCTGGGAATCAGTGTGGCTGTGTTCTGGTGTTGGTTTCACTGACAAGTTTCTGCGATCCTGGGAAATCCATGCAGTTGTGGTTAAATCCTCAAATCGTATATAAATTGTTCTTATTGAGTTGTTACCATACAGAAATTAGCAGTTCACTGCTCTCAGAGGATTTCCTTGTTTGTAACCTGAAATGCTGCAGTTTGCAGTGGAAGAGTTAGAGCAAGCTTCATGTCATGGTCTCACTTTCAATGCTGTTAGCCACTATGTCTGCCGTCATAACCCACTCAGTGTGACACAGTGGTTAGCACTGCTGTCTCACAGTGCCAGGGATCCACATTCAATTTCCAGCTTGGATTACTGTGCAGAATCTGCAAGTTCTCCCTGTATGGGATTCCTCCAGTTTCCTCCCACAGTCTGAAAGACATGCTGGTTTGGTGCATTGGCTGTGCTAAATTCTCTCTCAGTGTAACCGAATAGGCACCAGAGTGCAGTGACTGGGGGATATTCACAGTAACTTCATTGCAGTATTAATGTAAGTCTAATTGTGATACCAATTAATAATTTTTTTTAAAAAATCATTGCTGTGATTAAAAGTTTTTCCCCAACAAGAGCAAAAGTGGAGGTTGCAGACTTGTCTATCCTGTCAGAATGCTAATTCTAATCACTGCACTCTGCTAAATTAAGGTGCCATTTATTTTATTACATCTCCAGTCCTTCGGGTTGTCCTTCTTGGCCCCGATACATAATTTATTTCCTGTCATATAAATTCTATGAGGCAGTTTTCATTAATGAAATGGAAGTCGCTGCTGTGAGATTGGTTATAAATGCTTTTGTTTTGAAAACGCATCGGACTGTAGCTTGGATCTGTTTTCCCGTTCAAATCAACTTTCAGAACTTGACGTCTCATACATTTTTTTATCCTCTAATGGGATGTGAGAGTCGCTGGCTCAGCCAGCATTTATTGTCCATCCCTAATTGTCCTTGGGAAGGTGGTGATGACTGCTACAGTCCATGTGATTTAGGTACATCCACCATGCTGCTAGGGATGGAGTTTCAGGACATTCACCCTGTGACTGAAGGAATAGTGATATAATTCCAAGTCAGAATGGTAATTAGCTTGGAGGGGAACTAGCTGACGGTGATTTCTGATGCAATCAATTGTCTTGGCACAAAAGAAAATGGTTGTGGTTTTTTTGGAGATTGGTTATCTCAGCTCCAGGACATCATTGCATGAGTTCTTCAAGGGACAATGCTAGACCCAGCCATCTTCATCAATGACCTTCCCTCTATCATAAAAGTGGCTTGTTCAGTTATAACTGCACAGTGTTCAACACCATTCTCAGAAACATTGACTCCTCAAATACAGAAGTCACCATATCTAAATGCAACAAGACCTGAACAATATCCAGGATTGGGCTGTCAAAAGGTAAGTAACATTTACATCACGCAAGTCCCAGGCAAGACCACCTCCAACAAGAGAGAATTTAACTATTTCCCCTTGATGTTCAATGGCATTCCATCACTGGCTCTCCCACTATCAACATTGTAGATGTTACAATTGATCAGAAACTGAACTGGACTAGCTATACAAATACTGTGGCTGCAAGAACAGGCCAGGAGCTAGGAATTCTATGGTGAGTAACTCACTTCCTGACTCCTTAAAGTCAGTCTAGAAGGAACAAGTCAAGGATGTGATGGAATGCGATTCCCTCGCCTGGATGAACGCAGTTCCAAAAACACTCAAGTTGTTCCCTCTACCACCAATACACTGCGGAAGCGATATGCACCATTGACATGATACACTGTAGATGTCACCAGAGCTTCTTAGACAGCACCTTCCAAACCTATTATTACTACAATCAAGAAAGACAAGGGAACCAATAAACAGGGCTATCATCATCTAGAAGTTCCTCTCAAAGTCACTGATCATCCTAACTTGGAAATACATTACCGTTCCTTCACCGTCGCCGAGTAAAACTCCTGGAATTCTCTCTTTAATAGCTCTACGTATGTTGCTACACCACATTAACCACAAGGGAAATTAGGAATGGGCAATAAATGCCAACCAATCCCTTGAATAAATTTATAAAATTTCTCATATTCATGACCCCACATCGAAAACAGTTAATCCTGCAATAAACTCTTTGAGCTGTCAGTCAAACAGTGAAGTTAATATGCCCTATTGACATGATGATAAGGTGCAGAAAATAGCCAAGCATTAATAATGACATAATGATAGCCCTTGGGGAAATAACAACAAACAGCCATTTGTAACCATTAAAACTTTTTTTCAACTCTTCCGGACAAAGCAGCATTTTTTTTAACTTTGTTAAGTGGCTGGAAGTTTAAGGAACTTCAATATTAATGAACTAATCCACCCTCTAAAGATTTGGAACTGCCATGCAATGGGTTAAGGCCCCTTTTACAGAGGAACTTGATATTTATTTGAACTCAGCATGAGATCGAATGGCCCTGCTGCATTTGGCTTTCCCTCATTTGTGAGTTATGAAGTTCCACACTGACTTGATAAACATCATACACAGCACCTTTCATGTCCTTGGACATATGATACTGCACTTTTAAGAAATGTATTTCTGTCATGTTTCTCATAAGGGGTACGTTTAAAATTCAACTGTTTTGCATGGTGCCGAATTATCTGCAAGAGGCAGCTCACATGCAAATTGCAATCTGTCAGAGTGTGATTTCCAAATCTGGGTAGTGCCCAACAATTTTAAAGGTCTGTGGAGTTTCCACAACTCCACAAAAATCCAGACTTAAGGATAGAGTGACTGAACACCTTGAAAACTTTCAGCTGATCAAAGTGAGTCAGCACAGAACAATTAAAGGTAGGCCATGCCCCGTGAACCTATTGACATTTATTAAGAGCAGACGAAAGTGCTGGGCAGAGAAATTTCCATGGGTATTATCATGAGTAGGCTTAGGTATGCAGCACAGGAATTGCCCCTTCAGCCCTCTAAACCTGTACCAATCATGATGCCCTAACTAAACTAAAAAAAATTCTTCTGCCCTTCCTCAGTCCGTACCCATCTATTCCCTCCCTATTCATGTATCCATCCAGATGCCTCTTAAATGTTGTTAACATTTTCACCACCTCCAGGCACCCAGCACCTGCTGCACAAAAAACTGTCTATGCACATCTCCTTTAAACTTTCCCCCTCTCATCTTGAAATAATGGGAAGGCAATATCCTCATAGTATTATTGCTAGATTATTAATCCAAAAACTCAGCTAATGTTCTGGGGACCCACGTTCAAATCCCGCCATGGGAGATGGTGGAATTTGAATTCAATAAAAAAAATCTGGAATTAAGAATCTACTAATAACCACGAAACCATCACTGATTGTTTTTTTTTTTGACAATCTGGTTCACTAATGTCCTTTAGGGAAGGAAACCTGCCACCCTTACCTAGCCTGGCCAACATGTGACTCCAGAGCCATAGCAATGTGGTTGGCAACTGCCCTCTGGCAACTAGGGATGGGTAATAAATGTTGGTTTGCCAGCAGTGCCCATGTCCCATGAATGAATAAAAACAGTTATGTGGATAAATATGAGGTTATCTATTTTGGTGGCAAAAAGAGGAAGACAACTATTATCTAGATGGCTTTAAATTGAGAGATGGGATTGTGCAATGAGGTCTGGGTGTTGCTGAAAATAAGCAGGCAGTTGCAGTAAACAGTAAAGAAGGCAGATTGTAGGTTGGCCTTTTTAGTGAGTGGATTCACGTACAAAAGCAGGGATGTCTTGCTGCAATTATATAGAGTCTTAGTGAGGCCTGGGATATGGTGTGCAATTTGTTCTCCTTATCTGAGGATGGATGTTTTTGCTATACACAGAGTGCAGAGAAGGTTTATAAGACTGATTCCTGGGATGGTGAGTCTGACACATTCAGAGAGATTGAATCAGTTAGGATTATGTTCGCTGAAGTTTAGAAGAATGAGCAGATATCTCACAGAAACCTTTAAATTCTAACAGGACTAGACAGAGTAGATGCAGGAAATACATTTCCAACAGTAAGGGTGTCCAGAATCAGGGGCCACAGTGTAAGGATATGGGGTAAATCTTTTAGGAATGAGATGGGGAGAAATTTCTTCGTCCAGAGAATAGTAAGCCGATGGAATTTGCTACTACGGAAAGCAGTTGAGGCCAAAACATTCTGACCAGAATTTTACCGCCCCACCCACCCCAGGAAACAGAGCAAGAGATGGCGGATATGGAAAGGTTCTTTGACTTTGGGTGGGGTTTTATGGTTTCGGGACGGGCAAGCCCATGAAATCTTGTCCTCTATGTTTTTCATCAGCAGTTAGATATAGGTCTTAGAGCTAAAGTGATCAAAGGAGTTATTCGGGATCAGGCTAGTGGGTTGGATGCTCAACCATGATCATATTGAATGTGGACCTGGTTTGAAGGGTCAAATGGCCTTCTTCTGTTTTTTTTTTGTATTTATCGATATGGGCTTTCAAAGGCATTTTCATAAGTTTGTTCATCAGAGACTTTTAATCTAAAGTTACATTTCAAGGCAAGTTATTGACCTTGTTAGGCAGCTGGATGCGCATGAAAAAGTAGAAATAATTGTGGGGAATTGTGCTTGGCAGGATGTGATGAGTGGTGATCTCAAATAGTAACCATATTTATTCATGATTTTGATAATGAGCAAGAGAGCCAACACATGCTAATCTTCAAGGACACCATTAATCATATCCAACCAATCAGAGTTAAATGGAGTTTAATGAAATGTCCCAGTCTTTTCATCGCGGTATTTAATCTTCACTTTACTTCTTCTGCTCCTTGTGGGGATTCTTGTTCTGCAAAGCTTGGATTTAAAATTCAAATCCCTCCATGATCCCTCATTCCTATCTCTGGATTCTCTAAGTTTAAAACAGAGTTGATGAGAAACTTCTTCATTCAAAGGGTGGTGAACCTCTGGAATTCTCTGCTCGTTGAAGTGGTGGAGGCTACGTCGTTGACTATATTTAAGTCACGGGTAGATAGATTTCTGATAGACAAGGGAATTAAGGGTTATG
Organism: Sphyrna mokarran; assembly: GCA_024679065.1. Lineage (NCBI taxonomy): Eukaryota > Metazoa > Chordata > Chondrichthyes > Carcharhiniformes > Carcharhinidae > Sphyrna > Sphyrna mokarran. The sequence continues at coordinate 23,748,885 of JAGIQG010000005.1, forward strand.
GGGAGAAAGCGGGAAAGTGGAACTGACCCATTTCAGATCAGCCACGCTCTGCTCCTCTTTCTTATGTTCTTATGTCCTAATCCTCTGGAAGGCCTATTACACTCGGAGATCTCTTTCCTCGTCCAATTCTGCCCTATTCTCCATTCCCATTCTACCGTTGGAATCTCTGCCTTCTGCCGAGGAATTTTCTCCCTCCTTTTCTATCCCTGTGAAAAGCTCCCAATGCACCCTCCATGTACCCCAACAGACTGCAGAGTGTGACGACTAGGGGATTTTCACAGTAACTTCACTGCAGTGTTAATGTAAGCCTACTTGTGATGCTAATAAATAAAATTTAAAACTTCTAGGTTCCACCACAAAAATCCAGCAGTAAAGGCGGGTACAATTTTGTCTTTTAAAAAGCATTTAGGCAGTTACAAGGGTAAGATGGGGATAGAGGGACATGGGCCAAATGTGGGCAATTGGGATTAGTTTAGTGGTTAAAAACTGGACAGCATGGACAAGTTGGGCAGAAGGTCCTGTTTCCATGCTGCAAACCTCTATGACTCACCTGGAGAAACTACACAGGCAGTGAACCAAGGCCGGAATCGAACCTGGGTCCCTGCTGCTGTGAGGCAGCAATGCTAACCACTGCGCCACCGTGCTGCCATGATCTTTGTTGTGAAGCAAAAACGGATGCTATAAATACTCAGCAAGTCTGGCAGCATCTGTGGAGAGTTTTGAGAATGTGCTTTCCTTTTTAAAAGATGCAAGTTCTAATTCTTCCGTTTCTGGCTGTATTATTTGAAAGAACAGTAAACTATAATCCTGTTAAAGTGATCCTTTTTATAGGGATATAAACTTGAATTCCACCGTGCCCCCACCCCCTCTGCCTTTTCCTCCTCCCCCCACCCACCCACCCATCGATAACCACAAGGCAGATGAAAAGGAATTGAGAGCTTTTCCTGTGGGAGAACATGAAAAAACCCAGATGAAATCTTTCCCATCCCACCAGCCACAGGAATTACATGGACCAAGGTTAGATAGATTGGCCAAGGTAAATTGCCCCTCAGTGTGAGGAGGAATGAATAGGGTAAGTATGTGGCTTTACATGGATAAGGTATGTGTGGGATTGTTGTCAGTGCAGGCAAGATGAGCCAAGTGGCCTCCTTCTGCACTGTAGGGATTCTATGATGAAGGGTCGCTGAGATTAGCCAAGTTCTTTCACAGAGTACACAATTTAAAGATTATTTATGCGTCACTAGTAGGCTTATATTAACACTGCAATGAAGCCACAGTGAAAATCCCCTAGTCCTCACACTCGGGCACCTGTCAGGTACACTGACAGAGTCCTAACCAGCACGTCTTTGGACTGTGGGAGGAAACTGGAGCATCTGGAGGAAACCCGTGCAGACACGACGCAAACATGCAGACTCTGCACAGACAGTGACCTGAGGCTGTAATTGAACCTGGGTCCCTGGTGCTGTGAGGCAGCAGTGCTAACCACTGTGCTACTGTGATTTGTTTTTGTCTCTTGAGTGAAATGTTATCAGAGCTTCCATTTAACTGGAATCATGATTTGGCACCAATGCTTCCAATTAAAATTCGATTCTGAGCTGTATTTATTGAATTTGTCAGGAAATGTAAGTGCTTATGCAGTCCATAACTACTTTACCATGCAGAAAACTGCCTTCAAATTCAAACCTTCTCCTCAGCTGAACTCAACCTGTCTCAGTCCTTAACTTTAATGTTCTATAGAACTCCAATAAGTAATGGGATATTGCAGTCATGCTCAGCGGGGCAAAACCAAAGCCCAACTCTTCGTCAAGGCTTCGATATTTTCACAACGACTTGCACACCAGTCGACATGAAAAGGATTGTATTGCCAACTGCATATTGGCAGTGGCATGACTAGTGGCACGCTTACCACGTGGTTTTGTCTTCCAGTCCCACTCTAATGGGTGACACGGTGGCACAGCAGTTAGCACTGTTGCCTCACAGCACCGGGGAGCTGGATTCGATTCCCAGCTTAGATTACTGCCTGTGTGAAGGTTGCACATTCTCCCCGTGTCTGCATGGGTTTCCTCTGGGTGCTCCGGTTTCCTCCCACAGTCCGAAAGACATGCTGGTTAGCTGCATTGGCTATGCTAAATTCTCCAAACAGGCCTGAGTGTGGCGACTAGGGGAATTTCATAGTAACTTCATTGCAGTAATTAATGTAAGTCTACTTGTGACACTAATGAAATAAACTTTAATACTTTAAGGCTTAACTACAAAACTCCAAATTTCACTCCAGTGCACAACTGAGTCCCGGTCTCAGAAGTGCCAATGTTCAAATTTTTTTTTATCCATGAGACATGGGCATCGCTGGCTGGCCAACATTTATTGCCCATCCCTAATTGCCCTTGGAGGGCAGTCAAGAGTCAACCACATTGCTGTGATTCTGGAGTCACACGTAGACCAGACCAGATTAGGAAAGCAGATTTCCTTCCCTAAAGGACATTAGTGAACCAGATGGATTTTTCTGACAATTGACTATGGTTTCATGGTCATCAGTAGATTCTTAATTCCAGATATTTTTTATCAAATTCAAATTCCACCATTTGTCATGGCAGGACTCGAACCTGGGCCCCCAGAACTATGAACTAAGTTCTGGATTAATAGTCTAGCCATAATACTAAAGTATAAAATTTATTTATTTGTCAGAAGTAGGCTTTCATTAACACTGCAATGAAGTTACTATGAAAATTCCTTAGTTGCCACATTCTGGTGCTTATTTGATTACACTGAGGAAGGATTTAGCATGGCAAATGTACCTAACCAGCATATCTTTCAGACTGTGGGAGGAAACCAGAGCACACAGAGGAAACTTGCACAGGCATAGCGAGAGTGTGCAGGTGCCTCATAGACAGTGACCCAAGCCAGGAATCGAACCTGGGACCCTGGTACTGTGAGGCAGCCAATGCTAACTATTGTGCCACCTTCCCACCCATGCTACTAAGCCACCTTTTATTCTACCAATAGAGATGGTAAACCAAGACTCAATTCTGCCCATTCGACTGATGCACAAGATCCTTCAGCACTATTTCAGTGAAGAGCAGGAGAGTTATCCTTTGGCCAACCTTCATCTTTCAATCAAAGTCGTAGAAAGCAGATTATCTGGTCATGTGTGCAGATTTGCTGAGTATCAAGGAAGTGCCATGTTTCCTACCTTACAATGGGGCAGCACAGTGGCACTGTGGTTGCCAATGCTGTCTCACAGCACCAAGGTCCGAGGTTTGATTCCAGCTTTGGGTTGGATTTTATTTGAGTTATTATTATCATCATATGTATTGGTATAAAATGAAAGCACTGTTTCTTGTGCCTTATATAGACATAACATATGTAGAGAAGGGAAGGAGAGAGGGCAGAATGTAGTGTTACAGTCATAGCTAAAGTGTAGGGAAAGATCAACTTAATGCAAGGTAGGACCATTCAAAAGTCTGAAGGCATCGGGGAAGAAGCTATTTTTGAGATGGTTGGTACGTGCCCTCAGGCTTTTGTACCTTTCTTCCGATGGAAGAAGATGGAAGAGAGAATGTCCGGGATACATGGCATCCTTAATTATGTTGACAGGTGACAGACCAAAGATATGGAGGATAGGTGGATAGGCCATGGGATAGGCTGAGGTTGTGCGCCCAGGTAAGATACTCTATCCAAGAGTCAGTGCAGAATCATAGCATCATACAGTGCAGAAGAGGCCCTTCAGCCCATCCAGTCCGCACCAACACGCGGAAAACACCTGCTTCCATGAATCCCATTTACCAGCACTTGGCCCGTAGCCTTGAATGTTACGACATGCCGAGTGTTCATCCAGACTCAATCAGCTGAATGGCCTCTTTCTGCACAGTAGGGATTCTGTGAACAACAATACTTCACTGGTTGAAGAGAGATACCAATGGACGTGAAAAGTGCCATATAAATGCAAAAAACAGAAAATGCTGGGAACTCTCAGCAGGTGCGACAGCTGCTGTGGAGAAAGAATAGAGCCAATGTTTTGAGTGTGGATGATCCTTGAAACATTGGCTGTATTCTCTCTCCACAGATGCTGTCAGATCTGCTGAGATTTTCCAGCATTTTCTATTTTTGTTTCAGATTCCAACATCCACAGTGTTTCGTTTTCATCTTACCATATAAAAGTTTAAATTTATTTATCAGTAGGCTGACATTAACGCAGCAATAAAATTACTGTGAAAATCCCCTCTCTGGCATCTGTTTGGGTACACTGAGGGAGGATTTAGCATGGCCAATGCACCTAACCAGCATGTTTCTCGGACTGTGAGGAAACCGGAGCACCCGGAAATACACACAGACTCTGCACAGATGGTGACTCAAGCCGAGAATCGAACCTGGATCCCTGGTACTGTGGGGCTTTTACCATATAAGCATTTGCTCATATACCATATGATCATTTGCTAACCATAGTGCCGCTGTGCTGTCCAAATACAAACATAAATACAAGTCGTTGAATATTCATCGGAAATGCAAAATCATCGCATGTCGCAGCCTAATTCTGCAGCGCACTTGGTTTTGTGTTCAAAAGCTGAAGCCCAGCAGTGCAGGAAAGCACGCATCAACTAAAGCTGGCATTTATCTGTTGGATTGACAGAGCGTGGTTGGAAATGTGGCCTTTAGATGATCAGAGGTAGATGTCAGTTTGCAGTGGCGTTTTGAGGAAGGATAAAATTGCAGTAACCTGAGCAAAGGGCACTCAGTGTTTTGTTCTGCCATTGGTGGCATGGATTACATTGATTGGAAATATTCCTCATTCATTTCAACCACCATTTCATTTTGTATTTGTTTAGAGGATTCAGGGAACATATTGTGTAACTGTGGATTCTGTTCAATTTCTTTCATTTGCTGAGAGGAGGGAGCAACTTTGGATAAAAGTTCAACATATAAAAACGCTGTGAAGTTTCTCGCTGAACCCTCAGGTAATTAAAAAAAGATGTCAGGGTAGAAATCTGACTTGAAACCGTATGACTTATTAAATTCACAGATGGTATTTCTTGCTTCAGTGCTGAGTTCATTTCATTTTTAAGGCATCTAACCTTACATTGCTAATGTGCGTCAGCATGTTAAAAACATGGATAATCTTTGGTTCCATTTATTATTGTCACACATGGTGAGATACGGTGAATTATTACAGCATTGCTTCTTGCGCACTATACAGACAAAGCATACCGTTCATAGAGTACATAGGAGAGATGAAAAGGAAAGAGTGCAGAATGAGGTGTTACAGTCATAGCTAGGGTGAAGAGAAAGATTAGTTTAATGCAAGATCCAAATCACTCACCATCCTGACTTGGAAATATATTGCCGTTCCTTCACAGTCGCTGGGTCAAAATCCCAGAATTCCCTCCCCAATGGCATTGAGGGTCAACCCACAGAAAATGGACAACAGTGATTCAAGAAAATAGACTGCACTTTCTCAAGGGCAACGAGAGATGGGAAATAAATACTGGCTAGCCAGCAATGCCCATGTCCCACGAATGAATGAAAAAATATTTAAAATTCTGATGACAGCGGGGAAGAAGTTGTTCTTGAGTCAGTTGGTACGTGACCTCAGAATTTTATATCTTTTTCCTGACAGAAGAAAGTGGAAGACAGAACGTCAGGGTGTATGGGGTTTTTGATTATGCTGGCCGCCTTTCTGAGGCAGCGGGAAGTGTAGATAGGGTCAATGGGTGGAAGGCTGGTTTGCATGATGGATTAGCTACGTTCACGACCCTTTGTAGTAACTTATAGTAAAAAAACTAGAAGTTTAAGGTAAGAGGGCAAGTTTTAAAAAGCAATGTTTTCACACAGAGGGTGATATGTTTATGGAATGAACTGCCAGAGGATGAGTTGGGCCGCAGAGCCTGCTTCCGTGCTGGACATTTCTATGACTCTCTGGATCTTGCCGGAAGCTGAGTGCTTGTTTGCAGGATGAGGTTGAATGTTTCAGATTGTAGAAGTGTCACTGAGGACTTCATATAGCACTGCCCCAAAGCACTTTGCAACCAGTAAATGCAATGTAGTCACTGTCATAGGACAGCAACCAATTTGCACACAGTGAGCCCTCAGCAATGAGTTAATGACCAAATGATTCACCCAATCTTTTGGTTCACGGACAAAACACAACTAAGCCTGAGGGGACTTTGTTCCTATTAGTGGGAGAGCCCAGACTAGGGGTCATACTTTGAGAATAATGGATAAACCTTTTAGAACTGACGTGAGGAGAAATTTCTTCAACCAGAGAGTGATAAATACATGGAATTCACTACCACAAAATGTAATTGAGGCCAAAAGATTGTCTGATTTCATGAAGAAATTAAGTATAGCTCTTGAGGCTAAAGGGATCAAGGAATATGGGAGCAAAAGGGGAGGATCCGGATATTGAATTCGATGATCAACCATGATCCAAATTAATGGTGGCATAGGCTCAAAGGTCTTGCTTCTTGTTTCTATGACTCCTGCCCTCTTCTTTGAAATAATTCCATTTGGGATTTTTTTATCCAGCAGAAAGACAAGACAGGTTGACATTTCTGCAAGATGCCACCTTCAAGAATGCAGCAGTCCCTCAGTGCTGCACTGGAATGTCAGCTGAGCGGGTTTTGAGCCCACCATTTTGTGACACAAGGATGTTATCAGCAGCCAGTCGATGATCAAGTTGCAGAGTAAAAATATCTGAGCCTGAGACTGCTCCACTCATTCAGACTTAACTTCACTGGCGCCTCTCTCCCTGCTTCCCAAATTCCACCTCCTGCTTTCCGGCTTGACTTTGATGCACGTTTGCAATCTGGAAGGTGGCATTCGCACATTTGCTGCGATCGTGTTCAGCTGAAACATCTCCATGACAGCTTGTCTTGCTGCGTGACATTATAAATTCATTGATATTCCCAGCAGTTGTCACCGAGGGCATTGTATTTGCTATTATCAACTTGGCGGGACCAAAAACACCTTGAGAAATTAGTGTGTAAATATTACAAATTGGTTTCACACAAGGCCATTTGCCTGCTTTAGGGTGATAATAAAACATTGGTGAATTACTATTCAATGGAACAAGGACTGCTTCACACTCTCAGAAGAAGGTAAAAGACAGCCATTTGCCAGAGTATCATAGAATCTTACAGTGCAGAAGGAGACCATTCGGCCCATTGTATCTGCGCTGACTACAATCCCACCCAGGCCTTGTCCCCCAACCATACACATTTACCCTAGCCAGTCCCCCTGACACTAAGGATTAATTTAGCATGACCAATCAACATAACCAACACACCTTTGGACTGTGGGGGGAAACCAGAGCACTTGGAGGAAACCCATGCAGACACAGGGAAGACATGCATGACTTCACACAAACAGTGATCCAAGCTGGGAATTGAACCCAAGACTCTGGAGCTGTGGGGGGAGCAGTGCTAACCGCTGAGCCACCATAGGCTTTTCCACAATTGATAATGGATCCATGGTCATCAGTAGATTCTTAATTCCGATATTTCTTATTGAATTCAGATTCTACCATCTGCCGTGGTGGGATTGAAAGCTGGGTCCCCAGAACATTAGCTGAGTTTCTGGATTAATCGTCTAACAATAATACCACTAGGCCATCACCTCCCCTCACCTCTATTGTTGATAGAATTAAAAAATAAAAGGTTATACAGATAGGGTTCTTTAATTGGAAGAATTAATGGGAGATTAATGGCCTAGAAATAATACTACTAGGCCATCACTTCCTAATGGGCTGGCACACTGAATATTAGAGACCTGCACATGGAAATTCCTTTGCCTTGTTTTCTCTCTTGATTTCTTCATCATTATCCAATGAAGTCTAAATAACTTCACACAACAATAGCCACCAACCATGCCTCAAGAAGGCTGCCGAATGGATCATGATATTCCCCTGATCATCCTCAAAAGCTTTCAGATTTGTTGGCCCCATATTGTTTTCGCTATTCATTTATAGGATGTGGGCATTGCTGTCGAGGCCAGAATATATTGTCTATTCATAGTTGCCCTTCAGAAGGTGGTAGCGAGTTGTGTTCTGGCACTGCAGTAGTCCTGGGATGTAGGCACATTCAGAGGGCTGTGAGGGAAGGAATTCCAGGATTTTGACCCAGTGACTGTGAAGCATTGAATGGTGAATGACTTATTGGAGAACTGGGGGGCGTTCCCAGGTACCTGCTACTCTTGTCCTCACAGATGATACTGTTCATGTGTTTGGAAGGTGTTGCCTAAGGAACAAACAAAACAAACAAAGAACAAAGAACAACACAGCATGGGAAACAGGCCCTTCGGCCCAACGAGCCCACGCCGCCATCCTAACGTCTTAATGACATATAGAGACCAATATAGGGACAATTTGTTACCCAATCAGCCTAAGAGCACATTTTTGGGATGTGGGAGGAAACCGGAGCACCCGGAGAAAACCCACGCAATTTAAAACAATAAAAACAATTTAAAGAACCTTGGTGAGTTCCTGCAGCGCATCTTGTAGATTACACACATGGCTGCCCATCATTCATTGGTGGTGGAGGGATTGAATGTTTAAGGAAGGGGTGACAATCAAGCATTTTGCTTTGTCCTGGATGGTGTTGAGCTTCTTGAGTGTTTTTGGAGCTGCAAGTGGAAAGTGTTCTATTACACACCTGACTTGCACCTTGTAGATGGTGGACAGACATTGGGGAGCCAGGAGTTGAGTCACTCATCACAGGATTCCTAGCCCTTGACCTGTTCTTATGGCCACAATATTTATATGGCTAGTCCAATTCAGTTTCTGATCACTGACAGCCACCAGTATGTTGATAGAGGGATTCAGTGATGGTAATGCTAATGACTGTCCAGGGGTGATAGTTACATGCATCCTTGTTGGGTCACTGCCTGGCACTTATGCAACCTGAATAACCACTTGTAAGCTGAAGCCTGGGTATTTTCCAGGTCTTGCTGCTTTTGGAGACAGATGGTTGTGGTCATGTGAAGAATTGATCTCCTCATTCATCCAGGAACCACATTAGCGGGCATTGGACCGGGATTGTGCTTGGCAAAGTATTACAGCGACTTGACCATGGAGATCTGTAATTAGTGGTGTCCTACAGAAATCAGTACTGGGGTCTCTGTTATTTGTAATATATATAAATGATCTAGAGGAAAATGTGGGTGATCTGATTACTAAGAGTGATGTAGTTGCTGATAGTGCCGAGATTATCAAAGGATACAACAGGATATTGATAGATTGGAGACTTGGGCACAGAAACAGCAAATGGAGTTTATTCAAGACAAATGCAAGATGACATATTTTGGAGGATCAGATTTAGGTGTGAATTATACTGGAAATGGCAGAACCCTTAAGAACACTAACATACAGAAGGATCTGGATATGCAAGTCTGTAATTCCCTAAAAGTGGCATCAGAGGTGGCCACAGTGAATAAGAAGACATATGGCATGCATGCTATCATCAGTTAGGGCATTGAGTACAAGAGTTGACAAGTCATGTCACAACTATATAACCATGGATAGGCTGCATTTGCAGTATTGCATGTACATCTGGCTACCAAACTACAGAAGGATGTGAAAGCTTTGAAGAGAGTGCAAAGGTTCACCAGGATGTTGTCTGGTCTCAAGGGTGTTGACTATGAGGAGAGGTTTAATAAGCTAGGATTGTTTTCACTGGAAAGGTGGAAATTGATGAGGATCTAGAACATAGAACATAGAACATAGAACAATACAGCACAGAACAGGCCCTTCGGCCTTCGATGTTGTGCCGACCAAAATAAAAAGCAATGCCCCTCCTAACTAAACCATTCCCCTCTCATCCATATACTTATCAACTAACCTCTTAAACGCCACCAAACTTGGCGCATCTACAACAGCTGCAGGCAGGGCATTCCACTCCCTAATCACTCTTTGAGTAAAGAACCTACCTCTGATATCCGTCCTATAACTCATACCCCTTAATTTAAAGCTGTGTCCCCTCGTGCTAGCTTTTTCCATCCTAGGAAAAAAGCTATCACTGTCCACCCTATCCAAACCTCTAATTATCTTATATGCTTCAATAAGATCCCCCCTTAGCCGCCTCCTTTCTAACGAAAACAACCTCAAATCCTTCAACCTCTCTTCATAGGACCTGCCCTCCATACCAGGCAACATCCTAGTAAACCTCCTCTGTACCCTCTCCAATGCCTCCACATCTTTCTTATAATGTGGCGACCAGAACTGCACACAATACTCCAAGTGCGGCCGCACTAGAGTTTTGTACAGCTGCAACATGATGCTGCGGCTCCTAAATTCAATCCCCCTACCAATAAAAGCTAAGACTCCATATGCCTTCTTAACAACTTTATCCACTTGACTGCCTACTTTCAGGGATCTATTGACACATACACCAAGATCCTTCTGTTCCTCAACACTATTAAGAGCCCTACCATTAGCCCTATACTCTACACATTTATTGTTCCTGCCAAAGTGCATTACCTCACACTTTTCCACATTAAACTCCATTTGCCACCTCTCGGCCCAGCTCTGCAACTTGTCCAAGTCACTCTGTAAACTATAACACCCCTCTTCACTATCTACCACTCCACCGACTTTAGTGTCATCTGCAAATTTACTGATCCATCCCTCAATACCCTCATCCAGATCATTTATAAAAATTACAAACAGCAGGGGCCCCAAAACAGACCCCTGAGGCACACCACTCGTCACCGAACTCCACGATGAAAATCTCCCATCAACACCACCCTCTGTCTTCTATCTGCCAGCCAATTTCTAATCCAATTAGCTAAATCACCCTCTATTCCACACATCTGCATTTTCTGTAGAAGTCTTCCATGGGCCACCTTATCAAAAGCCTTACTAAAGTCCATATATACTACATCAACCGCCTTACCCCCATCCACCTCTCTGGTCACTTTCTCAAAAAACTCAATGAGGTTAGTAAGGCATGACCTACCCTTCACGAAACCATGCTGACTATCCCCAATCAATTCATTTCTCTCTAAATAACTATAAATCCTATCCCTAATAATTCTCTCCAATACCTTGCCCACAACAGAAGTAAGACTCACTGGCCTATAATTCCCAGGAAGGTCTCTCTTCCCCTTCTTAAACAATGGGACCACATTCGCTATCCTCCAGTCCTCCGGAACCACACCCGTAACCAACGAGGACCTGAAGATCAGAGCCAGAGGCTCTGCAATCTCCTCTCTTGCCTCCCAGAGAATCCTAGGGTAAATCCCGTCCGGCCCAGGGGACTTATCCAACTTCAAACCCTCGAGAATTTCTAACACATCCTCCCTATCTACTACAATACTCCCCAATTTGCAACCCTGTACCTCAGTGCTCTCCACAGCTACATTTCCAGCACTCTGCGTGAATACCGAAGAGAAATATTTATTCAGTGCCTCACCAATCTCTTCAGGCTCCACGCACAACTTCCCACTGCTATCTATGACTGGCCCTAATCTTGCCCTAACCAATCTTCTATTCTTAACATATCGAAAGAAAGCTTTAGGATTCTCCTTAATCCTATCAGCCAACATCTGATAGAGATCTACAAAATTATGAGGCATAGACAGGGTGGATAATCAGGAAATTTTTCCCAGGGTGGAAGTGTCAATTGCAAGAGGGAAACAGGTTCAAAGTGAGAGAGAGAAAGTTTAAGGGAGATGTGTAGGGGAGGTTTTTCACGCAAAGCGTGGTGGGTGCTAGAACAGATTGCCAGAGGAGGTGGTGTTAGCAGGCACATTGGAACATTGAAGAGGCATTGGATGGGTACATGAATAAAGAGGAAACAAAGGGATTTGAACAGAGTAAGAGCATGTTTTTAAAATTTAGTTCGGGCGCTGTAATCGACATTGGTTTGGAAGGTCGAAAGGCCTGTTCCTGTGTTGTACTTTACTTTTTGTTCTTGCCTCTGCAGTATGGCTGAACAGGAACCTTCCACTCTTACCACCTGCCATTCAGTGTATTGCAGGGGTTTACAGGTCGATAACCAATCAATATGGCCAAGTTATGCACACAACGTTCATGGGAACCGTGTCCAGAAGTACAACGTGAACCCAAACCTTCCAGCCCAGAGGTATGGATGCCACCACAGCTCCACAGGATCTCCTTCATAATATGACACTTGCCTTTAGCTGTCTGCACCTATTCTGCTGCACTACAATTATCTGCTCCTCTCACTAATGTGCATTTTCCACTTGACGTGACCTGCACCTGCATATGTAATTGGCAATGCAAATGAGCTGACCGAGCACTATTAACACATTAGCATTCTGATGTCATGTGCACCATTTATTCGTCTTTTAGGCATGACCCTGCACCTGATTTGGAAAATTAACCTTATTCTTTCTCTGTTCCTCAGCCGAAAAATGATTCTCGCACGGATTATGGAATAAGTACAGCAGAGGAACAGGCCCTCCAGCCCATGATATTGATGACGCCAAATTAAACTAATCCCTTCTATCTGCCCTTGGTCCATATCCCTCTATTCCTTGCTTATTTACATGCTTATCTAAAAGCCGCTTATTGCTCCTATCATATCTGGTGCACCACCACTCCAGGCAGCGCGTTCCTACCACTGTCTGTGTAAAAAACTTGCCCCTCACATCTCCTTTGAACTTTCCCCCTCTCACCTTAAGTGCATGCCTTCGAGTATTAGACATTTCAACCCTGGGAAAAAGATTCAACCCTATCTATGCCTCTTATAATTTCATAAACTTCGATGTAGAAAATACTTTGGAAGAGGTGCAGATTAGAAGTGAATTCCAAATCCTTATTAGATGAAAATATGTGTTGATAGAAGAATTATTTCAATGGGAAGCCATCTCCTCTGGGTTTAAACCCTGAGCAGCTACTTAGACTGTTGATGAGATTCTTTGTAAAGTGCCCTTCTTGCATCAGTATGGCTTTACTGGAAGCATGTTAGAAATTCCTTTCCCTTGTAAACAGAGCTTTCTCTACACCTCATTGAAATTAGGACATCGATCAAGACTGACTCCCACGACATTCCCATCAGCGTGTGAATTATGACATGAGATGTACTTATTTATGCTCCTTAAAACTCATTGAACCCTCGGTTGGGGAACCAGAGGCCAATTCACTGGTCACCCTATACTTTGCAGATGGTCCATCTTGTTCATCCAATGGAAGGAACTCTGCGGATATAAGCAATAAAATAAAACAAAAACTTATTCCTATTAATAAATCAGATGTGAAAGTCTAATGAAGAAACTTCATTATCCAACACTTGAGGCCTCACGCTGGCCCATCCAAACTCCCACAATTCCCAGGTGCTTCTTATTTATACTGAGTCAATTGATCAGCTGACCATCATATCATTTTGTCATTGGTTATATAGTCTACTAGGTTAGCTGTTACCATTGGTTACATTATAACAAATCCAATGTTATCATTGGTTACATTCCAATATATTCCCTCCCACTCCACCACCATCCCAATTGCTGCGATTCATCCAAAAGGCTGAGGCCTCCTTCAGTTGCATTCTCCCCTTAGGGCAAGCATACTGACATAATGGTTAGGGTAGGCACAGTGATGAGGGTGAGCATGGTGCCACAGTGGTTAGAACTGCTACCTCACACCATGGGATCGATTGGTCACTGTCTGTGCAAAGTCTGCACATTCTCCCCGTGTCTGTTTGGGTTTCCTCTGGGTGCTGCGGTTTTATCTCACAGTCCAAAAGACTTGTTGGTTGACATTATCCATGCTAAATTCACCCTCAGTGTACCCGAACAGGCACCAGAATGTGGCGGCTAGGGGATTTTCACAGTAATGTCATTGCAGTGTTAACGTAAGCCTACTTGTGACACTAATAGATAAACTTTAAAAAACATACCCACTGCCCACCATGGCATATCTTAAACTCAAGTAATGGTGGAATAATAACATACGCAATAACAAACTCCAGACATTGTATTCAGGGCAAAGACTTCCCATGCATCAACTCTCATCCTGCTCAGCTGAGGTTCTTGCTTGCAGATGCCATTCCATCGCAGACGTGGGTGATCTGTTTGGTCGCCTATCAATAGTAAGCCCCCTATCAAACACACCTTTGGGCATGTGGCCATCACCCATTGGGCTAGAAGAGGACAAACATGCTGGGGATCACTGCACATTTCGGGCACTTCCATCCTGAGCACTACGTCCAATATTTATCTGAGGATGTTCAGCCCCTTTTCTCCATTGGTACAGGTGGTCCGTGCCCCACCATTGTGAAGGAGGCTGCTGAGAACACAGGCCGGGTACGCGTGGAGCTGTGCACTTATAGTTAGTTTGCTGTTGTGCCTTCTCAGCTTCAATATGACAGCCCGTGCCTTGGTAATGCATCAAGGGACAGGTTGCTGGTAATTAAGTATGTCAGACCAACAGGAAGGGCGTGGAAAAAGCAGAGGACAAAAAAAACAACCAAACGGCGGAAAGGTTAATCCAATGGCAAAACAGCGATGTGGGTCAACCCACAGCACATGGAGTGCAGCGATTCAAGAAGGCAGTTCACCATCACCTTCCCACAGGCAGCCAGGGACGGGCAATAAATACCGGCCTAACCAGCGATGCCCGTGTCCCACGAAGCCAGGAAAAAAAGTCAGTTGACCTCGTGGTAACTTATCTGTGCCAGGTGTGGGAAAGAGTGCCACACATGAATTAACCTCTACAGCCCCAATAAGCAATGTTCAGACCAGGGATGATGTACACCCGGGGCACAGCCCATCACGCCCTGAGGCAGACAGATGGCTAACGAACAATATGCCAATCCTGTTCAGCTCTTGAGTGATTTAAAGCTATTATGAGCTAACAGTAAGCAGTCTCACAACACCAGATTAAAATCCAGCATCTTTTTTTAGTAGTATGAGCTTTCGGAGTATGAGGTGAAGGAGCAGCTCTCTGAAAGCCCATGCTACCAAATAAACCTTTTGAACTTTAATCTGGTGTTGTGAGATTTCTTATTGTGTCTACCCCAGACCAATGGCGGTACCTCCACACCATGAGCTTACAGCAGCTTTCTCTGTCTTTAGCCATATTTTCTGCTTTGCTCCATGTGAGCCCCATCTCACTCAGCTCTGCCATCACAGTTCCACTCCAGCTTGTTACCTCTGCATTTCTTTGATTGGAACACAGGAATTAGGAGCAAAAGTAGACAACTTCAGCCTTTGGAGCCTACTCTATCATTCAGTGCTTGAAGCTATCATCAAGGAAAAAATAAGAACAAAGAACAACACAGCGCAGGAAACAGGTCCTTCGGCCCAACAAGCCCACACCGCCATTTTAACATTGTGACTGTCCTCCTCTATCTATGACCTTTGTCACGCCTATTAGGCTCCACAGTAAAGGAATTATAACCAGATTGGGGGATGCCTAATTTAGGGACAATTTGTTAACACCAATAGCGAGACATCTGGAAATTGTAAGATGCAGCATGAAGGATTTGTCATGTTTCACTAATTTGGTGGAATTCTTTGAGAACATTACATGTGCAGTGGACAATGGGGAACCTGTGGATGTGGGGTATCTGGGCATTTGACAAGGTGCTGCACCAAAGATTGTTACATCAGATAAAGACGCACAGTGTTACAGGTAATATATTGGATGGGCAGAGGACTGGTTAACTAACAGTGAGCAAAGAGTGGGGGTAAATGGGTGTTTTTCTGGTTGGTGATCAGTGACTAGTGGTATGCCTCATGGATCAGTGTTGGGACCGCAATTGTTTATGATTTACATCGATGATTTGGAGTTGGGGACTAAGTGTAATGTATCAAAATTCACGGATGACACTAAGATGGGTGGCAGATCAAAGTGTGCAGAGGATGCTGAAAGTCTGCAAAGGGATATGAGTAATTTAAGTGAGTGGGCAAGGTTCTGGCAGATGGAGTACCATGTTGGTAAATGTGAAGTCATCCATTTTCATAGGAATAACAGCAAAATGGATTATTATTTAAATGGTAGAAAATTGCAGCATGTTGCTGTGCAGAGGGACCTGGGTGTCCTTGTGTAGGAATCTCAAGGAGTTGGTTTGCAGGTGCAGCAGGTAATTAAGAAAACAAATTGAATTTTGTCCTTCGTTGCCAGAGGGATGGAAGTTAAAAACAGCGAGGTTATGTTGCAGCTGTATAAGGTGCTAGTGAGGCCACACCTGGAGTACTGTGTACAGTTTTGGTCTCCTTACTTGAGAAAGGATATACTGGCACTGGAGGGGGTGCAGAGGAGATTCACTAAGTTGATTCCGGAGTTGAGAAGATTGGTTTGTGAAAAGAGACTGAGTAGACTGGGGCTATACTCACTGGAATTCAGAAGAATGAGGGGAGATCTTATAAAAACATATAACACTATGAAGAAAACAGATAAGATTTAGCAGGGAAGTTGTTTCCACTGGCAGATGAAGCTAGAACTACGGGGCATAGTCTCAAAATAAGGGAAGCAGATTTAGGACTGAGTTGAGGAGGAACTTCTTCATACAAAGAGTTGTGAATCTGTGGAATTCCCTGCCCAGTGAAGCTGTTGAGGCGACCTCATTAAATGTTTTTAAGGCAAGGATAGATAAATTTTTGAACAGTAAAGGAATTAAGGATTATGGTGAGCAGGTGGGTAAGTGGAGCTGAGTCCATAAAAAGATCAGCCATGATCTTATTGAATGTTGGGACAGGCTCAAGGAGCCAGATGGTCTACTCCTGCTGCTAGTTCTTATGTTCTTATATTCAAGCAGAATGTGGCTGATCATTCTCTGGTCTCAAATCCACCTCCTCACCTAAATCTCTTCAACTCATTTTTTAAATTAGAAATAGATCTTTAATTTAATATATTTTAATTAGAAATATATACATTTTTAAAATTAGAAATAATGATTCAAACTCCACCGCGCTATGGGGCACCGAGTTCCACAAATTCATCACTGTCTGTGAGAAACAGTTCCACCTCATCTCGGTTTTATATCTACCACCTCTCAACCTATACCCGTGACCTCTTGTTACAGATTGCCCCATTAGAGGAAACATTTGGTCTATCTATATTTTATCAATCCCTTTTAAAGTTTTATAGACCTCAATCAGATCCCCCCCCTCATCCTTCTAATCTCCAGTGAGTACAAACCCAAACTGTTCAATCTCTCCTTATGGGTCGAACCCTTCATCCCTGGAATCAATCTGATGAACTGCCTCTGAACTGCCTCCAAAGTCACCACATCCTTCTTCAAGTAAGGAGACCAAAACTGGTCACAGTAATCCAGATGTAGCCTCACCAACACCCTATACATTTGCAACAACGCTTCCCTACTTTCATAATCCAGTCCCTTTACAATAAATGCCAACACCCCATTTGCCTTTTTATTACACGCTGTGCCTGGATATTGATTTTCTGCGATTCATGCACTGAGCTGACTTTGCTGTTTCATTCCTAGACATTCTAGGCTCTTGTTTTGATGTTAACTTTGGGTCTGAGTAGATTTGTCTTCGCACTTCTGATTTCCCTCTAAGGGCTTTGGTCACCGGTGGTCATACGGTCCGGCTGTCCGGCTAGAAGCTCCTGCAGGACCCTTGCGAGTTGCTATTTTTCCCTTTGTAGTTGCTGTTAAGGTGATGTTATTTTTACAAGATGCGAGTAGTTGGCCCCCGTGTACAGCACCCCAACCTGTCGGAACAGTGAGCTGCTCCTTGTCAGACATTTCACCTGAGACGTTTCTGGCTTGGTTAGACCAAACCAGAGCCAAAACCCCTACTGGACTAAGACACTTAAGCCTCCCCACCACCTCAAGGTGACAACAAGGGGAGAAACAAACAATGTAAATAACTGAATATTCCCTCTGAAGTGTGAAATCTGCGAGTAACAGCATTCTGAGTCTTTGTCCGCACAACAGGAGGTAACACCTACAAAGTTGGATCCCATTGCACTGTACAGAGGTTAAAATTAGTTAAAAAGTATCTCAGTTTTGACATTCCTATTCTATTTTTTTCTTTATTCATCCATCGTTATGTGCATCACTGACTGATCAGTATTTATTGCCCATCCCTAATTGCCTTTGAACTGAGTAGTTTGCCAGCTATTTCAGAGGGTATTTAAGAGTCAACCACACTGCTGTGGATCTGGAGTCAGATGTAGGCCAGACCAGGTAAGGACAGCAGATTTCCTTCCCTAAAGGACATGAGTGAACCAGATGAATTTTTCCGACAATGCTTCCAGGGTCATCATTAGACTTCTAGTTCCAGATTTTGCACTGGATTCACATTTTACCATCTGGAATTTGAACCCAGGTCTCCAGACTGCTACCCTGGATCTCTGAAATGTTAGTCCTGTGACAATACCACTGTGCCAGCGCCTCCCCTGGTGGCACAGTGGTTAGCACCGCTGCCTCACAGCACCAGGGACCCGGTTTGATTCCCGACTTGTGTCTGTGCGGAGTCTGCACATTCTCCCTGTGTCTGCGTGGGTTTCCTCTGGGTGCTTCAGTTTCCTCACACAATCTGAAAGATGCGCTGTTTAGGTGCATTGGCCGTGCGAATTTCTCCCTCAGCATACTCAAACAGACGCCAGAGTATGGTGACTCCGGGATTTTCACAGTGAATTCACTGCAGTGTTAATGTAAGCCCAACTGTGACACGAATAAATAAATTTAAGAACTTAAAACTTATCACCTCAGTGTAAAATCTAATGCGTTCATCACCTCTTTGTCAACTGGGGCCGTACCATTGGTGGACCTGGAATTAGCCTGGAACTGTCAAGCACTCAGTTTCCTTGGCAATGCTGGTTTAGTTTTAGTAATCTAGGCATGCTTCATTTCTCCCTTTCTGCTGTACAGTTAACATTCTGCTTGTGTGGGAGGAAGGGTCTCGATTATTCCAAATCATTTTGAAGAACTGCTAAGGGTTGTGCAGGGAGGCATAGCTGGCAACTAATTTTCTTTTGATTTGATTTAATATTGTCATCTGTATTAGTATACAGTGAAAAATATTGTTTCTTGCGTGCTGTACAGACAAAGCATACCGTACATAGAGAAGGAAAGGAGATAGTGCAGAATGTAGCGTTACAGTCATAGCTGGATGTAGAGTAAGATCAATTTAAGGTAGGGCCATTCAACAGTCTGACGGCAGCAGGGAAGAAGTGATTTTTAAGTGGATTGATACGTGACCTCAGACTTTTGTATCTTTTTCCCGACAGGAGAAGGTGGAAGAGAGAATGTCCAGGGTGTGTGGGCTCCTTAATTGTGCTGGTTGCTTTGCCGAGGCAGCAGAAACTGTATTAACTGACAGTATTTTACCAGATAGGTAAAGCATACCGTTCATAGAGAAGAAAAGGAGAGGAGTGCAGAATGTAGTGTTACAGTCATAGCCAGGGTGTAGGGAGTAATGCGAGATAAGTCCATTCAAAAGTCTGAATGCAGTGATAAAGTTAGAACTCAGCTAAATTTGGTTCCAAAGATATGGGCTGGAATTCTCTGGCAGTCTCTGACATTTAACTTGTGCTTCGGTATACTTTTCAAGGTGCGGTCTTTGACATTTAATTTATGCTTTAGTATACTTTTCAAAATCCAGAAATAAAAAGTTCAAGAGGAAATTTTGAACCTGGCACTGATGTCCATTCCTGCCTCGGAACAACTTGGCTCACGACTCACTCTTCCAGTACACAAGAAGTTGGCCTGAGACAGCTCACACAATGTGGAGGTTAAATGTCTCCAAACGTCACTGTATAATTGAACAATTACTGAAACTGAAGTTCTGGGGGGTTTGGAGCAAAAGAAAAGCAATTATTGAATCCATGGTAATAAAACGGTCTGACATTCTTGGACTGATTTTGAACTTTAGTTGCATAATGAAGATTTATTAACAAGATGACAGAAGTGTGCAGCAATGTTCCCCACTTCAGAGAGATTGAAATTGAAGGTGAGGGTCAAAGTACCTCTGTACAATTGTCCCAGGTAAGATCGAGTTCCCGAGAAGTTAATGGGGAGGAGGGGGAGGGAGCACATCCTCCAGCCTCCCAGCCTTGTGCTTCCCACCAGTGGAAGGTGCGCATTATTTGCTAGCGGTGGGATTCTCTGTTCCCGGCACTGCCAATGGGAATTCCCTTTGATATCACTCCTGCAGGAAAGCCACGGGTGGGTGTACACTGTTGGCCAGCCTGGAGAATCCCACAGGTGTGAACGGCCAGAGAATTCCAGCCCACATCTTTGGAACCGATATTTAGCTGAGTTCTAACTTCTATCACTGCATTCAGACTTTTGAATGGACTTATGTTGCATTACTCCCTACACCCTGGCTATGACTGTAACACTACATTCTGCGCTCTCTCCTTTTCTTCTCTATGAACGGTATGCTTTATCTGCACTGCACGCAAGAAGTAATATTTTTTGTTGTATGTTAATACTTGTGACCATAATAGATCAAATCAAATCAAAATTGCTCGGAAGTGAATTTGTCTTTAAGAATCTTGGACCTGTGGGAATATTGACTTTCAGGGAATTAACCATCTCTGGTTAATGATTGCTATGATTGAGAAAGTGTGAGGTTCTTTCCTGAGAAAGGAAGTTACAGCAGGATCACAGAATGGTTCTGGTGAAGAAAAGGATCATTCAGCCCATCGTGTCTGCACTGACTCTCCAAATGAGCATCGTGACTTAGAGTCACTGGTAAGACACAGCATGGGTTCATGAAGGGCAGGTCATGTTTGACTAATCGGGTGGAATTCTTTGAGAACATTACATATGCAGTGACAATGAGGAACCTGTGGATGTGGTCTATCTCGACTTTCAGAAGGCATTTAACAAGGTGCCACACCAAAGACTGCTACATAAGATAAAGGTGCACAGTGTTACAGGTAATGTATAGCATGGACAGAGGATTGATTAACTAACAGAAAGCAAAGAGTAGAGGTAAATAGGTGTTCTTCTGGTTGCTATCAGTGACTAGTGATGTGCCTCAGGAATCAATATTGGGACTGCAATTGTTTACAATTTACATAGATGATTTGGAGTTGGGAACCAAGTGTAGTATGTCAGAATTTGCAGTTGACACTAAGATGGGTGGAAAAGCGAAGTGTGCAAAGGACGCTGAAAGTCTGCAAATAGATATAGATAATGTAAGTAAGTGGGCGAGGCTCCGGCAGATGGAGTACAATGTTGGTAAATGTGAGTCATCCATTTTGGTAGGAGTAAGAACAAAATGGACTATTATTTAAATGGTAAAAAAATTTCAGCATGCTGCTGTTCGAGGGACCTGGGTGTTCTTGTGCAGGAATCTCAAGGAGTTAGTTTGTAGGTTCAGCAGATAATTTAGAAGGCAAATGGAATTTTATTCTTCATTGCTAGAGGGATGGAGTTTAAAACAGTGAGGTTATGTTGCAGCTGTATAAGGTGCTGGTGAGGCACATTGTTTCTATTCAAGTTATTGTTTATTGCCTTGATGGAAGCTGCCCCCACCACACTTCCAGACAGCACATTCCAGACCCCAAACCACTCACTGTATCAGAAAGTTTCTTCTCACATCACATTTGTTTCTTTTGCAAATCATATGGAAATCTATGGCCTCCCTCGTTCTTGATCATTTCACAAGCACGAATAGTTTCTCTCTGTCTACTCTGTCTGGCCCCCTCATGCTTTTCATCATTTAAAAGACAGAACTACTTACTAACTGGACTTTAGTAAGGCGTTCGATAAGGTGGCACATGGAAGGCTTCTGCAGAAAATGCAGATGTATGGGATTGAGGGTGATTTAGCTAATTGGATTAGGAATTGGCTAGCAGATAGAAGACAGAGGGTGGTGGTTGATGGGAGATATTCATCGTGGAGTTCGGTTACTAGTGATGTACCTCAGGGATCTGTTTTGGGGCCCCTGCTGTTTGTAATTTTTATAAATGATCTGGATGAGGGTATTGAAGTATGGATTAGTAAATTTGCGGATGACACTAAAGTCGGTGGAGTGGTAGATAGTGAAGAGGGGTGTTATAGTTTGCAGAGAGACTTAGACAAGTTGCAGAGCTGGGCCGAGAGGTGGCAAATGGAGTTTAATGTGGAAAAGTGTGAGGTAATTCACTTTGGCAGGAATAACAAATGTGTAGAGTATAGGGCTAATGGTAGGACTCTTAATAGTGTTGATGAACAGAGGGATCTTGGTGTATGTGTGCATAGATCCCTGAAAGTTGGCAGTCAAGTAGATTAGGTTGTTAAGAAGGCATACGGAGTCTTAGCTTTTATTGGTAGGGGGATTGAATTTCGGAGCCGCCAAGTCATGTTGCAACTGTACAAACTCTAGTGCGGCCGCACTTGGAGTATTGTGTACAATTCTGGTCCCCGCATTATAAGAAAGATGTGGAGGCATTGAAAAGGGTACAGAGGAGGTTTACCAGGATGTTGCCTGATATGGAAGGCAGGTCTTATGAAGAGAGGCTGAGAGATTTGAGATTGTTTTCGTTAGAAAGAAGGTGGCTAAGAGGAGACCTTATTGAAACATATAAGATGATTAGAGGTTTAGATCAGGTGGACAGTGATAGCCTTTTTCCTAGGATGGAGAAAGCTAGCACGAGGGGACATAGCTTTAAATTAAGGGGTGGTGGTTTTAGGACACATGTCAGAGGTAGGTTCTTTACCCAAAGGATGGTGAGGGTATGGAATGCCCTGCCTGCGTCAGTTGTAGATGCGCCAAGTTTGGTGGCATTTAAGAGGTTAGTAGATAAGTTTATGGATGAAAGGGGACTGGTTTAAGTTAGAGGGTCACTGCTTGTTCCTAATTGGTCGGCGCAACATCGAGGGCCGAAGGGCCTGTTCTGCACTGTAGTGTTCTATCTTCTATCTTCTATGTTCTACTTCTTTGGTACTATTTCCCAAGATCAAATTCTGAGCAAAGAACAAAGTACAGCACAGGAACAGGCCCTTCGGTCCATCAAGCTCATGCTGTTCATGATGCTGGAACTAAACAAAAAGAAACCTCCTGCCCTTACTCAGTCCCTATCCCTCTATTCCATCCCTATTCACGTACCCATTCAGAAGCCTCTTAAATGTTGCTAATGTACCTGCTTCCACCACCTCCTCTGGCAGCGTGTTCCAGGCACCCACCAGTCTCTGCATGAAAAATTTCCCCCTCACATTTGCCTTAAAATTTCTCCCATTCACCTTGAACCTGTATCCCCTTGTAATTGACACTTCCAATCTTGGGAAAAGCCCCTTTCTATCCACCCTGTCTATGCCTCTCATCATTGTGTAGACCTCTATCAGGTCTCCCCTCAGCCTCCATCTTTCTGGTGAAAAGCAACCCAGTCTATTCAACCTCTCCTCATAGCCAACGTCCTTGAGACCAGGCAACATCCTGGTGAATCTACCTTGCACACTCTCCAGAGCTTCCACGTCCTTCTGTTAGTGTAGCGACCAGAACTGCACGCAATACTCCAAAAATGCAGCCTAATCAAGCTTTTATATAGCTGCAACATGATTTCCCAACTCTTGAACTCAATGCCCCAGCTGATGAAGGCAAGCATGCCATATGCTTTCTGAATCATTTTTGCCATCTTGTTGGCAGCAAGATAGCAGAGTGGGAAGCAATGCTGCCTCACTGCATCAGGGATCTGGGTTCAATTCCCCTCCTCTTACACCCCCCCCTTCCTCTGCCACCTCCCTCTTCCCTACCCGTCTTCTCTACCCTCCATCCCTACCGTTATCCCTCCTCTATTCTGTTCCCCTAAACCACTCCTTCCGTCCTCATATCCTTCTGTCCTTCCCCCCTCCTTTACCTCCTTCTTTATAGAAACAACAAAACCATTGTATTCCAGGATATATTCAATTGTTATGGTTCAAAGGAAGTGAAATGTTTTCCTTGCAAGAAATCTGAAAAGATGAGGCAATTAAACAAAATGTCAGAGTGCAGCTGCTAAATTAAAATGTTAATATGATTTCATACCTTTCTCTTTCTAACATTATTTTTGTTAATAAGTGTGTTCCAATCAATGTCACAAAATTTTACAGCATTTATTGAAACATGAAAGAAAATACTTCAATGTAAAATTATACAAATGATTCACTGAAACATCAAAATATAACAGTTAAATATGAGGTAATTATAAATGAACTAAAGAAGGCAGAAGAATACTCATGATAAACACATGTTGATTTAGATTTTCCACTATCCAAAATGTGAACTCTCCATTTCTCAACCTCATGCAATGAGGTACCCAAATCATGGTCTGAAAAGTTCTGACCTCTCTTCTTCCTGATTATATTTTCAGTCCCCATATTCTGAATTAAAACATTTTATCACTGACAAGCATGCCACATGGAAAGCCAATGTGAGGTAATGCACTTTGGAAGGTCTAACACAGATCGGAAATATACAGTAAATGGCAGAACCCTTAAGGGTATTGATAGGCAGAGGAATCTGGGTGTACAGGTACACAGGTCACTGAAAGTGGCAATGCAGGTGGAGAAGGTAGTCAAGAAGGCATACGGCATGCTTGCCTTCATTGACCGGGGCATTGAGTTTAAAAATTGGCAATCATGTTGCAACTTTATAGAACCTTAGTTACCCCGCACTTGGAATATAGTGTTCAATTCTGGATAGAAGTCAATTATTAGGGGGCATAGGTGCAAGGTGCAAGAGGCAAGGTTTAAAAGAAACATATGAGGTAAGTATTTTACATAGAGGGTACTGGCTGCCTGAAAGTAGATACGATAGTGACTTGTAAGGGTCATCAGGACAAACACATGAATAGGAAGGGAATAGAGGGATATGGTCCCCAGAAGGGTTGGGGCTTTTAATTAAATCGGACAACTTGGTTGGTGAGGCTTGAATGGTCTGTTCCTGTGCTGTAGTTTTCTTTGCTCTTTGTCTTTCAACTGTGGGAGGAAATTGGACCACCCAAAGGTAACCTACGCAGACACAGGGTGAAGGTGCAAACTCTGCACAGTGAACTAAGCTGGGAATCGAACCTGGGTCCTTGGTGCTGTGAGGCAGCAGTGCTAACCACTGTGCCACATTATGGTAATGTAATGCAGATTTAAGTAGCAGTTTCACAGATTTGAAGCAAACAGCAAAACCTCTGTTAATTTATACATATTAAATAGGACTCATCTCCAATTAGAAATTACACTTTAAATGAGCCATTAATAATAAGATTAACGACTTAATATAAATAGCAAATTAAAAAAATGAAAAAAAAACAACATACCTTTAGAATAACAGGAAATGCTTTTGATCTCTCAGTCTTCACTTTACAATTGCTGTTTCCATGTTAGACGTCAATGGCCTTCCCACTTTGGTCTCACTTGAAGGGGATGTGGTTAGTGTCCCGCTATGCTGCCTGGGACCTGTGGAGATTGTCCCACTGAAGGTCCAACGCTGCTGTTCCCATCTGGGAGGTAGTTTGTGATTCTGCAACTGAAGTAAGTTCACAAAAACTCAACTATTATTGGAAAGCCCATGGAAGTTATGTCTCATTGTCTCTCCATGTTCCCCCTTCCAAACTGAATCACTCCACACTCCTTTGAATTGAGCTCCCTGTCTGCTATTCCACTAAGTTATCTATGTCCCTTTGAAGCTCTACACTGTGTTCCTTACAGCTCACCATATTTCAGAGTTTCATGTCATCCATTAATTTTGAAATTGTGTCATGCACACCAAAATGCAGCTCATTAGCATATCAGGAAGTGCAAAATTCCAAACACTGTTCCCTAGGTAACTCGATTACAAACATTCCTCCAATCTGAATGCTATATTTTGACATTTTAGAGTCGGCCAGAGATTTCAGGTTTTATTAGGCATTTGAAAGGTATTTATTGACTGAGAAAGGCTTATTATAAGGGGGTTCACAACTCTGTCCTGGAGCACAGATCCGATCTTGACACACTTACTAAATGGCTACTTGATGATTCTCCCTGAGACCATTGGTTTTTCAAGTCAATTCACTTTTACGTACTATCTTAAGAAGACAGACGCAACATACATAACATCCCTCTCCCTTTAATTTTCTCATGCAATCTTCAAAATCAATTTACTCAATCTGCATTTGAAATAAACATTGAAATTTATTCAGTTATTCATCAAACGGCATGCACGCGATGGGTCGTGAGAGGACTACTCTTGGACCTTTTGAGAGTATCCTACTGCTTCACATCGTTAGTGTATGCTTGACCTGGACCATCTGATGGGCAACACGACAGCTCGGTGACTATCGCTGTGCTGTGCAGATACATGGATTTAGGTCTGTGTCTGTGGGAGTTTGCGCATTCTCCCCATGCTTGCGTGGGTTTTCTCCAGGAGCTCGGTTTCCTCCCACATCCCAAAGATGTGCTCATAGGCTAATTGGCAAAACAAATTTTTTCTCCCCAAATTGTCTCAAATTTGGTTTTTAATCCATAGATCTATAAACATGGACAGGGATCGCGGGTAGAAGTGGGAACATCGAGGTGGCGGCGCGGGCTCGTTGGGTCGAAGGGCCTGTTTCCCGTGCTGTTTTGTTCTTTGTTCTTTGTTCTATTTGTGTCAAAGTAGACTTGCATCCTCACTGCAATGGAGTTATTGTGAAAATCCCTAGTTGCCACATTCTGACACCTGTTCGGGTACACTGAGGGAGAATTTAGCACGGCCAATGCACCTAACCATCAGGACTTTCAGACAGTCCTGATGGACTGTCCATCCAGGAAACTGGAGCACTTGGAGGAAACCCATGCAGACACGGGGAGAACATGCAGACTCTGCACAGACGGTGACCTGAGCTAGGAATCGAATGTGGGTCCCTGGCCCTAGAATCCATACAATGCAGAAGGAGGCCATTCAGCCCTTTGAGATTGCATGACAGCAATCTCACTCAGCTGCTATTCCTGTAACCCCCACATATTTACCCTGTTAATTCCCCTAACTTACATATCTTGGGATACGAGGAAGTAATTTAGAATGGCCAACTCACACATCTTTGGACTGTGGGAGGAAATGAGAGCACATAATATTTTTCTCCCCCAAAAAAATTCTATGTGTCAGATTTGCGTGAATACCGAAGTAAATCCTGCTGCTTTTGTTTCGGTGGGAGTTTAAAAAAATGAATCTCCCACACTCTGTGCACTGCAGAGTGCCGAGCACGGGTCACACTGAGAAACTGGGAGCAGGGCCTATTCATGCTGGAGAGGCTGGCAGCATGGTGCTGTGTAGGTCACTGTGCATGTGTCGGCACTGAGATCAACACACGTGCAGTGGTCCCTGTCTGCTGACTAGCTCCATGACTGACCAGACCTACGACCCCCTCAGTGCCTACCCTCTACCTCACCCACCCCCCCAGTAGCCCAATTGCTGGCTCCAAGAGTTAGCCAGGTCCAGCTCTAATAACTGCCTCCAGCTCTCACTCCGTCTGAATCTCACCTCCCCAATTCTCTCCCTACCACCAGAAGTCCCAACCCCACCCTGCCTGCAGTGCCCTTCTTTCCCTATCACGATGGCCAGTTCCCGTCGCTGGCCATCTCCCTCCCCCAAGTGATCCAGGTTGAAAGGTGGCAACAGGATTCCAGACCCCCATCCATTGCATCCACCCTCCACTTAAATCCTGCCCCCATCAGGCCCCATTCCCATCAGGCCCACATTCTGCCTACGCTTCCCTTTGCCTCAGAAAAGCAGCCAGGATCCCACGCACGCTGGACATTTTCTCTCCTCTGCCTTCTCCCGTTGGAAGATGCAAAAATCCGAGGTCACATACCAACCAACTCAAGACCAGCTTCTTTCCTGCTGCCGTCAGACTTTTGAATGGGCCTACCTTACATTAAATTGATCTTTCCCTACACCCTAGCTATGACTGTAACATTACATCTGTATCTTTCATTTCCTGCTCTGTGAATGGTACGCTTTGTCTGTATAACGCACAAGAAACAATATTTTTCACTGGATACTAATACATGCGGCAATAATTAATCAACTCAAAAAACAATCAAATCAAAAGAGAAAGCATGTAAAATGCAAAGCATGACATTGGATCTGGTGACTCAGAGAGATACAAAGAACATCAAAGGATGGTAAATAGTTAGTAAGAGACACAAAAAAGGAATATGAAAAGAATGGATATCAAAATCAAAAATATTTTCCCATTACATTAGTGAAGAGAGAACCATCAGGAACAATATCATAGAAGCGTAGAATCCCTTCAATGCAGAAGGAGGCCATTCAGCCCATCAAGGCTGCATAACAACAATTCCATCCAGCCCCTATTCCTAAAACCCCACATATTTACCCTGTTGGTCTCTTAACTTACATACCTTGGGACACTAGGGGCAATTTAGCAAGGGCAATCAACTTAATTCACACATCTTTAGACTGTGGCAGGAAACCAGAACACTCAGAGGAAACCCACACAGACACGAGGAGAACGTGCAGGCTCCACAGATACTGACCCATACCAGGAATTGAACCTAAGTCCCTAGTGCAATGAAGCATAAGTGCTAACCACTGTACCACCGTGCCATCGATTTAAAATATACGATCCATTATCCTGCATATATCTCGAAGGAGGAAGAGGAGCATTGGAATTTTAGGGGTGATCTTGTAGAGGTCTATAAAATAATGAGAGACATAGATCAGCCAGATAGTCAATATATTTTCTCAAAGATTGGGGAATCTGAAAATAGAGGTTTAAGTTGAGAAGGGAGAGATACAAAAGGCAATTGTTTCACTTAGAGGATGGTGAGTGTCTGGAATGAGCTGCCAGGCAGTAGTAGGGGCGGGTATAATTTTATCTTTTAAACAGTTGCATGGGTAAGATTGATACAGAGGGATATGGGCGGAACATAGGCAATTGGGACTAACTTGGTGATAAAAATTGGGCAGCATGGAGAGGTTGGGCCAAATAACCTGTTTCCATGCTGTAAATCTTTGAAAGTTAAGGCGTATTTATTAGTCACAAGTGGGCTTATATTAACATTGTCATAAAGTTACTGTGAAAATCTCTGAATCACCACATTCTGGTGCCTGTTCAGATGCACTGAGGGAGAATTTAGCATGGCCAATTTACCTAACCAGCACTGTGGGAGAAAACCTATGCAGACACGGGGAGAGTGTGCAAACTCCACACAGCTGAGAATTGAACCCAGGTCCATGGTACTGTGAAGCAGCAATGTTGACCACTGTGCCACCATGCCGTGCTTTACCTCAAGTACTGA
Source organism: Sphyrna mokarran (assembly GCA_024679065.1). Lineage (NCBI taxonomy): Eukaryota > Metazoa > Chordata > Chondrichthyes > Carcharhiniformes > Carcharhinidae > Sphyrna > Sphyrna mokarran. The sequence continues at coordinate 23,777,996 of JAGIQG010000005.1, forward strand.
CACTAGTAAGTCTGGGTGTTGTGATTAAAGATTTTTTCAGCCTAGAGGCAATAGTGCTAAAAGCAGCACTCTGCACATGCTGGAGCTGATATAATACAAACAGGGAAAATCAGTACATTAAAAAAAAAATCAAAAACTCTCAAAAGACTGAGGTGACTGCAATTAGAGAGTTGTATGTAATCCTTGCAACCCAGACTGCATATTCCTGCTGTACAGAAAACGTGCGGCTTAACAATAGAACGTGCTGTTTGAGGAAGTCTGCATTTCTGAACTCAGGCGTGGTAATAGATAAATGTTCCAGCATTCCACTTTGTTCTTAGGAGTGGCCGCACCAGAGATACTTGTGCAATAGCATTTTCTCAAGGGATTAACCAGGTGATGTAAGTCACGAGAATCTGTGGTCCATTGAAAGTATTGGGTTGATCCCAGTGGCCTTTCACCTTCCAAACTCCCTGATGTTCCTCACATCTTCAGGAACTGTGCCTCTGGGAGAAACATGTTTCTGTCACTCACAAACCTGAATGACACACAGGAAGAGCAGATTACCAATTCTAACTGTCAAGACTTATTTGCTTTCACTCATTTACCATTGTGTATCAATTTGCAATTAATGTAACTCCTCGATAACCGACGATTCTTATCCAAACTGGAATATTAAAAGATGCGCCAACTGTCCGATTTGTATCAAATCAGACACAGTGAAAGCGTGCTAGGGGCAATTCCCCCAGAAGTGCTGAATTGGTGAGAAAACTTGTGTTAATCGTGACTGTTTTCTTCAGTTCAACTTCTCACCCGAACCTCTGCACTCTGTGCACTGCCGAGGTCAGGATCGCGAATATGATTAAAAGCTCGGGGGGGCGGGGGGAGCACATGCACAGTAGCCCTGATCTGTCAGCCTCCTCATCTGCTGACCAGCTCGACCGTCTGCCCATGGGAAGCAGACCAACCAACGGGAGACAGATCCTCCCCCCGCAGACCACACCCACCCATCCCACCCCGACGGCTGGCTTCTCTCCAGCCCTGACCGATCCCAATGCAGAGTGGCAGCAGGACCCTCCCCACCCCCACCGCCATTTTTTCCCCCCTTAGGCCCCAACTCACAATAGTTTCTGATCCCTTCGCCCTGCAATTTGTTTCTGAAAATATATTGAAAATGTGATTTTTCTGTGGTGTGCAATTGGGACTTTACGCCCAATATTAAACCCATACATGCCTTTGTTTTGTAGATAGTTACTTCATAAAATCCGTACAATGAAGAAGGAGGCCATTCAGCCCATCAAGTCTGCACCAACTCTTTCTGTCAGAGTGCCTTACCCATGCCCTCTCCCCTCCCCACCCCCTCCCAATCCTTGTAACCCCATACATTTCCCAGGGCTAATCCACTCAATCTGCTGCCTCACACCACCAGGGACCCGGGTTTGATTCCTGGCTCGGGTCACTGTCTGTGTGGATTTTGTACATTCTCCCTGTATCTGCGTGGGTTTCCTCTGGGTGTTCCAGTTTCCTCCCACAGTCCAAAGATGTGCGGGTTAGGCAGATTGGCCATGCTAAATTGCCCCTTAGTATAAGTGGGTTACGGGAGTAAAACCTAGGTGGGACTATGGTTGGTGTAGACTCGATGGTCAGAATGGTCTCCTTCCGCACTGTATAGATTCTATGAACCGACACACCTTAAGACACCAAGGGGCAATTTAGCATACCCAATCTACATAACTCACACATTTTTGAAGTGTGAGAGGAAACCAGAGAATCCAGAGGAATCCCTCTCAGGCATGGGGAGAATGTGCAAACTCCACACAAAGAGTGACCCCAGGCCAGAATTGAACCCGGGTCCCTGGCACTATGAGGCAGCAGTCCTAGCCACTGTGCCATCTGTGCCCTTGAATTTCCTTCCAATCTCATTAACATACACCAGAACATTTAACTTGTTATGAACCAGTGAATATTAATGTAAATGATCAGGAAAGGAGTAAATGCTCAGGGAACTCAGATAAAACTAAAGTGAATCAAAATCAGATAGGAAACGTTCTGCTGGTTGGAGCCATACCATGTACAAAAGAAGCTGTGACAACAGGAGGTCAATCATCTCAGTCCCAGGATATCACTGCTGGAGTTCCTCAAGGTGGTATCCTTTGACCCAGGCATTTTCAGTTGCTTTATTCATGACATTCACTAATACACTTCAGGAAGGGAAATCTGCCATCCTTACCTGGTCTGGCCCACACGTGACTCCAAAGCCCCAGCAATATGGTTGACTCTCAGCTGCTCTCCAAGGGCAAATAGAGATGGACAACAAATGCTGATCCATGCAGCAATGCCCATGTCCCACGAATGAATACAGAAAGAACATTCCTCAAGCTTTGACAAAGGTCAGCTGGATACAAAACGTCAGCTCTTTTCTCTCCTTATGGATGCTGCCAGACCTGCTGAGATTCTCCAGCATTTTCTCCTTTTGGTTTCAGATTCCTGCATCCACGTTAATTTGCTTTTATTCCTCAGATCCACTTTCCTGCACTTTTCCCATGACCCTTGATTCCCTTACTGATCAAAAATCTATCTATCTCACCCTTGAATATACATTGCCCGTACAGCTCTCTGCGGCGAAGAATTCCAGAGGCTCATAACCCTCTGAGGGTACTTTGCTTCTATTTACAATACCCCACTGTGAGATAATCAGGAATCGAACCTCCTACCTCTAAGAATCTGTGATGACTGGTGACCGAGAGCTTTAGTTGCCCTTGCTTTGCCCGAGAGTAACAAATGAGCCAATTCTCAACTGCTGGATTCTAACATACGCATGGCGAACTGTTCCTTGCATTTAGCAGCTTCAGGCGACCCCCTTCATGCCTGAGCGACCTTTGATTCGCTCCAGGATGATTCCATTCACAAAAAAAGATGTGACATCAAAATAATATCTGGGGTGATCTGAATTTTGAGTGAAGGGAAAACTTGTCAACTTGCATTCTGTGCATTTCCAAAACGATAAGCAGAACACAGTGCCGCCTGTTCAAATTTGAGCATACTTGTTGTCATTATTTTTTTGTTCTGTTACGACCTTGCCTGTAGCAATTCTATCCTTCAGCGACTCCCAGACAGATGAAACTCTTACCACGAGGGAATGATACAACATTGACCAGAGAATTATCACAATTAGCAGACATTCTGATTTGGAATGATGCCCAATGTAGGAGACATTCTCAGTATCTTCCACCATGAAAACTGACACAAAGTATTTGTTTAACTCTCCTGCCATTTCCTGGTTCCCCACTACTATTTCCCCAGTCTCATTCTCCAAAGGACCTTTGTTCACTTTGACCTCTCTCTTCCTTTTTATTTATTAATTAGTGTCACCAGTAGGTCTACATTAACACTGCAATGAAGCTACCCTGGCATCCGTTCGGGTAGACCGAAGCAGAATTTAGCACGGCCAATGCACCCCACCAGCATATCTTGCAGACTGTGTGAGGTAACCAGAGCACCCAAAGGAAACCCCGCAGATACGGGGAGAACATGTAAACTCAGCACAGACAGTGACTCAAGCCAGGAGTAGAATCTGGTTCCCTAGCACTGTAGGGCACCAATGCTAACTACTGGGTCATCATACTGCCTTTATATATTTAAAGAAGCTCTTGCTGTCTATTTTTATCATGCCAATTTATCTCATAGTTTACCTTCTTCCTCTTTATTATCTTATGGTCATCTTTTGTTGGTTCTTAAAACTTTCCCAATCTTCTGGCTTACCAAAAATCTTTGCCACATTATATATTTTTTCTGCCAGTTTGATACAATCCTTAACTTCCTTGGTTAACCATGCTTGATTTATCCCCTTCCTAGAATCCTTCTTCCTGATGGGATCTATTTTTGCTTTGAGTCAGGAATTAGTTTCATAAAAGTCTGCCATTTCTGATCAGCCATCCTTCCTGCTGAACTTGTCCAGTCCACCGACCAACTCGACCCAAATCTCTTTATAGTTACTCTTACTTAAGTTATTCTTGACCCAGCTTTCTCATTCTCAAAGTGAATGCTAAATTCTATCATGTTATGATCACTATTGTTTCCTCGGGGATCTTGAGATTATTTATTAAACCTGCCTTATTACACATTACCAGATCGAAAAGAACCTGATCCCTGGTTGGTATTGTTCTAGGAAACACATTATGAATTCTTCCTCATGACTACCTCTATCAATTTGATTGTCCCAAGCTACATGAAGATTAAAGTTACCTGTGATTAAATTACTGCCCTTATTATCTCTCAATTTATTTTCTATCCTACTGAAAGCTCAGTGACCTACTCCTGCTTCTAGTTTCTGTATTTCTATATTTCAAAAAAGGATTTTGCTTTAGAAATCCCATCTTTTAACAAAAAAACCCTTGCTTGATTTTGACCTGGCTTTAACGAGGCGAGATTAGGGGCTTTAGGAATCTCTGTGATGAGGTGAAGTGGACAGATTACCATTTTGAATTTCTGCGAGTTACATTAATCCACTTTGCTGCATTCTTACACATTCGTCTATAAGCTCCCGATTCCCTTTGAAGTTATTTTAATGTTCCAGTGGCAGTCTTTAACCGGGCAGCTGATCCAGCAGCATGGACACAAAGCACTCGCTGCCAGTTTAACTCCCAGTTTGTGAAACTTGCCTGAAATTGAGCTGCAGCTCACTGGAGAAAGAACACGATGGCTATCGAATCAACAGGGTTCCCCCTTCTCCCCCTTCCTGAGGTCCAGCTCGATTCTCAACTGTTGCAGCCTTTCACATGCGTGTCACCTCCTCACGACCATGAATTTATCATGTTTGATTTCATTCAAAGAACCTATTATTTAAACAAGCTTCACCACTCAACATGACACCAAATGAGATGCAGATAATGAGATGTGCATCATTCAGCACTGACAGCATCCATCACTGCAAAAAACACCCCTCGACATAATGAAAATTTATTTATTAGTGTCACAAGTGAGGCTGACATTAACACTGCAACGCAATTACTGTGAAATTCCCCTAGTCGTCACACTCCAGCGACTGTTCGGGTACACTGAGGGAGAATTTAGCATAGCCGAGGCACCTAACCAGCACGTCTTTCAAACTGTGGGAGGAAACCGGAGCACCCGGAGGAAACCCACGCAGACATGGGGAGAACGTGTAGATTCTGAACAGACAGTGACCCAAGCCAAGAATTGAACCCAGGTCCTCGGCACTGTGAGACAGCAATGCTAGCCACTGTGCCACCATGCCAACCATTTAATGAGGCCTTGTTAAAACAAAACATTTGCACGAAAGGAGCACCCAGTGTCACATCAGGTGGTCCCGAAGAACTTTGATCTCCAATGATCGCTTTTTGATTCGATTTTTGATTTGATTTGATGTTTTATTGCCCCGTGTATTAGTGTACAATGAAAAGTATTGTTTCTTAAGCACCATATAAAGCATACCATTATGGAGAAGGAAGAGAGAAGGTGCAAAAACATTCTCCCCATGTCTGTGTGGTTTTCCTCCAGGTGCTCCGGTTTCCTCCCATGGTCCAAAGTCGTAGTTAGAATCTAGAGAAAGATCAATTTAATGCGAGGTAGGTCCATTCAAAAGTCTGACAGCAACAGGGAAGAAGCTGTTCTTGAGTCAGTCCGTACGTGTCCTCAGGCTTTTGTATCTTTTTCCTGACAGAAGAAGGAGGGGCGCATGGGGACTTTGATTATGTTGACTGCTTTTCCGAGACAGCAGGAAGCGTAGGCTTGCCTTGTTGTTGTAGTAGCAGTGAGTCTGGGGAACTTGGCACTCAGCCAAAGCTCCGTTCACTGCAGCAGGTTGGGAAAACCCTGTCGATGTGGAGGGCTGGAAAATTCTGGCCACAAATTGCTGAGGGGACTTGAAGGATGGATACCTGAAGGCTATTTACTCTGGTGGGGGAGCCTGGAACTGGCGGCCACAGTTTAAGAACAAATGGTCTCTTTTTTAAGACAGAGATGAGGATTTTCTTTCTCCCAGTGGGTGGTTAGTCTGTGAAATTACACGGGAAGACTGGGCCATTGAACGTGTTCAAGGTGGAGTTAGAAAGATTTTTAATAGACAAGGGAGTCAAGAATTACAGGGGGACAGATGGGAAAACGGAGCTGAGAACACAACCTGATTAGCCATCATTTATTGAACAGCAGATCTGGCTTGAAGGGCCGAATGGCCTACTCCTGCTCCCCTGTCCTATGTTTCTGTTTTGTCTATCCTCTCTGACTGGTCAGATATCTGGGACGAGATTCTCTGGCCTCCCAGCTGCCTGTTTCCCACCAGCGGGAGGTGGCGCGTTGTTTGTTAGTGGTGGAATTTTCTGATCCAGCCGCTATCAATGGGAATTCCCATTGATGTCACCACCATGCCGGTGGAAAACCCGTGGCAAGAGTGCATTGCCAGCGGGACTGGAGAATCCGTCAGTGTGAACTGCCAGAGAATTCTGCCCTCATGTTTGAGACTGTCACAACTGAGGACGTGAAAGACACCATGCGAATACCAGCTCTTTCATTCACCTTTGTCAATATTCCCTTTAGGCTTTCATTGTGTTTATTGTTTCTCGACATAGTTTCTTCCACCACCACTGAGTAAAGGTTGAAGAGCGAAGTACAGATGTTTGTTGAACAGATCAGGATAAGCAAGGAATTTTTTTTAGTGGAAGTCTGGAGTGTTCCAGCTGTTTTATTGTTGATTAATGCTGGTCCATTTTCCTACAAGGGAGCACATCGTGTTCCCGATGGTGCGAGCATGCAGAACTAGGGATCATAGTTTGAGGATAAGGGGTAAACATTTTAGGACGGAGATGAGGAGAAATTTCTTCATCCAGAGGGTGGTGAATGTGTGAAATTCACTACCACAGAAAGTACCCGAGGCCAAAACGTTGCCTGATTTCAAAAAGAAATTAAACATAGCTCTTGGAGCTAAAGGGAGCAAGGCATATGCGGGGGAAGGCAGGATCAGGCTATTGAGTTGGATGAAAAGCCATGATTAAAAGGAATGGTGGAGCAGGCTTGAAGGGCTACTCCTGCTTCTAGTTTCTATATAACCTGAAGTATGTGAATGTCCCACATCTTAGTTTATCACTAATCAAACAAAATGTTCTTTAAATATAAAACATGATGCTGTGAATTGGTTGACAAGTATTTCTTTATCAAGTTTAATCCCATTTTTAACTAAAGTGCTGAAAATATGTTATTTGCACAGATGTAAACATTTGAAAGGAAATACCTCTCACCCCTGCACCAGCTCGGCTAACTCCGGTGAACAGGATTCTAATTGTCTTATATAACTGAATGCCACGACTCCTTTTAGCTGCAGACTCTCATTATGCGGAGAGATTACAGAAATGGGGTCTGTTCTCCTGAGATTACAGAAAAGTAAGGGGAGATTTAATAGAGATGTTCAAAATCATGAAGGATTTTGACGGAGTAAGCACGGAAAAATTGATTCTACGGGCAGGAGGATTAGTAAACTGAAGACTCACATTTAAGATGATTGTCAAATAGAACCAGATGGGGATTTTTTTTTTAAACAGCCAGTTGTTCTCAGGAATATTCTGCTTGAGAGGTGGTGGAAATATATTTAATAGGAACTTCCTAAAAGGAATTGGTCATGATTGAAAAGTCATTAGGAATAAAAGCACAATGGGAAAAGGAATAACAGAATGGAAAAAAGCAAATTACTGTGGATGCTGGAATCTGAAACCAAAAGAGAAAATGCTGGATAGTCTCAGCAGCTCTGGCAGCATCTCTAAGGAGAGAAAAGAGAGATGCTTTCAGTACAGGTGATCATTTGTCAAAGCCCTTTTGACATAGGGTCACCTGGGTTCGAAAAGTCAGCTCTTTTCTCTCCTTACAGATGCTGCCAGAGCTGCTGAGATTTTCTAGCATTTTCTCCTTTAATAACAGATTGGGACTAGTTTTTGCACTATTCATTCATGGGACGTGGGCATCACTGGCTGGGCCAACATAGAAGTTTACAGCATGGAAACAGGCCCTTTGGCCTAACTCATCCATGGTGCCCAATTGCTCTTGAACTAAGACCAGCATCAACCGCATTATTGTGAGCCTATAGCTAGACCAGGTAAAGGTAGCCGGTTCTCAAAGGACATTGTGAACTAGATGGGTTTTTACAACAATAAACAACACCCCCATCAGGCTTTTAATTCCAGATTGTTTTTGTAATCAAATTCAAATTTCACCATCTGCCATTGTGGGATCCATGCTCGGGCCCCCAGATTGAGTTTCTGCATTTCTACATCAGTGACCAGGGTTGGCACGGAGGCATAGTGATTAGCACTGCTACCTCACAGCGCCAGGGACCCAGGTTCAATTCTGGCCTTGGGTGACTGTCTATATGCAACATGGAACAGTATAGCACAGGAACAGGCCCTTCGGCCCACAACGTTGCACCTAACATGATGCCAAATTAAATTAATCCCTTCTGTCTGCCCTTGGTCTATGTGCCTCTATTCCTTTAAAAAGTACCTGGATGAGTGCTTGGCACGTTGTAACATTCCATGCATGAGCCAAGTGTTGGCAAGTGGGATTAGGTGGGGCAGATCAGGGCATTTCTTGTGTCAATGCAAACCCAATGGGCTGGAGTGCCTGTAGTATTCTGTGATTTCTTGCATATTAGAAACTGGTAGCAGGAGTTGGCTCTATAAGGCCATTCAGCCCTCCGAGCCTTCCCTGCTGTTCATTTTGAACATGGCTGATCATTGAATTCAATACCCTGATTTCTCCCATATCTCTTGACCCCTTTAGCCCCAAAAGCTCTATCATATTTCTTCTTGAAATCAGACAATGTTTTGGCCTAAACTACTTTTGATGATAGTGAATTCCCCACATTCACCACCCTCTGGGTGAAGAAATTTCTCTTCACCTCAGTTCTCAAAGGTTTATCCCTTATCCTCTAACTATGACCCCTAGTTCTGGACTCCCCCACCATTGGGAACATTCTTTCTGAATCTACCTTGTCTAATCTTGTTAGAATTTTATCCGTTTTTATTCATGTGCTTAACTACAAGCCCCTCAAACACCCTGATTGTGTCTGCCTGCACCACCATCCCTGGCAGCGCGTTCCAGATACCTACCACTCTCTGTGTAAAAAATTTGCATCTTCTTTAAACTTTCCCCCATACGTATTAAGTGTATGCCCCCTAGCATTAGGCATTCAGTTAATGGAGTTTGCACATACTCCATTTTCCTCCCACATTCCAAAGATGTGTAGATTAGGTGGATTAGGTAAATTGCCCCTTAGTAGGCAAGAATGTGTCAGTTAGGGGAATTGGCCATCGCAATTGGGTGGGTTACAGGGATAGAATTCGTGCAGACTCTATGGGCTGAATGGCCTCTGCACTGTATGGATTCTACAATTCCACTATGCCACCACCTCCCAGGTTTTGTTAGAGTTAGCACAAACTTGATGTGTCAAATGATATTACTAGAATCATAGAATCCAATAGGGCAGAAGGAGGCCATTCGGCCCATCAAGTCTGCACCAACAATAATCCCGCCCGAGCCTTATCTCCATAACCTCATGCATTTACGCAAGTTGGTCTCCCTGATACTAATAGGCAATTATAATTGTCAATCCATGTAATCGGCACATCTTTGGAGTGTAGGAGGAAACTGGAGCACCCGGAGGAAACCTGCACAGACATGGAGAGAAGTTCTACATAGTCAGCGACCCAAGCCCGGAATTGAACCCAGGTCCCTGATGCTGTGAGACAGTAGTGCTAACCACTGTGCCACACATTTTTGGAAGATCAACCCTGCATCGATTCCTTCAATTATCAAAACTACAGAGCTTCTCTCATTCGCAGTGAGATTAATTTAATTTGCAGTGCCAATGTCTGGCCTAATTATGTCCTCCCTGTCTAAAAAAAACTTGTTGCTTTGGAGAGCTCAGTGCGAAAGCGGAAAGGAAAGATCAATGTGACTACACAGACTACTGCGTGAAATCTGAAGAAAATAGGCAAAGCACGCAAAAGCATTCTCCACAATCAGATATTCATTCCCAGTCAAAAGCTTACATTGTATTAATAATGAATAGTCTTGGGAAGTTGCCAGGTTCCTGCAGTTTAAAGACACTTTAGCCATTTATGCAGCATTAATTCTGATTTATTTTTAAAGTGACAAGCTCCATTTTAGAATTTACTGAATTTTGCACGCTCTCGGTGAGGATGCAAGCCAACCAGTCAGGTGTTAATTTTTACATAAATTTAAGGCTGCTAACATGAGGGGACATAGCTTTAAATTGAGGGGTGATAATTATAGGGCGGATGTCAGAGGTAGATTCTTTAGTAAGGGTGTGGAAATGCCCTTCCTGCAGCAGTTGTGGACTCACCAACTTTAAGGGCATTCAAATGGTCAGTGGATAGGCATATGGATAACACCGGAATAGTTTAGGTTAGAGGGTTATTAGATTGGTTCCACTGGTTAGCGCAACATTGAGGGCTGAAGGGCCTGTACTGCGCTGTAATGTTTTATTTTCTATGATCTAAAACACTTGGGTTTATGCAAGTCAACCACTTGATCAGTGCAGCTGACATGACTGACAAATAGAAACAACACATGTGTAACAGAAAGTAGTTTGAAACTGTTGAATCATAAAATAAATACTTTAAGTTTATTAGTATCACAAGTAGGCTGACAATAACACTGCAACAAAATTACTATGAAAATCCCCTAGTTGCCACACTTTGGCACCTGTTTGGGTACATTGAGGAAGAACTTGGTACGGCCAATTCACCCTAACCAACACGTCTTTCAGAATGTGAGAGGAAACCCATACAAGCACGGGGAGAATGTGCAGACTCCACATAGACAGTGACCCACGCCAGGAATCAAACCCAGGTTCCTGGTGTTATGAGGCAGCGGTGTTAACCACTACGCCCCCATGCCATCCTCCCTCTCTTTCTTTCATTAATTATTTTCATTGGTGGCACTGTGGCAAAGTGGTTTGCACTGCTTCCTCACAATGCCCGGGACACATGTTTAATTCCAGCCCTGGGTGACTCTCTGTGTGAAGTTTGTACATTCTCACATAGTACAGTGGTTAGCACTGCTGCTTCACAGCTCCAGGGACCTGAGTTTGGTTCTCGGCTTGGGTCACTGTCTCCTCATGTCTGCGTGGGTCTCCTCCGAGTGCTCTGGTTTCCTCTCACAGTCCAAAGATGTGCAGGTTAGGTTAATTGGCCATGGTTAAATTGCCCTTTAGTGTCCTGAGATATGTAGATCAGAGGAATTAGTGGGTAAAATATGGAGTGATATGGAGATAGGGCCTGGGTGGGATTGTGGTCGGTGCAGACTCTATGGGTTGAATGGCCGCTTTCTGTACCGTAGGGTTTCTATGATTTCTATGATTCTCCCCGTGTCTGCGTGGGTTTCCTCCAGCTATGCTAAATTGCCCCTTAGTATCCCAGATGCGCAGATTTGGGGAGATTGGTAGGTAAATATGTGGGGTTATGGGACTAGAATCTGGGTGGGATGCTCTATCAAAGAACCAATGCAGAGTTAATGGGCTGAATGGCCTCCTTCTGCACTGTAGGGATTCTACGAAGTTAAGACAGAAGTTAAGCAAACTGGCTTATAGTTACTTAATGAAATCCATGCCCTCTGGTTCCTGGTGCCTCTGCCAGTGGAAATAATTTCTAATATGTGTGGTATTAATAATGAATGCATTAACACATTGACATAACAATTCCACTGTCCTAACAAACTTATTAATGCAACTAAAATTGATCCATTTGCTAAGATGGTAGATGATGAAATTTCCCAGTAGCCTATATATCCATCACTAGTGTAGATTAGGGCCATTTCAAGTTTGTTATTCAATGGTATATAGAAAGGCTCCTGAAAGAGTTTCATTCACCCTAAGCATCCTGTAAACTGGAAGAGACCACAAAGATTGGAGCAGCATCGTTTACCCAGGAAAGACTTCTGAGAAATAGAGTAATATTGATCAGTGCTCGGGTCTGAGAAGACAACCCCACGCTCACTCCAATGGGGGTGTGACAATGATACCATCTTCTCCTCCTTGACTCTCTCAAAATGAGAACCAAAGAGTGATCCAGGTGTTCAGGCAAGCGTGCAGCCAAAGGTTTTGTCTATTGGAATGCAGAATCTTATCTCTTATATCTGAGAGGCCAAAAACAACTGGGGGAAGTTATACAATAAATGGCAGGAGTATAGAAATGCATTTCTATAGTAATAAAGAGTATTTCAAGAGTATAGAAATACAGAGTATAGAAATCCACAAATCCCTGAAGGTTCCAGCACAGGTGGAGAAGGTGCTGAAGAAGGCATATGGTATGCTTGCCTTCATAGGACGGAGTATAGAGTATAAAAACTGGAGTCTGATGTTACAGCTGTATAAAATGCTGGTTAGGCCACATTTGGAGTACTGTGTCCAATTCTAGTCACCACACTACCAGATGATGTGGAGGCTTTAGAGAGAGTGCAGAGAAGGTTTATTAGGATGTTGCCTGATGTGGAGGGTCTTAGCTATGAGGAGAGATTGGGTAGACTGGGGTTGTTCTCCCTGGAAAGATGGAGAATAAGGGGAGACCCTCTAGAGGTGTACAAAATTATGGAGGGTATAGATAGGGTGAATAATGGGAAACTTTCTCCAAAGTCAGAGATGACAATTACAAGGGATCACAGGCTCAAGGAGAGAGGGGCGAGGTATAACTCCAATATCAGAGGGACGTTTTTTACGCAGAGTGTAATGGGTGCCTGAAATGCTCTGCCAAGTAGGGTTGTGGAGGTGGATACGCTGGGATCATTTAAGACTTATCGGGGTGAGCAGACTGGGAATGGAGGGATACAAACAAATAGTCTAGTTGGACAACTGTGCAGCACAGGCTTAGAGGGCTGAAGGGCCTATTTTCTGTGCTGTATTGTTCTTTGTTCTTTGTTTGTCAATTCACAGGACCATTGAAGCACAGAGAGGTGGCCACTCAGCCTATCTAAACAGGATTGGCTTCATTCTTTAAGAAGATCAGACAGAAGCACATCATGATCTATGTTCTATATGTCATAGAATCTCTACAATGCAGAAGCAGGCCATTCGGCCCATTGGGTCTGCACTGCCTCTCTGACAGAGCATCATATCCAGACCCTATCACTGTAATCCCACTTATTTAGTCCCACTAACCTACATATCTTTGGACACTAATGTTGAAATTTTAATGGCATGTACGCTGTAGAATTGGGGAGGGCGAGACCTCAGGGGGGATCTCACGAACCTTAGGCAAGTGAGACAGTAAAATTCCAGCATGGCCAATCCATCTAACTTGCACGTCTTTAAGACTGTAGGAGGAAACCAGAGTTCCCAGAGGAAACCCACATGGGAGGAATATGCAGACTCCGTACAGACTGAGACCCAAGTCGGGAATTGAACCCATGTTCCTGGTGCTGTGAGGCAGCAGTGCCAACCACTGTGCCATCTGCAGGACTTTGTTGGTTCATTCATTAGTGGGCCATTCTTAGATTCCAGTGTGTACTTTTTTAAAGCAAGCCATCAATCCAAAGCCCAGTCAGAAGCATTTTAATTGTAATATATAATGCATATTTTGGGTTAAATTATGTTTCTTGCTGCGCTTCAAATCTAGGAAAAGCCAGCAACTCATTGGGAAAAAGGGAAGTGTCAGATAAAACAAAGTAAGAAGTCTCACAACGCAGGTTAAAGTCCAATAGGTTTATTTGGAATCACAAACTTTTGGAGCACTGCTCCTCCCTCAGGCAAGTGTACAGCCAAAGATCTGAAAGCTCGTGATTCCAAACAAACCAGTTGGATCTGGTGTTGTGAGGCTTTTTACTGTGCCCACCCCAGTCCAACGAGAGCATCTCTGCGCCAAGGCGACCATCGACACAGATAAAACAAACTCTGTGAATTTATTCAGAGCTGCTCGCTCTCTGTGACTTCACTGGGGTTTCCGTCAGGCTTCTGGCCAAACCATAGCTCTGGAGTAATAGGAACAGCACCCGGGAAACCTCCAGCCTCCATTCTTACTGTAACAATAGCCTCATGAGTTAGCCAACAATATGTTACAGCTTGGTTTAACAGATGGTGTCTTTCATTTACAGACAGTTAAGGGAAGGTTTCATCACTCTTCAGAGTTCTAAAGGAAGTTGCCAAGGTCAATCCAGCCAAACAGAACAAATTTCCTTTTTATTCATTCGATGTGGTTATCACTGGCATTTGTTGACCATCCCTAACTGCCCTCCATTTCAGAGAGGGCAATAAAGAGTCAACCACATTGCTGTGGCTCTGGAGTCACATGTAGATCAGACCAGATAAGGACAGCAGATTTCCCTCCCTAAAGCACATTAACTTAGAACATAGAACATAGAGCATTACAGCGCAGAACAGGCCCTTCGGCCCTTGATATTGTGCCGACCAATTAAGAAAAAGCAATGACCCTCTAACCTAAACCATTCCCTTTTCATCCATAAACCCATCCACGGATCTCTTAAACGCCCCCAAACTTGGTGCATCTACAACTGCAGCAGGCAGGGCATTCCATACCCTTACCACCCTCTGGGTAAAGAACCTACCTCTGACATCAGTCCTATAACTACCACCCCTTAATTTAAAGCTATGTCCCCTCGTGCTAGCTTTCTCCATCCGAGGAAAAAGGCTATCACTGTCCACCCTATCTAAACCTCTGATCATCTTGTATGTTTCAATAAGGTCTCCTCTTAGCTGCCTTCTTTCTAATGAAAACAACCTCAAATCCCTCAGCCTCTCCTCATAAGACCTGCCCTCCATACCAGGCAACATCCTGGTAAACCTCCTCTGTATCCTCTCCAATGCAGAGTGAACCAGGCGAACATCAATGGTCAAAATTAATTCCAGATTATTATTGAATTCAAATTTCACTCTCTGTGAGTGGATTTGAACCCAAGTTCCCAGGCCATTAATTCTGGCTGACTAGCCCAGTGACAATATCATTATGCCATCACCTCCCCCTAATAACAAAGAGATAAGTTTGAAAAGATTAGGCTGGAAAACAATCAGCAAGTCAGCTAGTATCCTTAGAGATGTTCGTAGCCTGAATTTTATTGTGGGTATTGAGAGCCCAATGTCACTACAAGAAGTGAGTTACCGTATCATTAACGAACCTTGACCACAAACCCAGAGAGCAGCCCAGCTTTCAATGCTGCCTGTCCAATCAGAGGGTCTGGTACTAGCTGCCCAATCAGAGGGTTTGGTGCTGGCTGCCCAATCAGAGGACCAGCAGCTCAGAACTTCAACAGTGCCACCCAGTGAGGTCCTTACTGCTGGGGTATGAACAAAGAACAGTAACATCACATGAACAGGCCCTTCGGCCCTCCAGGCCTGTGCCAATCATCATGTCCTAATATAGCTTAAAAAAATCCTTCTGCCCTTACTCAGTCCCTATCTCTCGATTCCCTTCCTATTCATGTACCCATCCAGATGCCTTCTAAATGTTGTTAATCTGTCTGCTTCCACCATCTCCTCTGGCAGCGCGTTCCAGGCCCTCACCAATCTCTGTGTGAAAACTTCCCCCTCACATCTGCCTTTAACTTTCCCCCTCTCAAACTGAATCTGTGCTTCCTTGTATTAGACATTTCCACTTAGGAAAAAAGCCTCTAACTATCCACCCTGTCTATGCCTCTCATAATTCTGTAGATCTCTAGCAGGTCTCCCCTCAGCCTCCATCTTTCCCAGTTTATTGAAAACAATCCCAGTTTATTAAACTTCTCCTCATAGCCAACACTCTCAAAACCAGGCAACATCCTGGTGAACCTTCTTTGCACTCTCTCTAAAGCTTCCACATCCTTCAGCTAATGTGGCACCCAGAACTTCACGCAATACTCCAAATGTGGCCTAATCAAGGTTTTATATAGTTGCTACATGATTTCCCAACTCTTGTACTCAATGCTCTGGCTAATGAAGGCAAGCATGCCATTTGCCTTCTTAATCACTTTGTGTTGCTACTTTTAGGGAACTGTGGACCTGCACACCCAGATCCCTCTGTATGTTAATGCTCCTAAGGATTTTGCAATTTACAATTTAATTTACACCTAGATTTGATCCTCCAAAATGCATCTTCTCGCTTTTAGAACATAGAACATAGAAAATTACAGCGCAGTACAGGCCCTTCGGCCCTCGATGTTGCACCAGCCAGTGGACCCTCTAACCTAAACTATTCCAATATCATCCATATGCCTATCCACCGACCATTTGAATGCCCCAAAGTAGGCGAGTCCACAACTGCTGCAGGCAGGGCATTCCACGCCCTCACCACCCTCTGTGTAAAGAACCTGTCTCTGACATCTGTCCTATAACTACCACCTCTTAATTTACAGTTATGTCCCCTCGTGTTGGTCATCACCATCCGAGGAAAAAGGCTCTCACTATCCACCCTATCCAGTCCTTTGATCATCTTATACGCCTCAACTAAGTCACCGCGTAACCTTCTTCTGTCTAATAAAAATAACCTCAGGTCCCTCAGCCTTTCCTCATAAGGCCTTCCCACCATACCAGGCAACATCCTGGTAAACCTCCTCTGCACCCTTTCCAATGCTTCCACATCTTTCTTATAATGCAGCGACCAGAACTGTACGCAATACTCCAAGTGCGGCCGCACCAGAGTTTTGTACAGTTGTAGCATAACCTCACGGCTCCTAAATTCAATCCTTCTACCAATAAAAGCTAACACACCGTACGCCTTCTTTTGCCTAGATTAAACTCCATCTGCTATTTCTGTGCCCAAGCCTCCAATCTATCTCTATCTGGTTGTTTCCTCTGACAATCCCTGGCACTATCAGCAACTACACCAATCTTTGTGTCATCTGCAAACTTACTAATCAGATCCCCTACATTTTCCAACAGATCATTTATATGCATTACAAACAACAGAGGTCCAAGCACTGAGACATGGCATTCCCCGTACAAAACCACACTAACTAGTCCATTTCCTTCCAAAGGGACATTCTGTCCCTCAATGTCTTTTCCAGAAACTTCCCCACCACTGACATCAGGCTCATTGGTGTATAATTTCCTGGATTATCCCTACTTCCTTTCTTAAACAAGGGAATAACATTGGCTATTCTCCAGCCTTCTGGAACCTAACCTGTGGTCAAAGAGGACATGAGGATATTTGTTAAAGCCCCAATTATTTCCTCCCTTGCCTCCTGCAGGGATCCCATCCAGGCTGGAGACTTGTCTACATTAACGTAATTTACGATACTTCGTCCTTCGATGTTTTGACATTTTCCAGAGTGTTCACACAACTATCCCTGACCTCAACATCTGTTATGTCCTTCTTGGTGAATATCAATACAAAGTACTTATTAAGAATTTCACCCACTTCCTCTAGCTCCATACATAACTTCCCTCTATTGCCCTTGAGTGGGCCTAGACTAAATTGTTAAAGCTTATTTCTTAGTCACAAGCAGGCTTACATTAACACTGCAATGAAATTACTCTGAAAATCCCCTAGTCACCACAGCCTGTTCACGTACACTGGGGGGGGGGGGGCGGATTTAGAATGACCAATCCACCTAACCTTTGGACCTTGGGAGAAAACCAGAGCACCTGGCAGAAACTCACGCAGACACAGGGAGAATGTGCAAACTCCACACAGACAGTGACTCAAGCCAGGAATCGAATGCAGGTCCCTGGTGCTTTGAGAGAACAGTACTAACCACTGTGCCACCGTGCTGCCCTGTACTCTTTCGCTTATTACCTTCTTGCTTTTAGTATATGCACAAAAAACATAAGCACTCTTCTTCCCCTCACTATATTCAAGGGCTTTGTTAGTTTTTAGATCCCTAGACCTTTTGTATTCTTCCTTCTTTCTTTTGATTAAGCTTATAATTTCCCGTGGAAGAGACCTTATGAGTTAAACCAGGTGAGCTTAAAAAAAAACAAAAATCACACTGCAAAATGCCAGAGGAACAACCTTTCCAAGAATTTCAATTCCAGTTTCCTCTCATGGTCCAAAGATATGTAGATTAGATGGATTGACTGTGCTAAATGGTCCCATAGTGTCTCAGGATGTGAAGGTTAAGGGGAGTAGAGGGGTAAATTTGTGAGGTTATGGGAATAGGGCAGAGAGTGGGCAGCATGGTGGTACAGTAGTTAGCACTGCTGCCTCAGAGCTCCAGGGACCTGGGTTCAGTTCCCGGTTTGGGTCACTGCTTGTGTGCAGTTTGCATGTTTTCCCCGCGCCTGCGTGGGTTTCCTCCAGGTGCTCTGGTTTCCTCCCGAAAGATGTGTGGGTTAGGGCATTGGCCATGCTAAATTCTCCCTCAGTGCATCCAAATAGGCACTGGAATGTGGTGACTAGGTGACTTCACTGCAGTGTTAATGTAAGTCTACTTGTGACACGAATAAATAAACTTTGAACCATTGGAGAGTTGGTGCAGACTGAATGGCTTCCTTCTGCACTGTAGGGATTCCATGATTGGAATTGGAGTGGGGACCGCCGCCCTCCCTGACTTTGACATTTCGAGAATCATTCTGTCCCTGTCTAGTGTCTAGTCATTTGAAGTGTGAGAGAGCCAAAGGAGTTGGTGAGAGGGTGAGTTAGCAGCAGCTCTGACCTGTGAATGTATGATTTACGGTAATCCTTAAATCCTGGCTCCAGTACATTCAATACTTGCCCAACATGCCTCTGTCCGGCTGATTGGATTCAAGCAGAGAGAACATTAAACCTCCGAATGTCTTTCAGAAAGCTTGATAGTTACCAGCAGTGAGGCCACTTGCTAGAAAGACACAAACTTCAAACGGCTTGTGGGTGGAAAAGAAAAGTGAGTGAATTGTAATGTGGAAGTCCTGGTCGGTAATCCAGGCAAATTCAAGACCAACTGGCGAGGCTTTCAAACATTTTTAGTCACTACAAATTGATTTGATTTCTCAGTTATAAATATATACGTGGATGGGGACAAAAACCCCATGTCAAGTGGAAAATCAGTTCCCAAAGTGGTCCAAATGGAAACAAGTGAACTTGGAACGCATGTAGGTTGTCCAAGTGAGTAGGGAGAACCTCGCACAAGTCCAAAGGGTTCCTCTGCATCACTTCTTTCATTGCCACTGTTCATTGTTCCTGTTTTTTTCCCAGCTGTGGAATTACGAGCAGCAGATGGTGGTTCAGTGGTAAGGTCACCGGGCTAGTAATCTCGTAAGGCCCAGGCTAATACTCTGGAAACATGAGTTCAAATCTCACCGTGACAGCTGCTAGAGGAATTTAAATTCAATTATTAAAATCTGGAATTGAAAGCTCGTTTCAGTAAAGGTAATGATGAGGCTATTCAACAATTGGTGTAGGAATCCGTCTGATTCATTACTGTGCTGATCACAGAATCCATACAGTACAGAAGGAGGCCATTTGGCCCATCGAGCCTGTACCAACAACAATCGATTGTTGAACCGGGGAGAACATGCAGACTCCACACAGAGAGTGACCCAAGCCGGGAGTTGAAGCCAGGTCCCTGGAGCTGTGAGGCAGCAGTGCTAACCGCTGTGCCACCGTGCTGCCCGCTCTCTGGAACCACCCAGGTCCTACCCCCGTAACCTTACACATTAATCTGCTAATCTCCCACTGAGGGGCAATTTATCATGGCCAATTGACCCAACCTGCACATCTTTGGAGTGTGGAAGGAAACCAGAGCACTCGGAGGAAACCAGTGCAGACACGGGGAGAATGTGTAGAGCAGAATTTTCCCACCCCGCCAGCCACAGGAATTGTAGTGGGCAGAGCAGGATATTTGGTGGACCACGCAAAAGTTGTTGACCTCAGGCAGGAATTTCCAGCCTTGGGGAACTTCCCCCGTCACTGCAAGTACTGTATGGAGTGTCCAACATTATGTTAAATGAATTAACATTTAATTGGGTGGTACAATGGTTAACATGCTGCCTCACAGCGCCAGAGACCCAGATTCTATTCCGGTCTCATGTTACTGCCTGTGTGGAGTTTGCACGCTCTCTCTGTATCTGCCTGGGTTTCCATCCCTACTCCAAAGATGTCACCCAAGACTGGAATTGAACCCGGGTCCCTGCCTCACGAGGCAGCAGTGCTAACCACTGTGCCACCCTTGCCGCCCCTGTCTGATGCTCGACCAACTCAGCTCTCCAGCCCTCAGAGAAAGAAGTCTGTTGTCCTTACTCAGGATCCACAGTAACGCGGGTCCTCTTAGCACTCATTTCAAGGGCGATTCGAGGTGGGTAACAAAATGCTGCCCTTGCTGGTGATGCTCACATCCCACGGAAGAATCAAAAACATTATTAATTTTTCTCATTGCCCATCAATAGCACCAAAAGCCAAGCAGCAGAAAAGATAGACAGGCTCCTGACTAATTATGCAACTTGTAAGCTCGGAGAAGAAGGTTGGCACAGGCCAGGGAGAGGATATTTTATGGTCTTTTTATTGCTGAAGGCAGCATCATGCCATTTGCTCTGTGATTTAACGTTAATTGATTGTGAATTAATTACTCAGAAAGAGAAGAAAGATGATAGTTTCAGTATTTTAGTGAAATGTTGGGCCAGTGATGAAGCCATTACAGAAGGACTAAGCCTGCTAACCTAGGCTGGCCCTCACATGGGGCATCTTACTTTATTAACCTTCGATTTACATAAGTAGATCCATATCCTCCCTAATTCCCATAATGTGTGCTGAGGGCTATCTTCGGAGCTTCCCCTTGAACTGCAAGTATTGTATGGAATATCCAACATTATGTTAAACGAATTGAAGTTAAAGTGGGCGGCTCAGTGTTTAGCACTCAGGGTCACTGTCTGTGTGGAGTTTGCACACTCTCCCCACGTCTATGTGCGCTTCTTCCAGGTGCTCCGGTTTCCTCCCACAGTCCAAAGTCGCGCCATACTAAATTAACCTGGTGTCAGGGGCTAGCGGGGTAAATACATAGGGTTACAGAGATGAAGCCTGGATGGGATTGTAGTCGGTGCAGGTTCAATGGGCCTCTTTCTGCACTGTAGGGATTCTATAATTAGCATAGTAACGAACGCGATGGATTTTTACATTGATTGTTGGCTAGCTTCATCGTTACCATCACTGAAAGTAGCTTATGATAATAAAGACATGGACTCCAGTGATAAAAGGGGTAGCTTAGACCCATGGGTATGAAATTGAGGTGATAATCTGGCCAAAGATCAAAAATCGCCCACTGACACATGGATTTGTAATTCAGACTAGTCTGGAATCATGCAATGCCATTCGGCCCATTGTGGCTGTGGCAGCCCTTAAACGAGCCATACAATTAGCCCCCTTACCTAATCTTCCCAGAAGCTTGCAATTCTTTTTACCTTTCCAAATAGATATCCAGTTTCCATCTGAAAGATGTTGCTTTGTTTGTTTCCAACATCCTAATTCAGTCTACTTCACAACAGCTGGCTACATCGCCTTCCCTCTGGATTGCCTGTCAATTATTTTCAATCTCTGACTTCTGGCTATTGGCATTTCTGCCATTGAGGAAGGTTTCTCACTGTTTTCTCTGTCAAAATCCTTAATCATTCTAAACAACTCGATTAAAATCTCCCTTAACCTTTTCTGCTCTAAGGAGAACAGCCCCACTTCTCCAATCTCTCCATGTTCACACTCGAATGTTTGCCTGAGGAGTAACAGATCAAAATTGACAGAAGTTGATGCAGGGTTTGGAAGATTTACTGGTATCTCCTGTGAGCAGTAAACAGTCAGTTAGCAACTGTACATTAGACACAGTCACGGTGGCACAACGGTTAGCACCGCTGCCTCACAGCGCCAGAGATCTGGGTTCAATTCCCAGTTGTGTGTGTGGTGTTTGCACATTCTTCCCATGTCAGCGTGGGTTTTAGAATATAGAACATAGAACATTACAGCACAGAACAGGCCCTTCGGCCTTCGATGTTGCGCCGACCAGTTAGGAACAAGCAGTGACCCTCTAACCTAAACCATTCTCCTTTCATCCATAAACTTATCTACTAACCTCTTAAACGCCACCAAACTTGGCGCATCTACAACTGACGCAGGCAAGGCATTCCATACCCTTACCACCCTCTGGGTAAAGAACCTACCTCTGACATCTGTCCTAAAACCACCACCCCTTAATTTAAAGCTATGTCCCCTCGTGCTAGCTTTCTCCATCCTCGGAAAAAGGCTATCACTGTCCACCCTATCTAAACCTCTAATCATCTTATATGTTTCAATAAGGTAATCCGGTTTCTTCCCCCGCACTCCAAAGATATGCAGGTTAGATGGATTGGCCAAGATAAATTGCCCCTTAGAGTTATGGGGATTAGTTAGAATAAATGCATTAGGTTACGGGGATAGGGTCTGGGTGGCATTCTGGTTGGTGCAGACGTGATGGGCCCAATGGCCTCCTTCTGCACTGTAGGATTCTATGATTCTGAAATCTCCACACTGACCTGTCCGTAATAAACAAGCACAGAGAATGTGCCCGAAAATATTCAATAGGTCAAGCGACATCATTGGAAGAGAGAAGGTACTGACGGCACAGACAGCATTGGCAAGTTAGTCCTTACTGCCTCCATGCCATTTCCTGTTGTGTTCTCACCAACTTTTACAGATGCGACCATAGAAAGTATTCTTTCTGGTTGTATCATAGCTTGGTATGGTTCCCGCTCTGCCCAAGACCACAAGAATCTACAAAAAGTCATGAATGTAGCCCAATCCATCATAGAAACCAGCCTTCCATCCATTGACTCTGTCAACACTTCCCACTGTCTGGGAAAAGCAGCCAACATAATTAAGGACCTCAGCAGCCTTGGGCATTGGCCAGAATTTTACTGCCCCGCCCATCATGGGAATGGGAGCGGCTGAGGGGTAGATAATGGAAAAGTCCATTGATCTTGGGTGGACGTTTACGGTTTTGGGGCCAACAAGACCATAAAATTTTATTTATTTTCACTTCCACCTTCTTCCATTGGGAATAAGATACAAAAGCCTGAGGTCATGTACCAACCAGTTGAAGAACAGCTTCTTCCCTGCTGCCATCAGACTTTAGGATGGACCTATCTTGTATTAAGTTGATCTTTCTCTACAGCCTAGCTCTGATACAACACTACTTTCTGCACTCTCTCATTTCCTTCTCCCTTATGTACTCTACAAACAGTATGCTTTATCTGCACAGTGCACAAAAAAACAATACTTCTCACCCAATACATGTGACAATAATAAATCAACTCAGATCAAATGAAATTAGAACACAGGAACATTGGAAGTAGAAGCAAGAGTAAGGCACCAGGCCCTTCAGGCCTGCCCAGCCATTCAATAACATTGAACCCCTTCAACAATCCCATCACAGACTTACCCTCGTAACCCCACATATTTACCCCACTAGTCCCTCTGACACTTAGGGACAATTTAACACGGATAACACATCCAACCTTCACATCTTTGGACTGTGGAGGAAACAGGATCACCCAGAGGAAACCCACACTCACACAAGGAGGATGTGCAATAAGATCATTGCTGACTAATGCTGGCCTCAACTCCTTTTCTGTGCCATTTCCCCATAGCCCTCTATTCAAATATTTATCCACCCCCATTTTAAATACTTCTAATGCTCCACAGCGTTTTGGAACAGAGAATTCCAGAGCTTCATCACACTCTTCGAAAAGAAATTTCTATGCACCTCAGTTTTAAATGACCAACCCTTTATCTTGCAGACAAAGAAGACTTTCATTCCATCGCAAATGAATTGGTTTCAAAGTCCAATGCCACACCATTCTTAATATTTCATAGTCCACTCTAAGGATGAATTAAGTTATTTATTTATTGGTGTTGCAAGAAGGCTTACATTACGAGTCCAATGAAATTATAGTCCCCTAGTCACGGCCACAATGCGGCACCTGTTCGGGAGAATTTAGCACAGCCAATCTACCTAACCATCACGTCATTGGAGGGTGCGAAGAGACTGGAGCACCCAGAGGAAACCCATACGGACATGGGGAGAATGGGACGTCATGTTGACACAGTGGGTAGCACTGCTGCTTCACAGCGCCAGGGATACGGGTCCAATTCCTGGCTCGGAGTCACTGTTTGTGTGGAATCTGCACATTCTCCCTGCGTCCGTATGGTTTCTTCCAGGTTCTCTAGTTATGTGGATAGGGCTTGGGTTGGTGCAGATTCAATGGGTCAAATGGCCTCCTTTCACACTGTAGTAATTCTATCTACAGAACACGCAAACACCAGACAAACGGTAACCCCCAAGCTGGGAATTGAATGATGGGTCCCTGGCGCTATGAGGAAGCAGTACTAACCAATATACCATGGTGCCACCCATAATTGTGATGTGGGCAAATTGGTCTATCTGATTGTGAGGAGACAAACAAAAGCATGATAATAATACTATGAAACATTTGATTTTACAAAAACAACCCATTATTTTTCTAAATTGAAGTGATATTTAAAATTCTGGAGTCAAGGATTAAAGGCAAAAAAAACAAAGTGAACCCATGATATTAAAGTGTTCTGCAATTCACGACATGTAGCAACTGTCTACTGAGCTTGACATAAAAGGAGAAGACAGAACTAATTGCAGGAGGATGGATGACTAAGTTTCGGTTTACACGCAGTCTAATTTGTGCCTTTTATTTTTCATGCATTATAGTGAACCAATTCCGATTTTCTTTTGAAATGTTCCTCTGCAACAAGACTTTTGAAAAATAAAACAGACGTATATTAGAGCTCATTAACATGAAACCCTTCATTGCTCCTTTTTTTACTGAATTGACGAGGGACGGCAGGCTATGTTGTAATGAGGGAACAGGGAGGAAAATCAATCACAGAGGTTTCAAAAAATCAATTCTGCTCAGGCCACAGCCTGCTGACACTGCGGGTTAACAAACAATCTTTCCCTCACCCTGCGAAGCCAGTCGCAGCACGATAGAACACCTTAAACATTCAGACAGAGATAACCTGCTCAGTGACTCCCAATTTGGGTTCCACCAGGGTCACTCAGCCCCTGATTTCATTACAGTCTTGGTTTAAACATGGACAAAAAATTCCAGAGGGGAGGTGAGAGTTAGAGCCCTTGCCATCAAGACTGCATTCAACTGTGTATGCCCTTGAGGAGCCCAGAAACCGGAATCAATGTGCATTGGGGGCAAACTCTCCGCTGGCTGGAGTTGTACCTGGCTCATGGGAAGATGGTTGTGATTGTGGGGGAGGAGGTCAGTTATCTCAGCTCCAGGA
This sequence comes from Sphyrna mokarran, assembly GCA_024679065.1. Taxonomy (NCBI): domain Eukaryota; kingdom Metazoa; phylum Chordata; class Chondrichthyes; order Carcharhiniformes; family Carcharhinidae; genus Sphyrna; species Sphyrna mokarran. The sequence continues at coordinate 23,803,183 of JAGIQG010000005.1, forward strand.
CATCTCTGCAAGAGTCCCTCAGGAAGGTGTCCTAGGCCCAACAATTTTCAACTTCTTCATCAATGACCTTCTCTCTGTCATAAGGCCAGAAGTAGGGATGTTCGCTGATGATTGCACAATGTTCAGCACCATTCACCATTCCTCAGATACTGAAACAGTCCATGTTCAAATGCAACAAGATCTGGATAATATCCAGGCTTGGGCTGACAAGTGACAACAAATAATGGGTTGTTTTTGTAAAATCAAATGTTTCACAGTATTATTATCACGCTAACTAACATTTGCACCTCACAAATGCCAGGCAATGACCATCATCAATAAGAGACACTCTAACCATTCGACATTCAATGATGTAACCATCACTGAATGCCCCACTGTCAACATCCTTGGAGTTACCATTGACTAGAAACTCAACGGTTCTTGCCACATAAACACAGTGGCTACGAGGTCAGGACAGAGGCTAGGAATATTATAGTGAGTAACTCACCTCCTGATTCCTCAAAGCCTGCCCACTATCTACATGTGTGGCATTGTGGCACAATTGGTGGTCAATTGTGGTCAATCTCTGGCACCAGGGATCTGGGTTCGATTCCCGGCTTGGGTCACTGTCTGTGTAGAGTCTGCACGTTCTCTCCATATCTGCGTGGGTTTCCACTGAGTGTTCTGGTTCCCTCTCACAGTCTGAAAGATGTGCTGTTGATTGCATTGGCCATGCTAAATTCTCCTTCATTGTACCCACGCAGGCACTGGAGTGTGGCAACTTGGGGATTTTCACAGTAACTTCATTGCAGTGTTAATGAAAGCCTACCTGTGACACCAATAAAGAACAAAGAACAACACAGCACAGGAAACAAGTCCTTCAGCCCTACAAGCCTATGTCACCCATTTTAACACTGAGAGTGCCTCATTCCAATTCTTCTTCTACCTACAACTTTTGTCTACATCTCGTGGACTCCACAATAAAGGGGTGCAAATTTCGGGAATTATATGTGTGCCAGATTTAGGGAGGAATAATTTAGGGACAATTTGTTAACACCAATCAGCCTAAAAAGCACGTTTTTGGGGTGTGGGAGGAAACTGGAGCACCCAGAGAAAACCCATGCAAGCACAGGGAGAACATGCAAACTCCCACAGACACCGACCCAAGTTGGAGATCTGATCTGGGTCCCTATAACTGCATAGCAGACAGTGATAGTCACAGAGCCGTCGTGTTGCCCATTAATTGGTCCAGTTTAAGTGTACACTAACGACGCAAAGCATGAGGCAACTCTCGCAGCAACGTTCAAGAGCAGCCCTTACACTACCTTCCCCATGTATGCCCCTTGTTAGCCAACAAGGCGGACCGAATCCCCTGTGGATGTTAAAAAAAGACATCAATAAACATACACAACCTATACAGACATTCACGGAAGATCTCCAATAGCTCCAACGTAAGAGATAGGTGAGCCGTAAAATTTGATGGACGGTCGATAGGGACCTATTAATTCCCAGGAACGTCCAGAGGCTCTTGATCCTCAACAAGAACATTCTTTTGTATCCCTCCATCTCCAGTCTGCTCATGTGCCTATCTAGGTAAGCCTTAAACAACCCTAGCATGTCTGCCTCCACCACCCTATTTGGCAGTGAATTCCAGAAGTAAATAAATAAACTTAAAAAATAACTTTAAAAACAAGGCACAAGTGAGGAGTGTGATGGAATACTCGCCACTTGTTTGGGTGGGCGCAGCCCCAACAACATTCAAAATATTTGACACCATTCAGGACAAAGCAGCCTGCTTGATTTGCACCACATCTACAAACATTCAATCCTCTCATCATCAAAGCTCATTAGCAGCAGTATGTACCAGCTACAAGATGCACTGCATGAACTCTCCAAGGCTCCTTAAACAGCACCTTCCAAACCCATGATCATTTCCATCTGGAAGGACAAGGACAGCAGATATATGGGAACACCACCACCTGAAAGTTCCCCTTCCAACCACTCACCGTCCTGAGTTGGAAAAATATATCGCCACTCCTTCGCAGCCGCTGGTTCAAAATCCTGGAATTCCCTCCCTAGCGGTATTGTGGGTCAACCCACAGAACGTGGACTGCAGCGATTCAAGAAGGCACCTCACCATCACCTTCTCAAGGGTCAACTAGGGATGGGCAATAAATACTGGCCAGCCAGTGACGCCTATGTCCCACGAAGGAATAAAAAGAAGCTAATCAGTCACTCACTGTCCTGACTTGGAAATACGTCACCGTTCCTTCACTGTTACTGGGTCAAATTCCTAGAACTCCCCCCTTAACAGTGCTTTGGGTTTATCTACACCACATGAGACTGCAACAGTTCAAGAAGGCAACTCACCGCCAGCTTCTCAAGGGTAATTAAGAATGGGCAATAAATTTGGCTTAGTTTACTTATTAGTGTCATAAGTACGTTATATTAACACTGCAATGAAATTATTGTGGAAATCCCCCAATATCCTGGCAAATGCTAGGAAATAACCATCTCTAACCAGAGAGAATCGAACCATCACCTCTTGACATTCAATGGCATTGCCATCACTGAGTCCCCCACTATCAGAATGTTGGCAGTTACTATTAACCAGAAACTGAACTGGACCAGCCATGTAAATACCTTTTCTACAAGAGTAGGTCAGAGGCTGGGAATTCTGCAGAGAGTAACTCATCTCCTGACTCCCTAAAATCTGTCCAACATCTACAAGGCACAAGTCAGGAATGGACAGAATACTGCCCACTTGCCTGGATAAGTGCATCTCCAACACAACCAATGCAGGACAAAGCTTGACTGGCACCCTTTCCACCTTAAGCAGATACTCCCTCCACCACCGGTGCACTGTGACAGCAGTGTGTGCTGTATACAAGGTGCACTGTGGCAATTTGTCAAGACTCCTTCGACAATACCTTCAAAACCCATGACCACTGCCACCTAGAAGGACAAAGGCATCAGATACCTGGGAACACTGCAACTGCAAATTCTCCTCCAAGCCCCACACCCAGATTTGAAATTATATTGCCTGGCATTGCTTCACTGTCACTGAGTTAAAATCCTGGATCTCCCTCACTAACAGCACCATGGGTGTATCTATAACACATGGATTGCAGCGGTTCAAGATGGTGGCCCATAGTAAATATCTTAAATCGTGCAATCTTACCAGCAATTCATTTAAGTTGGTCCTTGGGAATACAAATTTCTTGTTTAAAGTTATCCATCTAATATTTTGGAAGGTCTAATACAGATAGGAAATATACAGTAAATGGCAGAACCCTTAAGAGTATTGATAGGCAAAGGAATCTGGGTGTACAGGTACACAGGTCACTCAAAGTGGCAATGCAGGTGGAGAAGGTAGTCAAGAAGGCATAAGGTATATTTAACTTCATCGGCAGGGGTTTAAAAATTGGCAGCTTTAGGAACTTGGAATATAGTATTCAATTCTAATCTCCATACTACCATGCAGAAGCTTTGGAGAGGGTACAGAAAAGATTTACTAGAATATTGCCTGGCATGGAGGGCATTAACTCTGAGAAGAGGTTGGAGGAACTTGGTTAGTTCTCACTGGAGAGTTGGAGGTTGAGGGGAGACCTGATAGAAGTCTACAAGATTACGAAGGGCATGGACAGAGTGGAAGGTCGGAAGATTATTCCCAGGATGGAAGGGTCAATTACTGGGGGACATGGGTTTAAATGCAAGAGGCAAGGTTTAAAGGAGATGTACGAGGCATGTTTATTACACAGAGGGTGATGGGTGCCTGGAACTAGCTGCCGTGGGAGGTAGTGGAAGTATATAGGATAGTTTTAAGAGACATCTGGACAAATACATGTATAAGATGGGAATAGAAGGATATGGTTCTCGGAAGAAAAGGGTTTTTTTTGTTAATTCTGGCAGCATGGTCAGTGCAGGCTTGGAGGGCCGAAGGGCCTGTTCCTGCGCTGTAATTTTCTTTGATCTTTGTTCTTTGTTTCTGTGGGGAATTGTATCAATGTGATTCATGCTGGCATTGCTCCAAGCACTATCACATCTCCCATTTACATTGCTGGATATTACTGCGATTAGGGGCTTGAACCTAACTTTGAGCCTCATTAACCTTCCACTAGCCCACATGGACAAGAGGGCCAGGAACATATTAACAGGCCATTGAGCATCCTTCACTTTCAGTGAGGACATCAGCGATGAGTGGATCACAAGGGAGCAAGTGGAATGGCCCATAGTGCATAGTGTGTGTGTGTGTGTGTGTGTGTGTGTGTGTGTGTGTGTGTGTGTGTGTGTGTTGTGTGTGTGTGTGTGTGTGTGTGTGTTGTGTGTGTGTAAGGGGGGTGGAGTTTTGTTCAGAGGCAGAGAGCAGGAAAACCAGGCCAGGAGAAGCTGGAAGTTTTGTTGTGAGATTGGTAGATGCACTGGCTCATCCTCACCTGGAAGAAAACTGTAAAAATAACTCTACTGTATGGTACTGGGCCTCTGCCTGTTCCTGCTCCCGACTCCGGCAGGTTTGGCCAAGTGAGCAAGTCATCACTACTGTCCCATTTATTCTTAAAGTGACAGTGTAAAGTCCCAGTGATCCCAGTTGATCTACATGTTTAAAGAACACCTACCCGTTTTAGGTGCACATCCTTGTTGCCAACACAGCTGGTCAGTTTGAGGAAGGGAAGCTATGGACATGATCCCCATTCAACTTTAGCCACCTGAATTCCACCAAATGAAGAAAGTTAAAAACTGTCTTTAGGAGTCTTCCAGAGTCTAAGTCTGGGAGTTAGGATCCACTCTGACAGCTACCAAAGCCCTATATATCCTGGGACACTCGTATGGGGGGAAGCTGAACACAGCTGACAAACCCGGGAGTGCAAACGTCCTGCTGCACTTAGCAATTTGTCTTGGAATATGGGCTCTTTAGATGTCTCAACAATGAGATTTTGAGTCTTATATATTTAAGTATGAATGTTCATTGTTAGTCTTTAACAATTTACAGATTAAAGGTTACTGGAATAGATGATGCTGTTGCCACACAGGTAGGGTTACTTCCAGAGTGGTCTCTCTGAATCTATTACCATGTGACTCTGTACATCATATCCTGTGTGGCATGGAATCATTGAGGTATATACACATAGCAAAAGGTTCTTTGGCTCATTGCATCTGCACCAATCAAAGACAAACCACCTTAACTATTCTAATCTTATTTTCCAGCACTTGGCCTTGGCTTTGTGTACCTTGGCATCACAAGTGCACATGTAAATACTTCCCAAGTGTTATGAGGGTTAGTGCTTTCATCACCATTTCAGGCAGCGAGTTCCAGACTCCCACCTCACATCCCCTCTCAGCCTCCTACTTCTTACCTTAAATCTATGTCCCCTGGTCATTGATCTCTCCATCAAAGAGAAAGGTTTCTTTCTGTCTACTCTATCTATGCCCCTCATATTTTAATACATCTCAATCATGTGCCCCTTTAGCCTTCCCTGTTCCAAAGAAAACAATCGCAGTCTATCCAATTTCATTTCATAACTAAAACTCTCCAACCCCAGCAGCATCCTGGTAAATCTCCTCCGCACCATTTCCATTGCTATCACATTCCTCCCACAATGTGGATTTCAGAACGGTACACAAAACTCTAGCTGTGGCCTAACCAATATTTTATACAATTCCAGCACAACCTCCCTGCTCTTAAACTCTATGACCTGATTAATAAAACAAATATACCATCTGCCTTCTTAACCACCTAAAAGTGTATTTATTAGGCACAAGTAAGGGTTGCATTAACACTGCAATGAAGTTACTGTGAAAATCCCCTAGTCACCACATTCCGGCATCTGTTTGGGTACAACTGAGGGAGAATTTAGCATGACCAATGCACCTAACCAGCATATCTTTTGGACTATGGGAGGAAAGTGGAGCACCCAGAGGGAACCCATGCAGACATGGGGAGAATGTGCAAGCTCCATGCAGACAGTGACTCAAGCCAGGAATTGAACACAGGTCTCTGGAGCTGTAAGGAGCTGTGCTAACCATTGTGCTAATCTGCTGCTCCACTTTGGGCACCTGTTCTGTACCTCAAGGAACAGATGTACATACACACCAAAGTCCCTCTGATCCTTGGTGCTTCCCAGGGCCCTGTCATTCACTTTGTATTTCCTTGTCTTGCTTGCCCTACCCAAATGCATCACCTCACACTGATCCATATCAAATTCCATTTGCCACTGATCAGCCCATCTGACCAGCCCATCGATATCCTCCGGCTATATTCTTCTCTATTACCACCCTATCAATTTTTGTATCATCCACAAACTCACTATTAACCCTCTGACATTCAAGCCTAAATCATTGATATAAACCACAAACAACAAGACCCCAACACTGATCCCTGCAGGACCCCACTGGATGCAGTATTCCAATCAAAAAAACATCTCTCAACCATCGTCCTTTACTTCCTGTCATTCAGCCAATTCTGGGGCCAATTTGGTACATTTCCTTGCATCTCATGGCCAATACCTTTGCTATTAGTCTCCTACATGGAACCTTGTCAAAAGCCTTGTTGAAATCCAAGAAGACTACATCAAATGTGTCACCCCCATCTACACACCTGGTCACCTCTTTGAAAAATTCAATCAAGTTGTCAGACGTGACCTTCCCTTAACTAAACTACTCTGACTAATCCCTACATCTGCAAAACAGATTCATTCCATTTTTCAGAACTGCTTCATTCACCATTGCAATTCTTCGGTCCCACATTAACCTTTGTTTTGCCAAGCACTTTTGCATTACAATGGCATTTCAATGGCACACACCCACATCACATGACAGCCTGGTGAGGAGGGAGGTGTAGGGTCACGACTGGGGACCCTTGAGGACTGATCTCCAAGCGGGGGCAGGGGGAAGGTAAGCAGTCATTGAATAGAGATAGATGTCAGCAGGCTGAAGGAGGGCAGGTATCAGGGAGAGCCCCTGATCAGGAATTGGGAGGTTAACAGCTCCCCTGAGGGTCCAGGATAGTTCTCCTGTACCTCCGGGCCTGAAAGAATCACTCACCCTCTAGAACTGGATGCACCTTTTCCACACCATTGGTAAACCAGTCCTGTCACTGCAGGAGGCTGATTTACATACCTTAACCAAGTACCCTACCTCACAGCACACTATTCACCTTCATTCCAAAGATGATCACAGGCATCTGTCCAGCAAGTCATTCCATATATTGAAGTTTTCGGAGTTTGTCAATTCTCTTCCACCAATCAGAGAGGTGTTAGCTATCAAGGTCCTTTTAAATGCACGGTACAATGTAACTGGCTTTCCAAATAAGGAGTCAATTTTGTTTTTCATTGTTTCATGAGATGTGGGCATTGATGGCAATGCCAACATTTGTTACCCATTCCAAATTGCCATTGAGAAGGTGGTGGTGAGCTGCCTTCTTCAGACCACAAGAAACTCAAAGAGCCATGAATGAAACCCAATCCATCGCGCAAACCAACCATTGACTCTGTCTACAATTCCCACTGCCTCGGCAAAGCAGTCCGTGTAATTAAGGATCCTACGCATCCAGGACATTCTCTCTTCCACCTTCTCCCTTCGGGAAAAAGATACAAAAGTCTGAGGTCATGTATCACCTGACTCAAGAACAGTTTCTTCCCTGCTGCTGTCAGACTTCTGAGTGGACCTAACTCACATTAAGTTGATCTTTCTCCACATCCTAGTTATGACTGTAGCACTACGTTTTTCATAGTAACTTCATTGCAGCGTCAACATATGCCTACTCGTGACTAATAAATAAGTAAACTCTCGTTCCTTCTCTATGAACGGTATGCTTTGTCTGTATCGTGTGCAAGAGGCAATGCATTTCTCTGTATACTAATATATGCAACAGTAATAAAATCAAACCAAAATCAAATCAAGTCACTGCCATTTGAGTGGGGTAGGTACACCCCACAGGTACTGTTCAGGGAGAAATTTCAGCATTTTGACCCAGCAACAGTGAGGGAATGGAATTTTAGTTTCATGGCAGGATGGTGAGTGATTTGAAGGAAAATTTGTAGTTGGTGGTGTTCCCATGCATCTCCTTCATGGTCCTTCTAGGTAGTAGAAGTCATGGCTTTGGAAGATGCTGTCAAAGGAATCTTGGTGCTGCAATGAAGCAACTTCTGCAACTATATGTTGCTGATGGAGAGAGTGAATATTTATGATCGTGGATGGGGTGCCAGTCAAGCGGACTGTCTTGTCCTGGATGCTGCTTAGCTTCTGGAGTGTTGTTGGAGCTTCACCCATCCAGGCAAGTGAGTCAAATGGCATCACACTCCTGACTTGTGCCTTGTAGATGGTGGACAGGCTTTAGGGAATCAGGAGGTCAGTTACTGTCTGCAAGATTCCTAGCCTCTTGACTAATATGGCTAATCTGGTTCAGGTTTTAGTCATTGGTAACCTCCAGGATGTTGATGAAGGGAAATTCAACAATGATAAGGCCATTGTTGCATTCTATTGTTTACACAAACAGCACGGATGGGATTTTCCTGCTGCACTCATCCCAAGGCCGGAAATTCCCACCTGAGATCCACGACCTTTGCGTTGTCTGCCCCCTTCGCCTGCTATGGTTCCCTACTATGATGGGAAAATTCTGCCCCACAATCATGCAATTTTGAAAATAATAACATGGGTTGCTCATTTGAAACGAAGCCCATATACAGATAATAGCAATTGGGAGGCTATGCAAACATACCTGATCTGTAAGATATGTTCTATTTACAGAATCATGGGATTATACATCACATCCAGTCTGATCAAAAACAGTTTAAAATATGTATAGGTATGTGTACATCACATCATAACATTTTCTAAATGCAAGTTTTATCTTAACAATTAAAAATTATTTACATTGCATCAAAAAAAAGTTGTGCCATTCGTGAATGTAATATTTTACAAAGCTATAAGTTTCTGAATTGCAATTTACCAGTTAAGAAATTGGCTGGACCAGCATTTATTGCTCATCCCTAATAGAACAGTTGAAAGTCAACCACATTGCTATAACTTTGGAGTCATATATAGACCAGACCAGGTAAGCTCAGCAGATTTCCTTCCCTAAAAGGACATTAGTGAACCAGTTGGGATTTTCCAACAATGCTTTTATGGTGAACAATAGACTGTTCATTCCAGATATTTTCATTGAATACAAATGCCACCGTCTGTCATGGACAGGATTCAAATCCAGGTCCCCTGAACATTAGCTCAATTTCTGAAGATTAGTCCAGCAATAATACCATTGGGCCATCACCTTTCCTCCTGCTTATGGGAGCAGTTTGCATGCATGCAGATCAGGACTTTTACATTCTTTGGGCTGAGAACCAGCCATGATGCTCAAGAAGAAGGGCAGGTCAGCTGACCGAATGTAGAGCACCATAGTCAGTAAATGTCCCAGTGAGAAAGACAGGGGAGACAGATAGGGAGAGATCCAAAAGCAAAGTCCCAAGTATTGAGGGGAGAGGAAAGGAGAGGAGACAGAATATAGTGTTATAGCTACAGATGGAGCAAAGGTGTAGAGAAAGATCAACCTAATATAAGGTAGATCCATTTAAAAATCTGATGGCAGCAGGGAGGCAGTTGCTCTTGAGTCAGTTAGTACATGTTTTGAGACTTTTGTATCTTTTTCTCAACAGAAGAAGGTGGAAGAGAGAATGTCTGGTGTGCGTTGGGTCTTTGATTATGTTGGCTGCTTTTCTGAGGCAGCAGGAAGTTTAGACCAAGTCAATGGATGGGAGGCTGGTTTGAGTGATGGATTTAGCTACGTTCACAACCCTTTGTATCTTCTCGTGGGCTTGGTCAGAACAGGAGCCATACCAAACTGTGATACAACCAGAAAGGTTGTTTTCTATGGTGCATGTGTAATTCACTTGGAGTGAATCAAATTGGTTGAAGACTAACAGCAGTGATGTGGGATATCTCCAGGGAAGGCCGACATGAATCCTTCACTCGGCAATTCGGGCTGTCCTCAGGTGAAAATGTTACGGCCTTGTCTGCCGCTTGGGATGCAGCAAGTTTCCCAAATGGTGAAAGGCTCCTAGAGACACAGAGCCTTCCCTTTTTGGTAGCACTCATCCCACTGAGCTATCTCCTCATAACATCCTTCAATCCCCTGACAAAAGCTCATTGCCCTTATATCTTAACTCTGTTTCCCTCTCATCCAGTACCACCAAAGCTGCTCAGCATTACAATCATTGGCTTAAATAGAGTCAAAATATGTGTTTTCCTTCGAGCAGAGAAGATGAAGAGGGGATTTAATAGCAGTGTTCAAAATGATATAGGATTGAACTGGAGTAACTCAGGAGAAACTGTTTCCACCAACCTAAGACTCAATAAACTGATTAAGATGAGGAGTGCTAGAATCAGAGAGAAGATATCTTTATTTTCACACACGATCTGGAATGCACTGCCTGAAAGGGTGGCGGAAGCAAATTCAATAATAATTTACACATTGAATTGGATACATACCCAAAGTGGGAAGATATTCAGGACCATGCGGAAGGAGAAAAAGATTTGCACTAAAATTAGTTTACTCCAGCGAGGAGTGGCACAGAAAACAATGGGTCAAATGGTCTCCTTTTCTGCTGAATAGTGCTACGATGTTAATGATCCTGGGACACTGTTTGAAGAGTGGCATCGAATTCTCCTGAGACATTGAGCAACACTGAGCAACAGTGGCATGGTGGCAGAGCATTTGGCACAACGGTTAGCATTGCTGCCTCACCGTGCCAGGGAGCCAGGTTCGATTCCAGGCTGGGGTAACTGCCTGTGTGGAATTTGCACATTCTCCCTGTGTCTGCGTGGGTTTCCTCTGGGTGCTCCTGTTTCTTCCCACAATCTGAAAGACACGCTGCTTAAGTACATTGGCCAGGTTAAATTCCCCCCCAGTGTATTTGGATAGATGCTGGAGTGTGGCTATTTCACAGTGACTTCATTGTGGTGTTAATGTAAGTTGACACTAATGAGTAAACCTTAAAGTTCCTCATCCAAAAACAGATTACTGTTCATTCACCTTCCTTGCTTTTTCTTGGGCCTCACTGTGTTTTGAGTTGGCTGCTATAGCAGCCTGAGTGGACACTGATTTGACTTTGAAAGTAATTCCCCATGACACATTTTGGATGATTGACCAAAATGCAACTTCTTTCTTCTTGGGTGCTAAGAAAGTCAAACTCTATTTTTATTACAGGTGAATCCTTATTTCTTGAGGACCGCTACCAAAGTTTTACAGTCGGTATTCCCTGACTCCATTAGTCCGTGATGACAGAAAATGAGAAGCCTAGGTTTTATTTTGGTCTATAATGCTTCCCTTTGTGTCAATGGGTTGTGTGCGAGCTTTGCTTTCTGGAAGGTTCAAGTACCATCCCAGATGAGTCATTCAGAAACAAAGGGAGGAAAGAGACTTAACCCTGGCACGATGGCACAGTAGTTAGTGCTGCTGCCTTGCAACGCCAGGGACTGGGTTCAATTCTGGACTTGGGTGACTGTCTGTGTGGAATTTGCATATTCTCCTCGTGTCTGCGTGGGATTCCTCCAAGTGCTCCGGTTTCCTCTCATGGATAGGTCATGCTAAACTGCCCCTTAGTGTCCCAAGATGTGTAGGTTAGGAGGACTGACCATGGTAAATTGCCCTTAGTGTCTCAAGATGTGTAGGTGAGGTGGATTGACAATGGTAAGTTGCCCCTTCATATCCAAAGATGTATGGGTTAGGGAGGGGTTGGCCATGCTAAATTGCCTTTCGGTGTCCAAAGATGTCTAGGTTGGGAGATTGATCAAACTAAATTTCCCTTTAGTGTCTCAAGATGTGTGGATTAGGTGGATTAGCCATGGTAAGTTGCCCCTTAGTGTCCAAAGATGTGTGGGTTAGAGGAATTGTTCATACCAAATTTAACTTCAGTGTCCAACGATATGCAAGTTAAGTGAATTAGTCATGGCAAATGTGCAGGTTTATGGGGATAGGGCAGGAGGGGAAGGCCTAAGTGGAATGCTGTTTTGAAGAATGAATACAGACTCAATGGGCTGAAAGGCCTCTTTCCCTCTGTAGGGATTCTATGAATTGATGAACAGTCCGTTGAATATATACTTTAGATTCTAATTTTACACCCTCATGTCTTTCACTAACACCAGCCGGCCCACGCTCACAATTGTAGTGGAGTGTTTTTTTATAAATGGGAAGTCTATTTTTATGTTGCTGCTTTCATTCACTAATCTACAGAGCAGTGAGATTAAAAATTAACAATCGACCCCAAAGTGACTGTGTTCAGTCCCGCTGACAGCATCCCAGCAATTTTGATACATCTTGGTGTTTACATAATGGGTGCAGATTATCCTGCAAAGCTGGGACGTGGTTGATTTCAATGAAAAGCCTAATCATTTCACTTAAACCTGTGATGGAAAGGCTTTAGCATTAGCACAAACACAGCAAACCTCAGGCAAAATTAGAAATAAGTCAGTTTCCCTCAACAGAAATGTGAATCAACAGCGCAGATTCTATTCAAATAGTACCAGTTAATTCTCTTTAAACCTTCATTTTGTCATTGTGCATTCCTACTGAAATCATGCCACATAACAGTACATGCACTGCCCTGTGCAACAATATCATCTCCCTCGATGTTCTTCATTGAAAACAAATCTTTTTCACTGAAATATTAGGAGATGTTGGAGAAACTTAGTTTGTTCTCACTGGAGCAATAGAAGGACCAGGAAGGAGATATATGGGGCAGAAGGATCTACATATTTTCCTTCAAATCATTCACCATCCTGCCATGAAACTAAAATTCCATTTCTTCAAAATCCTGAAAATCCCTCTCGAACGGTACTATGGGTTTGCCTACACCACAGAGACTGCAGTGATTTGATTTGGTTTGATTTATTATTGTCACCTGTATTAGTATACAATGAAAAGTATTGTTTCTTGCACGCTATACAGACAAAGCATATTGTTCATAGCAAAGGAAAGGAGAAACTGCAGAATATACAGTCATAGCTGGGATGTAGAGAAAGATCAACTTAATATAAGGTAGATCAATTCAAAAGTCTGATGACAGCAGGGAAAAAAGGCTTCTTGAGTCAGTTGGTTCGGGACCTCAGATTTTAGTACCCTTTTCCCAGTGGAAGAAGGTGGAAGAGAGTATAGATAGGGTTTTCTGTCCATGCTCGCCCAAAAAAAACTGGAAAATCCCACCTGAGGATCCTGGCATGGTTCACGCCCTTTCACCCATTACGATTCCTGTAGCGGGTGGAACAGGTAAATTCCAGCCCTATGTCTGGCGTGCTTGGAGCCTTCCATGATGCTTTTAATGCTTGAATATATCATTTATCAAACATCTCAATAATAACCATCCATTAAATAACCCTATAAAGTTACCTTTAACCTTAATAACCACCCGCAGCATGGTGGCACAGCAGTTAACAGTGCTACCTCACAGCACCAGGGATCTGAGTTCAATTCCCAGATTGGGTCACTGTCTGTGTGAGTTCACACAATTTCTTTTGTGGGTTTCCTCCAGGTGCTTTGGTTTCCTCCCACAGTCTGAAAGACATGCAGGTTAGGTTGATTGGCCATGCTAAATTGACCTTTATGTTGGGGGATAAGTAGGGTAAATAGGTGGGGTTATGGGAATAGGACTTGGTGGGAATGTGGTCAGTGCAGACTTGATGGGCTGAATGGCTTCCTTCTGCACTGGAGGGATTCTATAGTTAATAAAGGTGAATTTTGTCTCCAGCCTCTGGGGAAACTGTTACATTTCATCTTTGATAAGCAGGGATCTCCTTTCTTCCTGCCTTGTCTTCCCTTGTTACATTTCAATGAGCATTCTTTGCATTTATTTCAAATCACCCTCAGAGAGCCATTGAGGCAAAAAGATGCTATCGCTGCTTCCACAGAAACATTTTGCTGTCTTGTACTTCAAACCGATTACAACTGCCATCTTGGGAAGCCAGACTGTGCAATTCTATCGATGGTGTTATTGTCCTGTCACTCACCATTGTGGACAGGAGGCAGTGTTTTACATCAATCTAACCATTTGTTGGAGTTGCGATTCAGTGGGAGGGTGACTGGCAGTGGCAACTGATGCAGGCGTTGATGTTCACATTGAGATGTTGAGCCTTACAATCACTCTTCCAGTTGTCATTTTGTTTGGATCAATAAAATATGTTGACTTCATGTCATTTATAAGGCAAACCAGTGTGCAATCCGAGGCTTAAAACTACTGTTGTTGATTTGATTTTGATTTGATTTATTGTTGTCACATGTATTAACATACAGTGAAAAGTATTGTTTCTTGCACTATACAGCCAAAACATGCCGTTCATAGAGAAGAAAACAAGAGAATTCAGAATGTAGTGTTAAAGTCATAGCTAGGGTGTAGAGAAAGATCAACTTAATGCAAGGTAAGTCCACTCAAAAGCCTGACAGTAGCAGGGAAGAAGCTGTTCTTGAGTCAGTTGGAACGTGAACTCAGACTTTTGTATCTTTTTCCTGATAGAAGAGAGAAAGTTCAGGATGCGTGGAGTGCTTAATTATGCTGGCTGTTTTGCCCAAGCAGCAGGAAGTGTCAGTGAATGGAACTACATTTATGACCTTTTGTAGTTTCTTATGATCTTGGGCAGAGCAGGAGCCATACCAAACTGTGATACAACCAGAAAGAATGCTTTCTATAGTGCATCTGTAAACGCTGGTGAGATCTGATAAACCTGTTTGGATTTTAAACTGGTGTTGTGGGATTTCTTTCTGTCTTAATGTTGGTGAGAGTCATAGCTGACATGCCAAGTTTCCTTAGTCTTCTGAAAAAGTAGTGGCATTGGTGGGTTTTCTTAACTATAGTGTTGGCACTGAGGGGGGTGGGGCAGGACAGGTTGTTGGTGATCTGGACACCTAGAAACTTGAAGTTCTCGACTCTTTCTACTTCATCCCCTTTGATGTAGACAGCAGCATGTTCTCCTTTATGCTTCCTGAAGTTGATGAGTCAATATCCACCATTTTAATCCCTCCACCAATGGTTGCTTTGTCTTTAGATACCAAAACCTTTAACTCTGGAATTTCCTCTTTGCCTCAACTTCCCTTTCATCCTTTAAGATATCCTTTAAAATTAACCACTTTGCCTAAACTCTTGTCCTAATATCGTTATGTAACACTTTTTGGGGTGGCACGTGGTACAGTGGTTAGCACTGCCGCCTTACAACACCAGGGATCTTGGATCAATTCCCACTTTGGGTCACTGTCTGTGTGGAGTTTGCACGTCCTCCCTGCTTGAGTTTCCTTCGGGTACTCTGGTTTCCTCCCACAGTCCAAAAGTGTGCAGGTCAGGTGGATTGGCCATGCTAAATTGGCTCTTAGTGTCAGGGAGACTAGCTAGAGTAATGCATGAGGTTATGGGAATAGGGCCTGGATTGGACTGTGGTCAGTACCGCCTCGATGGGCCAAATGGCCTCCTTGTGCACTACAGGATCCTATGATTCTATAATTTGTACAACACTCCTATGACGAATCTGGAATGTTTGACAATGTTGTTTTAAAAATTTATTGTTGCTGCTGTTCTTGAGTAAGGCCTAATTTAAGATGGCGCTGGAATGAGACACCACTTCTTGTCCTCTAATTCTATCTTTTATTCTCATTCCATGCTTTTAAAACTGTACTCTAACCCTTTTAAACTCTCCGGTAACATATATTAAGTTGATCTTTCTCTACGTAGAATGCACCCTTTCATTTCCTTTTCCCCTATGTACTCTTTGTTTTGAGTGTCTAGCGCGCAAGAAACAAACTTTTTCACACTATTTGTGGGACATGGGAGCCGCTGGTTGGCCAGCATTTATTGCCCATCCCTCGTTGCCGGAGGCAGTTGAGAGTCAACCACATTGCCCTGGAGTCACATGAAGGCCAGACCAGGTAAGGATGGCAGATTTCCTTCCCTGAAGGACACGAGTGAACCAAAAGTGTTCATCTGACAATCGACAATGATTTCACATTAACAATCAGTAGATTCTTAATTCCAGATATTTTCAATTGAATTCCAGTTCCATCATGTGCAGTGGTGGGATCCAAATCCAGATGCCCAGAACATTAGCTGAGTTTCTAGTGGTACTCTAGTGATAATACCGCTGGGCCATCGCCTCCTTTGACAATGATAAATCAAATCAAATCAAAAGCTTGTGCAGATTGTACAGGTCAGTGAGACCCGGGACCACTTTGGTGTTTGAAAACTGCAGACTCATTTTCATTTTCAACCCCCGGACTGTAAGATGTTGGAGTAGATCACCGCTGTAAACGAGCAGCTCAAGCCATCAAAGACTTTCCCAGCCTGCCTCCGTAATCTTCATAAAACCAAAGTCAGACAAACAATCAATGATGACAATGAAGAAAAATGAGGCGACTTATCGCTCACTTTTATTGCTTCAAATCCTTAAGTGGCAGGACGAGTTATGGAAGCAGTGCAGCTGTCAGTGAGTTGACTGATTATAGAACAAAAAAACTTGTTTTGGATGCTGCACTAGTTTTTCGTGAAGATGTTGGGATTGAATTTCTGAGGCCTCCTTCCTGGTGGAAGTAGAATGTCAGAGCTCCGAGAACTTGTAGCCCCTTTCCGCCATCTCCATTCCACTGGGGTCCTCTGCATAGGCATCTATCACCCAGCCTAATCGAACATTGACATTTATTTATTCGTGTCTCAAATAGGCTTATATTAACAGTGTAATGAAGTTACTATGAAAATGCCCTAGTTACCACACACTGTTGCGGTACATTGAAGGAAATTTTAGCAGGGCCAATGCATCTCCAGCTAGCATGCCTTTTGGACTGTGAGAGGAAACCGGATCACCCACAGGAAACCCATGCAGACATGGGGAGAATGTGCAGACTCCACACACAGAGTGATCCAAGCCGAGAATCGTACCTGGTGCTGGGAGGACTGAACTGGGTTTGTGTGGTGTTCTGTGTCTTCTGCACGGTGCTAGGTAGCAGCTGAGCCCAAGACAACTGAACTGAATTTCCCCGCTATGTGATTAGGGGGAGATCCCGGGCTCCCCATCACCAACCTGAGTTTCTGCCTCTCCTGTATTATCCCAGTCCATCCAGCTCCCGGCATAAAGAACTCAGGGAAAATCTACTTCACAGGAACAGGGAAAAACTGCAACAAGCAGGCAAGATCCACAGCCATCTTCTCATCCTTTCTGTTAAAAGTTGTCTCCCTATTGATTCACCAGCAAACTTGTACTCAGGTCAATCAAACCTTGGGTGGCATGGTGGCTCACTGCTGCCTCATAGTGCCAGGGACGCAAGCTTGATTCCAGCCATAGGTGACTGTGTGGAGTTTGCACGTTATCCCCATGTCAGTATGGGTTTCCTCTGGGTGCTCCAGTTTGCTCCCACAGTCTGAATGATGTGCAGGTTGGATGGGTTGGCCATGCTAAATGCATGGTGTTATAGGGACAGAGATGGGCCTGGGTAGGATGCTCTTCCAAGGGTCGGTTCAGTCTCAATGGGCCGATTGGCCTCCTTCTACACTGTAGGGATTCTACAGTTCTAATCAGCTGTAAACAACTTTACTGTCAGTAAAGTGTGATTAATCTCCCAATTCCTGAACATATTTGTTTTGAGTTTTAGATGTGTTAACCAAAAGGATGGAGAAAGAAATTTGCGTTAGGAAGCCTGGCGTCCAATGTAAGCAACCGAATTAATCGAACTTTTAATATCTTTGACATAACTGATATTTAAGAGAATGTAATTATTCATGTTTTTCTTCGATCTTGGTGCAGTAAAATTCTTTTATTTTAAACAGAGAACAATGTGACTTCATTCCTTTGTAAATAACTAGGTTTTTGGGTTCTAAGGAAAAATTATTCCTCACCCTGACTGAGAACATGGCTAATTTCCACACGTACAAGAAAGAAGCTGATTTTTAATGACCACCTTAGCAGCTGCACTTGTTGCTTTAGGTTTGAATCTTAGAATCATAGAATGATGGCAAAAGGAGGCCATTCGGCCCATTGAGCCTGCACTGACCACAATCCCTATCCACATTACACCATGCTATTACCCTAGCTAATCCCTCTAACACTCAGGGACAATTTAGCACGGTCAATCCACCTAACCCGCACCTCTTTGGACTGTGGGAGGAAACCGGACCATCCGGAGGAAACCCACACAGGCACGGGGAAAATGTGCAAACTCCACCCAAACAGTAACCCAAGCTGGGAATCGAACCCTGGTCTCTGCGGCTGCGAAGCAAATCTCCCAACTCGTGGTGGAATTTAGATCAAGGCGTTGATGATGTCATCAGACTGCGACTTTAGAATGTCCATTTAACCACCATCTTGTTTCAGGGTGGGCGGGGCACCGGCAACGGCCAGATTTCTGTTCCTTAAAACTTGAATGGTTGGGAGTGAAGTTGAGTTGGGATGGGGGGGGAGGTGTCAAGTTGCTCAATATTGATATTATCTCCTTCCTCTTCCCTTCTCCATCTCTCATCCATCAAAGCGGGAGGAGGTGAATTCCAGTGCCTACTTGTATCTCTTCAAGGAAGCAGAATTATGGAGATTTTCTCATGTTTTTTTTGTCGCAGCGTCTACACTGCACTGAAGGCATCGAGGGAATTGTCTGGGAAGATAGATACAAATTGGCAGAAATTCAGACAAAAACATCGCTGGCCGGAATCCTAAATCCTTTCTTCTTGACACAAAGTGTCCCAGCAGCTTAAAAAGAATCTCTCGCTGGCTTTAGAGATTGAGATTGAATTGCTCTGTAAAATTAACAATGGTAACATATAGTGACAGTTATTGACTGGTTTAGTCATCTGAGGATATGTATGCCTCTTCAGTTGCTCTCTTCACTGACATCCATATTCGAAATAATATTCGAACTTCTTTGTCTTGTGTAGGAATGAAGGCAATCCTGATTCCTTGGTAGTTTATCGTTAAACCAGTGGTCTCCTTTTCAAGTAGTGCTGTAGTAACTGCGTCATTATGGCACTATTATAACAGGGCTACAGTAACAGTAATAACATAGGAACAGTCGTACATTCAGGTAAAAGGTAAAGCGTCCTTTGGACCAGAGGCTGCTCTCTCCATTTGAGGGGGAGAGCTGACTGATGGTGACTTAACCTGAGGATCATTTCAGATGAGGGACAAGGTTGAGAAGGCAAGACTTTAATAAATAATTTCAGCCAGTGAGGTTGTATGGTATGACTGTAGACAATGCATTTACCAATGGCCCCATACTAATTGTGAACAGTAGGAGGAGGAGGAGGCAGCATCAACAGTGCTGTCCTCAATGATGACAAAAGACAAGGCTGAAGTGTTTGACACCATCTTTAGCCATAAGTGCTGAGTAGAGGATCTACCTCAGCCTCTTAAGAGGTAGCTCAGTGTCTGAATGGTTAGCACTGTTGCCTCACAGCGCCAGGCACCTGAGTTCGATTCCCAGCTTGGGTCATTGTCTGTATGGAGTCTGCACATTCTCCCTGTGTCTGCGTGGGTTTCCTCCTGGTGCTCCAGTTTCCTCCCACAGTCCAAATAATGTGTTGGTTAGGTGTATTGGCCATGCTAAATTCTCCCTCAATGTACCCAAACAAGCACTGGGGTGTAGCGACTAGGGGATTCTCACAGTAACTTCATTGCAGTTTAATGTAAACCTATTCATGACTAATAAATAAAGTTTTTAAAAAAGTAATCGCAGAATCCATTCTGCGGCCAATTTGATTCACTCCACATGTTATCAGAAAATGCTAGATCTGCGCCTGGTTAAACCATTCTCACACAGCTAGAACATTGACAGTGTGGAAGATTGCCCAGGTATGTTTTGCTCAGACAATGCAGAAATAATTCTAGCCCCATTGGTCCACCTTCAATCATCATTAATGTGACAGAAGGTATCACCAAGAGAGCGATGAAGCAGGTTTACTGTTTACTTGGTACTGTTCAGTTTGGGAACTCGTCACAGTACATAACAACACTAACATTGCTGGCTGGGCTGGCATTAATTGTCCGTCCATTTCACAGGACTCAACCATATAGCTGTGGCTCTCAAGTCACTTGTAGGCCAGACCAACTAAAGACAGCAAATTTCCTTCCCTAAAGAACATTAGTGAACCAGATGGATTTTTCTGGCAGTCAACAATGGTCATCATTTGAATTTTATGTCCAGATTTTTATTGAATTTAATGATGGGATTTGAACTTGGCCTGCCAGGTTTTGCTCTGGTTCACCAGTTCAGTGACAAAACCATTGCAAACAGCCTCCCCAAAATGAACATTATTAAACAAAGTATATGTATACCAAGCACATATGGAGATATGACCTCAAGTGATAAAGCTTGAGCTCAAGGTAGGGTCTTAACAAGCATCTGAAAGGAGAAAAACATGGTAGAGAGAAGAAGAGATTTAAGGCAGGTGTTAACATTCTTTTGGGTAATAACAATCTAAAGACTCTCAGTTGAGTCTTAACACAAACAGTGCTGGATCCCAGGCATCCAATACAAGGTCTTTAATTACTTGTGCACAAGGAGAGTTCTCAATACCCAACACAGGATGACCGGAGCAGTTCTGAGGTTACAGAGAAACAGCTCAGCAGTTATAGTCAATTACAGCAAATCACGAACAAGAGATGTTTCACATCTTTCATTAACATATATATCCACCAATCTCACAACAAAGCCCTTCTGCCCTTTCTTATCCAATAAAAAAAACAATTCTTCATTAGCATAATATGTCTCATATCTTACTATTTGGTAATTGCCATGGTAACTTGTTCTTTGTTTTCATACCGTGGAATGCAATGTTTATAGAACAAGGTTTTAGATATAGTCGCTTATACTGACTATAAGGATAAGTCATAAGTACATTAGTGTTGGTCTTATTGAGGGCCTGACTGAAGGCCTTATTTGGCTAATAATCATTTTCCATTACTTGACTGAGTTTTTTTTACAATTATGGAACTTTAATTTTCACAACTATTGTAACCTAGCTTCCACACAGGTATCCCAGAGCTTGGAGATCAGACAATTGAAGGTATGACCATTAATTAAAACTGAGGATGCACAAAAGGCCAGCAGTGCAGAAATCTCAGAGGGTTGAGGGGAGATCAAATTGAGCTATACAAGATGATAAAAGGTTTGGATAAAGTAGACATGGAGAGGAAGCTTCCTCTTGTGGGACATTCTATGATGAGAGGTCATAGCCTTTGGATAAGGGGTAGCGAATTTAAAACAGAGCTGAAGAGTATTTACTTTTCCCAAAGGATTGTGAATCTGTGGAATTTGCTACCCCAGAATGCAGTGGATGTTGGGACAGTGAGTAAATTTAAGGAGGAGCTAGCAGATTTTTAATTGGGAATGGATTGAAGGGTAATGAAGAGAAGACAGGAAAATAGGGATGAGGAGCATATCAGCCATGATCAAATGATGAAGTAGATTTGATGGGCCAAATGGCCTAATCTTGCTCCTATATCTTATGTAAGAAAGAGATTGTACAGATAGGGAGAGGCAAAGTCATGAAGGGATTTGAAAACAAGGATGAGAATTTTAAAATCGTGGTGTTGTTTGACCAGGAGCCAGTGCAGGTCAGAGAGTGCAGGGCAATAGGGAATAGACTCTCAACATCATTCAGGATAAAGCAGCTTATTATTTTGGCTCTCCATCCAGCAACTTGAACGTTCACTCCCAATCAGGGCAGACTGGCAATAATCCTTCAAGCTTTCTCTGACAGTATCTTCCAAACTCAAAACCTCCATCACCTGGAAGGACAAGAACACGGGGTCACCAGTACCTGTAGGTTCCCTATCTAAGCCACACACCAACCTGACTTGGAAATACATTGCCGTTCCTTCACTGTCGCTGGTCAAATCTCGGAACTCCCTCCCTGATGGCAATGTGGGTGAACCTACGCCTCATAGACTGCAGGGATTTCAGAGGCAGCTCACCATCATCTTCTCGTGGGTTGGGAAAAAAAGAATACTTAAAACACTCACTGAATCACTATAGTAACAAATGTGTCATGAACATCTTCCTGCTGAGATTCTCCAGCATTTTCTGTTTTTGTTTCAGATGAACTATTTGTATAGTACCTTTAATATAACAAAATACCAAGGTGGGTTCCGGGAAGAAGGCAGGAAAATGGGGATGAGGAGCATATCCTCCATGATTGAAGGGCAGAGCTGACTTGGTGGGCCGAATGGCCTAATTCTGCTCCTATATCTTATGAATGAAGGGGCTGAAGGAGTTTGCACACATAGGGAGGGGCTAAGTCATGGAGTGATGCATAGGCAACATCAAACAAAATTTGACAGCAAGACACATAAGGAGATATCGAGGGCAATTTTCCCATCCTGCCCGCAATGGGAATCAGATTGGACAATGAAGGGGGTTAACCATACAAAGTCTGTTGACCTCGGGTGGGATTTTCCAGTTTTGGGGCAAGCACAACCAGAAAATCCCCACCAATTAGGTCAGTTGGCCGATAGCTTGGTCAAAGAGGTAGATAAGGAGTGTCTGCAAGGAGGAAAGCGAGGTGTAGGGAAGGAATTCCAAAGCTTGGTGCCAAGATAACTGAGGGCATGGCCACCAAAGATGGAACAACAAAATTCTGCTGAAGAGACTTTGACGCACAGGGATATCTTGCAGAGTTTGAAGCTGGAGGAGCTCACAGAAATGTGGGCAAAGCCACGGAGAGAGTTTATAACAGGGACAAGGATTTTAAAATCAAGGCATTGCTTAACTGTTAGCCGTTGTATGTCTGCAGACACAATGGTGATGGGTGAGTGGGATTGCTGAAAGTTAAGACTCAGGCAGAAGAGGTATGTGTAACAAAATTGTGAATAGCGTAGCTCATCCTCCGACAGTTAGAGAGCTGGAACTAAGAGCTGGGGAACAGACTGGGAAATGATTTTGGCTTCCCAATATTTAATTGGAGGAACCTCATGCTCTTCCAGTACTAAATGTCGGATATGCAGTCTGATAATTTAATCACAGTGGAGGAATCAAGAGAGGAGGTGGCGAGAGGGAACTAGGCTTTATCAACATTCATAAAAACAGTATATTACAAGAAGCAGTACAGAGCAATTGTGCTATAGCACTATAGCAACTGGAGCACTATAGTAACTATAGCAGCAAGCATAGTAACAGGTGCACTATAATAATGGTAGTAGCATAGTGATGGGAGCACTATAGCAACAGCAGCATTATAGTAAATGTAGCAGCGTAGTAATAGGAGTGCCATAATATCATAGAATCCCTACAATGCAAAAGGAGGCCATTTAACCCATTGACTCTGTAACAACATGTTAACAGAACATCCAACCCAGGCCCTCTCCCTGTAACCCCATCTACTTTACCCCGTTAATCTCCCAAACCTACGCATTGATAGGGTAGCACAGTGGTTAGCACTGCTACTTCACAGCTCCAGAGTCCTGGATTCGATTCCTAGCTCGGGTCACTGTCCGTGTGGAGTTTGTATATCCTCCTCGTATCTGCGAGGGTTTCCTCTGGATATTACGGTTTCCTCCCACACTCCAAAGATGTGCGGGTTAGGTTGATTGATTGTGCTAAGAAATTGTTCTTTGATGTTCAGGGATGCATAAGTTAGAGGGATTAATGGGTATAATATGTAGGGATATGGCGGTAGAGCTCGGGTGGGATTGTGTTCAGTGCAGACTCGATGGGCTGAAGGACCTCTTTCTGCACTATAGGGTTTCTGTGATCTATGATCTTGGGACACTAAGTGGCAATTTAGAATGGCTCCATTAAACCACCTAACCCACACATCTTTGGACTACAAAAAACAAGAACAAAGAAAAGTACAGCACAGGAACAGACTCTTCAGCCCCGCAAGCGCCTGCCAATCATGATGCTGGAATTTAACTAAAAAAAAGTCTTCTCCCTTACTCGATCCGTATTCCTCTATTCCTTCCCTATTCATGTACCTTGATCTAGATGCCTCTTAAATGTTGTGAATGTGTCTGCTTCCCCCACCATTCTACATGAAAATCTGTGGGAGGAAACCAGAGCACCTGGAGGAAACCCACGCCCACAGGAAGAACGTGCAAACTCCATACAGATAGTCACCAAAGGCCGGAATTAAACTTGGGTCCCTGGCACTGTGAGGCAGCAGTGCTAACCACTGTGCTACCAAAACATAGCAGCAAAGTGATGGGGGCACTATAGTAACAGAATCAGCATAGTAATGGGAGCTATAATAATTGTAGGAGAATAGTGACAAGAATAAGACCAATATTAAATCTTTTTCTTTATAATCCTAACACTTTCTCGGAGCTTCTCTTTATGTCACTTCTTACATGTTTAATTCTGCATGTAGCAGGTTCGAGGATTAGCATTGATTTGTTTTTGGTGGTTCATAGAAGTATCATGAGTCTCAATCTTGAGATTGACTTTTAGTCACCCTCAGAAATGGCCTAACAGACAGTTCAAGAACATTAGTCCACAGGGTCAGCAAGTAATTAGGTAAGCTAATAGAATGTTCGAATTTATTGTGTGGAGAATTGATTACAGAAGTAGGGTGGTTATGCTTCAGTTATACAGGGTACTGGTGAGATCACATCTGGAGTACTGTGTATGGTATTGGTCTCCTTATTTAAGAACGATGTAAATGTGTCAGCAGTTCAGAGAAGGTTTACGAGATTAAGACCAGGAATGGAGCAGCATGATGACACAGTGGTTAGCGCTGCTGCCTCACAGCACCAGGGACCCCGGTTCGCTTCCAGCCTTGGGTCACTGTCTGTCCAGAATCTGCACGTTCTCCCTGTGTCTGCGTGGGTTTCCTCTGGGTATCCTGGTTTCTTCCCATGCTCCAAAGAAGTACGGTTAGAAGGATTGGCCATGATAAATTGTCCCTTAGTGTCAGGGGGATTAGCTATGGTAAATGCATAAGGATATGAGGATAGGGGTCTGGGTGAGATTGTGGTCAATGCACAATTCTGGATGGGCTGAATGGCCTCTTGCTGCAGTGTAGGATTCTATGAATTGAGGAAAAGGTTGGAGAGATTGGGTTTGTATCCACTAAAGTTCAGAAGAGTAAGAGGTGATTGATTGAAACCTTTAAGATCCTCAGAATATTGACAGGATGAATGTGGAGAGGATGTTTCTTCTTGTTAGTGAATTCAGAACCAGAGTCCCTGTATATTACAATCAGATTGAAATTACAATCAGATCAAGATCTTATCGAAAGGATGAAGCAGGCTCAAAGGGCCTATCCCTGCTCCTAATTCACCTGTACTGCAGATCTGGAGTCACAAATAGCCCAGTCGAGGGTAAAGCTGACAGATTTCCTTCCCTAAAGGACGCTAGTGGACCAGATGGGTTTTTATTACAATTGAAGGTCATTTTATGATCAATAGGTATACAGACTAATTCCAGGGATTGATGCATGAGAAGAGATTAACCAGGTTAGGATTGTTTTTGCTGGAGTTTAGACATATGAGATGGAATCTCATTGGGACTTATAGAATTCTAACAGGACTAGACAAAGTAGATACAGGAAGGATGTTCCAGATGTTGTCCAAACCAAGGATCACAGTCTGAGAATTCAGGGTAGACCATTTAGGACGGAGATGAGGAGACATTTCTTCATCCAGAGAGTGGTGAGCCTCTGGAATTCATTACCACAAGAAGTAATTGATGCGAAAACATTGAATGTATTCAAGAGGCAGCTGGATATAGCACTTGAGGTGAATGGGATCAAAGGTTATGGGGAAAAAGTAGGATTAGGTTATTGAGTTGGACGATCAGACATGATCATAATGAATGGCGGAGCAAAGGGCCACATGACCTCCTCCTGCTCCTACTTTCTATGTCAATCCCAGATTTTCATTAAAAACCGGCTGCCGTGGTGGGATTTGAACCCAAGCCCTCAGAGCATGAGCCTGGGCCTCTGTATTACCAATCTAGTGGTATTATCACTGCAGCAACATCTCCTCTTAATCATGTCAATTGCTTCCTTCTCATTGCTGCATTGACTCTGCACCTCTTAGTTTAATGTTCAATAATTGCTGTTTGTAGTCCATCTTGTTGACATGTAAGGTTTCTTTTACTGGCTTCACTGATAAGTTCAGAACAGTCTAGCCCAAGTCACTGCAGAGCTTTCCTCAATATAATTTAATTAGCAGATGGGCCTTGTTTAATCTCACATCAAGCTGGAGTCTCACTGCGCTGCATGTACACAGTAAAATTCCACTCCAGAACTGTGAAGTTACAGCTACCAGGGAAGACTCATCAAGCTGAGATTGTTTACTCTTGAAAGAAACAGGATCTTGTAGAGGCCTTTGAAATTATGAGGAGTTTTAAGAGCGTAGACATAAATATTTCCACTTGTGAAAAATTCTAAAACGAGGGATCATGAAATCAGATTAATCACTAATAAATCCAATCGGGGATTCGGGAAAAATGACGTTACCCCGGAGAGGGGTTAGAAAGTGGTGAGTAAGACAGATGTATTTGAGGCAAAGTTAGATAAGCACGTGAGGATAACAGGGGTAGAAGTACGACCTGATGGAGTTAAATGGAGAAGAGTGGGAAAAGGCTTGTATGGAGTATAAACGTAGGGATGGCCTCTTTCTGGTCAGGATTATCCAGCCAAGCATGCCCCAAGGCCGGAAAAGCTCACCCAAGTTCAATAGATCTTTGTATGTGGTTCTGTCCTGCCCACTATGATTCCCCTGGTAGGTGGGACGGAAATTCCCTCCAGCCATGCGATACAATCAATGTTCTTCTATGTAATTCTGGCAGAAATTCCAATGAATCATGCCCCCCACGTCCTCCAATCTCGATGACCCACCAGTGACCCACCTCAAGTACTTCAGTTCCTTAGACCCTACAATCTGCAGAAGCCAGGATGTGGCTGACTTCAATCCCTGGCCATCACGACTCCAAGCTCTTGTGGTCCACAGACATCTCAACACCAAAGCCTGCCATCACCGGCCCCCTGTTAAAGAATGGACATGTTAAAGGAGGGACATATGCACAATATTGTGTGTCCCTTCTCCAATACTTTTTCACATGATCACAGATAGATACACAAATGCCTACATCATAGAGTTACAGAGTCTTAGTGGTTTATAGTATGCAAATAGGCCCTTTGGCCCAACTTGTCCATGCCACCTTGTTTTAACCACTAAGCTAGTGCCAATTGCCTGCATTTCACCCATACCCCTCTATACCCCTCTTACTCATGTAACTGTCTAAATGCTTTTTAAAAGACAAAATTGTACCCACTTCTATTACAGCCTCTGGTAGCTCATTCCAGACAGTCCCTACCCTGTGTGTGAAGAAATTGCCCACACACAAGCAAAATCACCATCGTCCCAGATGACCATAGACTACTTTCCCCTTTGAGGGCAGGAGAACTGTCTGGTGCTAATTTAACCTGAGGATCGATCACACATCTCAGGTAAGGCTGAGAAGGCATAACTTTCATGAATAACCTTAGCCATTACAGGATTGAACCCGCACTGTTGGCATCACTAGACACCATTAACCACTTGTCCACACACACACACATGCACAAAAACACATGCATACACACAAAAATACACACACACACACACAAACACAATCACAAGAACACATACACACAAACACGTACACTCACGCACTGACACACACAAAAACACAAAGACACATATCCACACATGCACAAAAATACACACACACGTAAACACACACATGTAAACATACACACACAAACACACATACACATGCACACATACAAACATACATAAACACACATGCATGTATACACACACGCTCACACATGCACACAAATGTACACACACACATAATCATGAGCACATGTACACACACACAAACAAATGCACATATACATACACATGTGCTTGCAGACACACACATGCGCATACACACACATGAACATGGACACTTGCACGCATACACACATGCAGGTGCACACACACACAGATGCACACCCACACACGCATGGAAATGCACTCATACACATGTGTGAGTATGTACACGCATCCACACAAACAAATGCGCACATGCACGCAAATGCATACATGCACACAAACATGCACACACACCTACGTGCAGACACACAGGCCGGTTTATCATTTTGATTCTAAGTGCTGAATCTGGGCATAATTCAGATCTGATTTGAAGAAAAAACTTTGAAAAAGCACATCCCTGTCACTTTGCTCCCGGGCCATAAAGAGCAGATAAAGTGACCCAAGAGCAAAAGATGAAAACGATGGCCCTGAATGACATTGCCGCACCCCTACTGCATAACTGTCTCCCTTATCCACTCATCCTTCCACTACCCAGCTCCTTTCCCCCTACTCCCCCCACCGATCACCCACAGAGTGACAATGGACCCTCCTGTCCCTATCCCCATCAGAGGTCCATGTGGCCTCCCCCCCCAACACCAGATAATGATCGGGCTTCCATCCTCACTTCTCCTCCCCCACCAGAGATGCATCTCACCTACTTCCTCCTCCCTCCACCCCTTCCATCAGAGAACGATCTGGTCCTCCTCCATCCTCACCACCATCACCACTGGTCTGAGTCAGAGAGCCATTGGAAGCTCTGAACTTACCTCTTCAGCAGCCGGAAACAGGTCTTTGTCGAGCATGTCTGTTTTGTGCTGAACCTGGACGGGCGGACTTGATGGTAGAGGAGGAAATGCTGGTAAAGTTGGGTGGGCAGCCCATTAATTCAATTTAAATACACGCGAATGCACTTAAATTGCTACTGCGCCCGTTTTGGATGGGAATCGGATCACAGCCATTTTAAAAGTGGGTATTTGCACGGGTGCGGGCACGGATCACATTCATGGCCTCACGCCCAACTTTACCAAGTTCACGCGCCTGTTTTGGTAAAATCAGGCCCACAGACTCTGATATCCTTCCATTGGCAGTCCCCGTACATTGATATATGAAGGGGATCAGTCAATCTTTCCCAGTACAAGCACAAGTCTTAATATATCAACATCCCCAATCAGTGTTGAATGAAAAATCTTTTGCGAAAAGAAACGACAAAACATTTGGGGTGAAATGGAGTAATGATGGGATCTGATTGCTGATTCTGGATAGATTTCATCATCAGAATTTTTTTTTTTGCCTATTTGGGCTCGATGTCAATGAGCATTTTATTGCGTTCCATCACCAGTGTGTTCACTGGAGTGAAAGTGACTTTGAAATGCTGTGTAAGCAATTGAAAGGAACACAACAGCAAAGTGCTGGGATTTGTGAAGAAGCTGCTTCATTTTATTGCGCCATTTGCTCAGCATTGTTGGGCACTTTTGGAAAAGTGCAGGTACATAAAAGCCAGGGTACCTCTGGCTCCTGGCCATCCCCTCTGCTGCACTGTGATCAAAAGCACAGCAGCAGATGGTTTGTACCAGGAAACAGCAAGTAAATGGTAAATAATAGAGAAATAACATGGCAAGTGGATACTAAAATCAGGCTGAAAACCATTGGGGGGAGGGAGTGGCATTTTATGGCCTCGTTCAGGAAATTCCCGCCCGAGGTCAACAGAGATTTCTTTTGTTGGACCCTACACACTCCGATTCCATGGCGGGCGAGGAGGTAAATTCTCTCTCAGTGTACTCAAACAGGCGCCGGAGTGCAGCGACTGGGGGATTTTCACAGTAAACTTCATTCAGCCGTCACGTCCTATTTTAACTTACTTTGGGAACAGGCTCAGCCCTATTTTAGGTGAGAAACTCAGGGTGGAATTTTCCAATCCCACCCGCCATGGGATTCGAAGCGGACAGAACACGGACCATGCAAAGGGTTGTGACCCTGGACGGGCATTTTCGGCCTTGGGGTGAACACGGCTTAAAAATCCCGCCCATGGAATCATACAGTGCAGAAGAGACCCTTCGGCCCATCGAGTCTTGCACCTACATGTGTTGGATT
The DNA here is from genome assembly GCA_024679065.1 of Sphyrna mokarran. Taxonomy (NCBI): domain Eukaryota; kingdom Metazoa; phylum Chordata; class Chondrichthyes; order Carcharhiniformes; family Carcharhinidae; genus Sphyrna; species Sphyrna mokarran. The sequence goes on from JAGIQG010000005.1 coordinate 23,833,045, forward strand.
TTACGGCCTCACTCAAGCGAGCTCGGAAATTCCCGCTTGAGGTCAATGGGATATTCCCGTTGTCTGCCCCTCACCCACTCTGATTCCGTGGCAAGCAGGCCAGTAGAATTTCAGCAATGAACTCTCACCTCATCCAGCACTTGGCCCATAGTTCTGAATACTATGATGTGCCAAGTGCTCATCCAGCTACGTTTTAAAGGATGTGAGGCAACCCATCTCCACCACTCTCCCAGGCAGCGCACATTCCAGACTATCACCCTCTAGGTAAAAATATTCCTCACATTTCACCTCCTGCCCCTCACCTTGAACCAATGTCCCCACGTGATTGTTTTTTTGATTAGTCTTACAAGTAGGCTTACATTAACTCTGCAATGAAGTTACTGTGAAAATCCCCCAGTCGCCGCACTCTGGTGCCTGTTTAGGTACACTGAGGGAGAACTTAGCATGGCCAATGCAATTCACCAGGACTGTGGGAAGAAACTGGAGCACCTGGAGGAAACCCACGCAAACATGGGGAGAACATGCAAACTCTACAGAGTCAGTGACCTGAGGCTGGTATCGAACCTGGGTCCCTGGCACTGGGAGGTAGCAGTGCTAATCACCATGCCACTGTGCCTTCCATCACTGACCCTTCACCTAAGGGGGACAGTTCCCCCTTATCCACTCGCCCATGCCAATCTACATACGTGGAATCATAGAATCATAGAAGTACAGTTCGTCTAACTGATTTGTACCAACCACAATCCCACCCAGGCCCTATTCCCATAATTCCAATATTTACCCTGCTAGCCCCCTGACACTAGGGTTAGTTTAGCATGGCCAACCAACCTAACCCACACATCTTTTGGACTGTGGGAGGAAACTGGAGGAAACGCACACAGACATAGGGAGAATGTGCAGTCTCCGCACAGACAGTCACCCGAGGCTGGAATCAAACTTGTGTCCCTGGCACTATGAAGTCGACCATCTTCTGCAGCCTGGTGTCTCAAGGCCAGTCAGAATGTGGGCCCTGAGCTGCCGAACTCTATTGTTCCTCTAGAGGTGGTTCCCTGCTATACCACATAGCAATCTGAACCAGTTGCCTGGTAGGCTTCTGCTGTCAGATGAGTCCTCGGGTGGAGTACACATGGGGAAGGAATGTGAGATCAGCGGCCTCGAGGGAGCTGGGAGAAGCAGGGCTGTTGCAGAGTAACGCAAGGTCAAAAGGTTAATGGGCTTTCTTGCTGGTGACCGCCAGAACTCCCCTTGACGGATTCAAATGAGTGCTCCACTCCATGGCAATAACTTTACAGGAAAGATTCTTAAACAGGCATTCATCTCCTTTTTATTATGTTCTGTAAGAAGTCTCACAACACCAGGTTAAAGTCCAACAGGTTTATTTGGAATCACAAGTTTTTGGAACATTGCTTCTTCATTCATCCTACACCATCAGAGAGCTGACTCAGTAGGAGGCACGTAGAGCACATTGTCCTGGATCACTTCCTCATCCTAGTTAACATCCTTGGAGAAGATGAATCATGAGATATCAGATGTGGCAACTTCCTTGCTACTCTTAAGAATAGAACATATTTTCCTAGATTTAATTTATTGAGGGACCTTCAAAATTTAAAATGACCCATTAGAACAATAGAAGGCCATTCAGCCCATTTTGTCCATGTCAGCTCGAGGACACCCAAGTACCCTTTCATAGAATCATTGTATCCCTGCAATGCAGAAAGAGGCCATTTGGCCCATCAAGCATGCACTGACAATAATCCCACCATGCCCCTTTCCCATAACCCTATGTATTTATCCTGCTTATCTTCCTAACATTACGGAGCAATTTAGCATGGCTAACTCACCTAACCCGCACATCTTTGGATTGTGGGAGGAAATTGGAAATCCATGCAGACATGGGGAGAATGTGTAAGCTCCATACAGACATTGACCTGAGGTCAGAATTGAACCCTAGAGCTGTGAGACAGCAGTACTACCCACTGTGCCAGCATACTGCCCACAAATACCACTTGCTGCACCCGGCCCATAGCCCTACAGCTAACAGCACTTAAGGTACTTTTTAAAAAGGTTTAAGGGTCTCTGCCTCTATCACCTTTAGATTATGGCATCTTACAATTTATCAAAGCCTGACTAAGATGATATATTCATAATTTGCAGAGGTCAGTTCTTGTTTGTCTTGTGTTGGAGAATACCGCATAGCCTATGACACAGGATGTTAGTGCAAACAAGCACACAATTGTGGGAGCGGCACGGTGACACAGTGATGAATGCTGCTGCCACACAGCACTAGGAACCTGAGTTCAATTCCTGGCCTGGATCGCTGTCTGTATGGAGTTTGCACATTCTCCCCATGTCGGTGTGGATTTCCTCTGGGTGCTCTGGGTTCCTCCCGTAGTCCAAAGAAGTGCTGGTTAGGTGCATTGATCCAAACAGGCGCTGGACTATGAAGATTAGGGAAATTTCACAGTAAATTCATTGCAGTGTTAATGTAAGCCTTACTTGTGAACACTAAATAAACCTTATTCCAGATAAGTTTATCTAGAGAGAAATAAATTGATTAGGGATAGTCAACACGGTTTTGTGAAGGGTAGGTCATGCCTCACAAACCTTATTGAGTTTTTTGAAAAGATGACCAAAGAGGTGGATAAGGGTAAGGCAGTTGAAATGGTGTAGGTTCTTTACTCAGAGGGTAAAGGGTGTGGAATGCCCTACCCGCAGCAGTTGTGCACTCACCAACTTTAAGGGTGTTCAAATGTTCAGTGCATAGGCATATGGATAACATTGGAATAGTTTCAGTAAGAGGGTCATTAGATTGGTTCCACTGGTCAGCGCAACATCAAGGGCCAAAGGGTCTGTACTGCGCTGTAATGTTCTATATTCTACGTTCTAAGTTCATGTATTTTTCAACTCTTGCCAAGCAGGTGAATTCAGTTGTCAAATCTTACTTCATAGAATTTCTCTTTTTAAAGCATTTGATAAGGTTCCCCATGGTAGGGCACTGCAGAAAATGCAGATGCATGGGATTGAGGGTGATTTAGCAGTTTGGATCAGGAATTGGCTAGCTGATAGAAGACAGAGGGTGGTGGTTGATGGGAAATATTCAACCTGGAGTTCAGTTACAAATGGTGTACCTCAAGGATCTGTTTTGGGACCAATGCTGTTTGTCATTTTTATAAATGACCTAGATGAGGGTGTAGAAGGATGGGTTAGTAAATTTGCTGACGACACTAAAGCCGGAGGAGTTGTAGACAGTGAGGTTGGATGTTATTGTTTGCAGAGGGATATAGATAAGTTGCAGAGCTGGGCCGAGAGGTGGCAAATGGAATTTAATGTGGAAAAGTGTGAGGTGATTCACTTTGGTAAGAGTAATATGTGTGCAGAATATAGGGCTAATGGTAGGACTCTTAGTAGTGTCGACAAGCAGAGAGATCTCGGTATACTTGCATAGCTCCCTGAAAGTTGGCACCCAGGTTGATAAGCTTGTTAAGAAGGCATACGGTGTATTAGCTTTTATTAGTAGAGGGATTGAATTTTGGAGCCGTGAGGTCATGTTGCAACTGTACAAAACTCAGGTGCGGCCGCACTTGGAGTATTGTGTACAGTTCTGGTTGCCGCATTATAAGAAAGATGTGGAGGCATAGGAAAGGATGCAGAGGAGGTTTACCAGAATGTTGCCTGGTATGGTGGGAAGATCTTAAGAGGAACGTCTGAAGGACTTGACGTTATTTTCATTAGAGAGAAGAAGGTTAAGAGGTGACCTAATTGAGACATATAAGATGATCAGAGGGTTAGATAGGGTGGACAGTGAGAGCCTTTTTCCTTGGATGGTGATAGCTAACACAAGGGGACATAGCTTTAAATTAAGGGGTGGTAGTTATAGGATAGATGCTCGAGGTAGGTTCTTTACTCAGAGGATAGTAAGGGCATGGAATGTCCTGCCTGCAGCAGTTGTGGACTCGTCAAGTTTAAAGGTGTTCAAATGGTCAGTGGATAGGCATACGGATAACATTGGAATAGTTTAAGTTAGAGGGTCATAAGATTGGTTCCATTGGTTAGCACAACATCGAGGGCCGAAGGGCCTGTACTGTGCTGTGATGTTCCGTGTTCTATGTTCTAAGTTCATGGATTTTTCAACTCTTGCCCAGCAGGTGAATTCTGTTGTCAAATCCTACTTCATAGAATTTCTCTTTTTAATTCATAGAATCCTTATTTTAAATTTATTTGTTTATTGGTGTCACAAGTAGGCTTACATTAACACTGCAATGAAGTTACTGTGAAAATCCCCTAATTGCCACACTCAGGCACCTGCTCGGGTACACTGAGGGAGAACTTAACATGACCAATGCACCTAACCAGCACGTCTTTCAGACTGTGGGAGGAAACCAAAGCACCCAGAGGTCATCCACGCAGACACAGAGAGAATGTGCAGACCCCACACACACGGTGACCCAAGCCGGGAATCGAACCCAAGTCCCTGGCGCTGTGAGGAAGCAGTGCTAACCACTGTGCCACCGTGCCGCCCAAATCTTATAACTCCTTATTACAGCTGTGATTTCTTCACACAAGATAGCCTAATAAGGTGGCACCCATAAGGTAGCTGCTACTGACTGAATGCAAGGTATTGAAAATAGTTGGCACCAGGACCTATTTCTGGACAATTCTGACATTCTGGTCAGCCATCTTAATTGAATGGACCATCCTTGCTTATCAAAAGCCACAAGAAAACACAGAATAGGAATAGCATCGGCAAGCTCGTTCTTCCTGCAACCTCTGTCCTGGGCTCTGCTGAGATCCATTGAATCCACAGAAACTCTGTCCCCGTTCTCGAAGCTAAAAAAAGCAGAGCCCCAGAATGGCTAAAAAACACCCACACATATCCTGGACCTGTTGCTGTGATATGGCAGCCTTGTTGCCCCGGCAACAGTTGACCCGATGTCTTCAAACCGTGCCTTCACGGGTAGTTACCCAGCAACAAGTAAAAGGTGTTAATTGGTAGAGCATCGATTGCTTTGTCTCGGAGTTCATTTGTACCAATCTATAAGCAGAAAGTTAGCTTCCCTATCTCACCTGCTGCTCTGTGCAATAATCGCATGTTCTGTAGCCAGCAAATCCACGTTAACCTCCAATATGGGATAATGGAGAAAGTGAAAACAATTGTTAAACTGCCGAACGCGAGCAAAGATGAGAAGGGGGTGCAGACTATTAACCCGAACTCGGAGGCAAATTATACTATGGAAGAAATGACCATGACCCACACTCCTGGTATTCTTTAAAGGGTGGATCTGGTGATCTTATTTTTTTCCCCCACGCTGGATTTCTTGCTCCACTGCAGTACTGTGTGCAGCTTTGGTCTCCTTACTTGAGAAAGGATATTCTGGCACTGGAGGGGGTGCAGAGGAGATTCACTAGGCTGATTCCAGAGTTGAGAAGGTTGGCTTATGAGTAGACTGGGGCTATACTCACTGGAAGTATGGAGGGGAGTTCTTATGAAGATTATGAAGGGAATAGATAAGATAGAAGCAAGGAAGTTATTTCCACTGGTAGGTGAATCTAGAACTAGGGAGCATAGCCTCAAAATAATGGGAAGCAGATTTAGGACCGAGTTGAGGAGGAACTTCTCTATCCAAAGGGTTGTGAATCTGTGGAACTTCCCGCCCAATGAAGCAGTTGAGGCTACCTCAGTGAATGCTCTTAAGGCAAGGATCGATAAACTTTTGAACAGTAAAGGAATTAAGGATTATGGTGAGCAGCCGGGTAAGTGGACACAAAAAGACCAATCATGATCTTACTGAATGGCAGAGCAGAATCGAGGGGCCAGACAGCCTATTCTTGCTCCTAGCTCTTATGTTCTTATGTTCTATTCCCTGCTACTGAGTTTGATGTTGGTTTTAAATTATCTGACCTTGAGGTAATGCGTTTTAGAAGGTCTAATATAGATGGTAAATATACAGTAAATGGCAAAACCCTTAAGAATATTGATAGGCAGAGCTGTCTTATGGAAGGGCTGTCTTACGAGGAAAGATTGAATGCACTGGGTTGTTTTCCCTTGAAAGACGTCGGCTGAGAGGGGATCTGTTAGAGGTATATAAGATTATGAGGGGTATAGATAGAGTAAATGGTGGTAAGCTTTTTCCACCATTAGAATCGGATAGAACGAGGGGTCACGGCCTTAGGGTGAGGGGGGCTATGTATAAGACGAATATTAGAGGGCAGTTTTTCACACAAAGGGTAGTGGGGGTGTGGAATGCACTGCCGAGTAAGGTGGTGGGAGCAGGCACGCTGGGGCTGTTTAAGGGTCTCTTGGACAGCCACATGAGCGGTATGCAGATAGAGGGATATATTAGGACTGTTTAAATACTTTATTTGTTTCCACAGGCTCTTCAGTCCACCTTGTTGACCAACAAGGCGCATGCATTCGGCAGGTCGTGCGAGGGCTGCTCTTGGATGTTACTTCAGGAGTGGCCTAGTGCTTCATGTCGTTAGTGTATGCTTAAACTGGACCATCAGATGGGCAACATGACAGCTCAGAGACTATCGCTGTTGCTGTGCAGACACATGGATTTGGGCCTGTGTCTGCGGGAGTTTGCGCGTTCTCCCCGTGGTTGCGTGGGTTTTCTCCGGGTGCTCCGGTTTCCTCCCACATCCCAAAAATGTGCTCTTAGGCTGATTGGGTAACAAATTGTCCCTATATTGGTCTCTATATGTCATTAAGACGTTAGGACGGCGGCGCGGGCTCGTTGGGCCGAAGGGCCTGTTTCCCGTGCTGTGTTGTTCTTTGTTCTTTGTTTGTTCTTTGCAGAGGGCTCTATGTGTACAGGTACACAGGGTCTTTGAAACTGGCAACGCAAATGGTGAAGATAATCTCCACATCCACCACACAGCACGCTGGGGCACCGAATTTAAAAATTGGCAAGTCATGTTGCAGCTTTATAGAACCTTAGTTAGGCCGCACTTGGAATATAGTGCTCAATTCTGGTTTTGGAGAGGGTACATAAAAGATTTACCAGGATGTTGCCTTGTATGGAGAGCATTAGCTATGAGAAGAGGTTGGAGAAACTTGATTTGTTCTCACTGGAACAACAGAGGTTGAGGGGCGACCCGATAGAAGTCTACCAGATTATGAGAGGCATTGACAGAGTGGATAGTCAGAAGATTTTTTCCAGGGTGGAAGAGTCAATTACAAAGGACACAGGTTTAAGGTGTGAGGGGCAAGGTTTAAAGGGGATTTATGAGGCATTATTTTTATACAGAGAGTGGTGAGTGTCTGGAACTCGTTGCCAGGGAATGTAGTGGAAGCAGATATGATAGTGACATTTAAGAGACATCTTGATAAATACATGAATAGGATGGGAATGGTGGGATATGGTCCCCAGAAGGGTAGGAGGTTTTAGTTCTGATTTGAAGAAAATGGCAGCATTGTCAATGCAGGCTCCTGTTTCATTATTCTTTGATCTTTGAAAGCAGGCAGGCAGAGTGAAAACTCTTTATTATCCAATAAAGGATGACAAGTTTATCTTCTGGTCTTCAATGTTCCTGTGATAAATTCTGCTGTGAGTAAGGGCTTTAATCAAATTAATTGAATCGTTAATGTGAGGACTATTGACATAAAGAGAGAATGTTTACCATCATTGATCTCTCCCCTATCCCACCCTCCCAAAAAATGAATCAGCTACTAAGAACTTCCAATTAACATCAGTTTCATTCCTCATTAATTCTGCTGCTTTTAAAAAATTAATTTCTGGACCAGTTTTGTTGTTTCTTTCTTTTATTGAGTGCGGGAGGATCTGAGAGATTAAACAGTTTGGGTTTGTACTCACTGGAGTTTCAAAGAAAAGAGGGGATTTGATCGAGATTTCTGAAATACTAAAAGGTAAATGTAGACCAAGGCCTGGATTTTTCAATCTCGTTCACTGCAAGCCCAGAAAATCCCAACGAGGTCAACGGACCTTTACAGACTCCTGTCCCGCTCACTAAAATTCCCAGAAAATTCCACCCCAAATGTTTCTTCTTCTTGGGAAATCTAAAACAAGAGGTCACAGATATAGGTTGAGAGGTGATGAGGAGGAGATACTTCGCGCAGAGGGTAGTGAATTCATTGAACTTTCTGCCCCATCGCACAATGGAGTCTGAATCATTGAATAGTTTCAAGAAGGAGATGGATATATTCCTGGGACTGTCCTCAGGATCTTATTGAAAATTACAGGATACTGCGAGGCCTCGATAAAGTGGATGTGGAAAGGATGTTTCCACTAATAGGAAAAACTAGAACCAGAAGGCACAACTTCAGGCTAAAGGACGATCCCTTAAAACAGAGATGAGGAGAAATTTCTTTAGCCAGAGAGTGGTGAATCTGTGGAACTCTTTGCCACAAAAGGCTGTGGAGGCCAGGTCATTGAGTAGCTTTAAGACAGATAGAAAGTTTCTTGATTAATAAGGGGATCAGGGGTTAAGGGGAGAAGACAGAATAATGGGGATGAGAAAAATATCAGCCATGATTACATGATGATGGAGCAGACTGGATGGGCTGAGTGGCCTAATTCTGCTCCTATGTCTTATGGTCTTATGGTCTTAAATTAAGTTAATCTGTCTCTACAGCCTAGTTATGACTGTAACACTACATTCTGCATTCTTTCCTCTCTCCAATGTAATCTATGAATGGTATGCTTTCTCTGTATTGTGTGCAAGAAACTACACTTTTCACTGTATCGGAATACATGTGAGAATAATAGATCAAATCAATGGCTGAAGTGACATCGGCCATCATCCAACATTTGGAGTTATAATGCAATTTAAAGTTGATTTATTATGTCACAAGTAGACTTACATTCACGCTGCAGTGAAGTTACTGTGAAAATTTCCTAGTTGTCACACTCCAGCACCCGTTCGGGTACACTGAGGGAGAACTCAGCATGGCCAATGCACCTAACCAGCACATCATTCAGACTGTGGGAGGAAACCAGAGCACCCGGAGGAAATTTGAGACAATTTAGGCAGAACAAATTCTCCCTAAATTGTCTCAAATTTGGTTCTAATGCATAGATCTATAAACATAGACAGGGATGACAGGGATCATGGTTAGAAGTGGGAACATCGAAGTGGCGGCGCAGGCTCATTGGGCCGAAGGGCCTGTTTCCCATGAGGTTTTGTTCTTTGTTCTTTGAAACCCATGCAGACATGGGGAGAATGTGCAAACTCCACACAGACAATGACCCAAGGCAGGAATCGAACCCACCGTGAGGCAGCAGTGCTAACCACTGTGCCACGATGCTGCCCTAATGCCGCAGTAATGCGTTCCAACACGAAAGGCAAAACCAGTTTCCCCAGTGACACACAATAAACACCCGTTCATGCCAACACAAAGAAACGTTTGTCGTGAAGTCTGAATTGGATGGTGCTCCCCTTTAATGGTGTCTAAGCTGATCCAAGAATTCCAATTGAATGGCTGGCAGACCAGATGCATACCGAGAGAGACTTCCTCCTTTCACTTTTGACATCACAATCTGAGCTTTTGTCCCTCGCTGCTTCGTGTTGTTCCCCTCTCCTTAGCAACTGGCGCTGAATTAAAGTGAGGGAGAGTGAAGCTATGTGAAAGCTGGCCTGTAGAATTGCTCCATCCATCGCTCATCAAAGTTATATCCAATCCCTTCCCTTTTGTTTCCTTGGCATTTTCAAAGGTTCCCCTTTTCTGTTGGCTTCTCCAGCAGCCAAGTGTCTGCAGGAATTAAGTCAGGCTCGTTTCTTAAGTTGTGGAAAAAAATATGCTGGGTGTATTTTGGGAGCTGTAAGGGGCAAGTTTTTCATACGGAGGTGTAAGGGGCAAGTTTTTCACACACAGAGTAGTGAATGCCTGGAACACATTGCTGGAGCAGGGTAGTGGAAGCAGATTCTATAACAACACTCAAGAGACATCTGGATAGATACATGAATAGGCAGGGAATAGAGGGATATGGACCATGGCAAGAAAATATCTGTGTCAGTATAGACTTGTTGGGCTGAAGGGCCTGTTCCTGTGCTGTACTGTTCTTTGATCTTTGACTGCCTTGTGTAGACAGCACAGAACATGGTTTTGGCTTTCTCATCTCCTTCACCTCTGCGTTTTTCAAGATAAATCTCACTGGATGACCCTTACAGTCTCTGATTCTGAGTTACCAACCTGTCAGGATTGCTCTGGACTCTTCAGGAATTCAATTTTTAAGTTGAAGCTTAAAGTTTATTTATTAGTGTCGCAAGTAGGTTTACATTAATACTGCAATGAAGTTATTGTGAAATCCCTGTGATTGAAGGTACACCAATGGGGCTAGAATTCCACCCTATCTCCTTAACTCCACATATTTACCCTGCTAATCCCTCTAACATTGATACTCCAGAACACTAAAGGGGCAATTTAATATGGCCAATCAACCTAACCTGCACATTTTTTAAAGTTTACTTATTAATGTCAGAAGTAGGCTTCTATAACACTGCAATGAAGTTACTGTGAAAATCCTCTAGTTGTCACACTCCAGCGCCTGTTCGGGTACACTGAGAGAAAATTTAGCATGGCCAATGCACCGAACCAGCACGTCTCGCCAACTTGCAAATGACAAACAGGAACTGTTTGATTAACGTTCAGAAATCATCCAGTCTTCGCCAGTTGGCATCAGAAGAATACGTCGGGTATCCAATGGCAGATCTGTAGGTGGTGGTTATTTATTTTATACATCTTTGAACAATGTTGGTTTCTAAATGTGCAACACGTTTTATTTACAAGAGTTTTCAAATACCTTTGCCGTTGTAAATTGTCTGCACGCATGCTGATTCCAGCTCCAACTTCACTTCTGTTGTGTCAGTTTACTTCAGCTCTGAGTCAACAGCCAACTGTGCACAGTGAACGTAGATCAGTTACCGGACTCTCATGAACAAACACAGAACAACTGCAATAATGAATGCTGTAGTCGGCAGCAGGCAGTCACATGATGACTTATTCACAAATACATTGAACCAGAATTGACAACCCTATCCAGAATGGCTGGGGGCCAGTGAGGGGAGAGAGGGTGGGCTGCAGTTGCAGGAGAAATTCTTCTCTGTGCTGTTTGTATTTAACCGATTACTACACTAGCTAATCTACCTTTCCGTTCACAAGCTAACACTTTCATTTTCATTGACAGAGTTGTGGAAGAACTTTACTTGATCAGGGTCAGTCGATGGATTAAAAATACAAAGGGAATGTTGGAGTTGTGAATCTGCAGAGGGTTTCTCTCAAACACTCAGTGTAATGTTCAGTGGAGACTCTGGGGATTGGCCATTTGTACCAGAGTCCCATAGATCTGTGCCAGGGTTTCACTGGAGTTTTGACTCGTAACCACATACGTGAGCCAAGGTAACATCTCCTATGTGGGTATTTAGTAATTCAGTGGGGGGACAATCTTGTCCCTTCAGTCAACAGGGAATCAATTCCCAATTCAAAGGTTTGAGTGCAAAAGCAAGGCTGATGATCCAGAGCAGCATTAATGGAATTTAACATAGAGATCAGACACTCTAACCGTTCACGGAAATGATCCCACAGCGCTATTTTAAAGAATAGCAGAGACAGTTGTAACCTAGTGCCCTGGTCAGTACTTACCCCTCGAGCAGCACCTAAAACAGATGATCTGGTCATTATCACAGTGCTATTTTGGGAGTTACAACTCAGTTTCCACATTAATTACACTTCAAAAATACTTCCTTGGTTGTGATGCACTGAGCTCCTGAACTGGGGGTAAGTGGAGCAGAGGTAGATAATAGTTCACAACTGCATTGAATGATGGAGCAGGCTCAATGGACTGTAAGTTTAAAGTTTTTTTTATTGGTGTCATGAATCAATTTACATTAACACTACAATGAAGTTGCTGTGAAAATCCTATAGTCACCACTCTCCAGCACCTGTTTGAATATACTGAGGAAAAATTTAGCATGACCAACATACCTAACCAGCAAGTCTTTCAGACTGCGAAAGGAAACCCACGCAGACATGGGGAGAACATGCAGACTCTACACTGACAGTAACCCAAGCTGGGAATCGAGCCTGGGTCCCTAGCACTGTGAGGTAGCAGTGCTAACCACTGTGCTATCGTGCCATCCCAGAATGTTCTATATTCTACTGCTCCTGCTTCTTCTGTTCTTAAGGTTACATAAATATGAGCTATCTTTTGTTAAATATTTCCATGCATGGTATATAACTTAGCATATTTGGACAATCTACGATTTTTGAGCCCAACAATGAGTGTATGTGCTGTTAGTATGTGAGCTTTCGATGTTTTAAATATGGCATTCCAATGTCAGCGAGCTGAAAAGGAACATTAGCGCAGTAAAGACATGAGATAGGAGAACTTGTCACACAAACCTATTTAGTGTACTTACTCTCAAATTACACTTAACAGTTTTGAGGCTTTGATTTCCAATCATTACGTTTGTTGTGCTAATCAATCATTCATTAGATGTTTCCAGTTTGAACTTCGGGCAGTGTTTTTTGTTTCATAGCTGGCTGGCATACGGAGTCTTCGCTTTTATTGGTAGGGGGATTCAATTTCGGAGCTGCAACGTCATGTTGCAACTGTACAAAACTCTAGTGTAGCCGCACTTGGAGTATTGTGTACAGTTCTGGTCCCCGCATTATAAGAAAGATGTGGAAGCATTGGAGAGGGTACAGAGGAGGTTTACCAGGATGTTGCCTGGTATGGAGGGCAGGTCTTATGAAGAGAGGCTGAGGGATTTGAGGTTGTTTTCGTTAGAAAGAAGGCGGCTAAGAGGAGACCTTATTGAAACATATAAGATGATTAGAGGTTTAGATAGGGTGGACAGTGATAGCCTTTTTCCTAGGATGGAGAAAGCTAGCACGAGGGGACATAGCTTTAAATTAAGGGGTGGTAGTTATAGGACGGATGTCAGAGGTAGGTTCTTTACCCAGAGGGTGGTAAGCGTATGGAATGCCCTGCCTGCTGCAGTTGTAGATGCGCCAAGTTTGGTGGCGTTTAAGAGGTTAGTTGATAAGTTTATGAATGAAAAGGGAATGGTTTAGGTTAGACGGTCATTGCTTTTTCTTAATTGGTCGGCGCAACATCGAAGGCCAAAGGGCCTGTTCTGCGCTGTAATGTTCTATGTTCTATGTGTCCAATTGCAGTTTGCCCAAATACAGTCCCATCACACTCAGCCTTTTCCATAAACATCTTAAAAACTGTCCGTCTTACAGTCACCATGTTGTCCCTGGCCCCAGTGGGAAATATCCCGGGGGAAAGGAGGAAAGAACTACTGAAGCTCTGTAAATTATGGTTCAGAATTCCAATTAACTCACATGATACAAGGAATTTTTGATTTGAAATTGAACATTTGAATGCAGTTAAATTTCACCCTCTAGCTTATTGTATCACATTACAACAGTTGGCCGTGTTGGGGAGGTTGTGATGTTGTGGTGTTGTAATTGGACTAGTAATCCAGAGGATTGCTCTGGAGGTTTGTGTTCAAATCCCACCACAGCAGATGATGAATTTCTTTTAAGTTTATTTATTTGTTACTCATAAGCATTAATACTGCAATGAAGGTACTGTGAAAATCCCCTAGTCGCCACACTCCAGTACCTGTTCTGCTGTACTGGGGGAGAGTTCAGCATGGCCAATTCACCTCACCAGCATGTCTTTCAGACTGTGGGAGGAAAGCAGAGCATCCAGAGGAAACCCACACAGACATGGAGAGAACATGCAGGCTCCAATAGTCAAACCGGGAATCGAACCCGGCTTCCTTATACTGTGAGGCAGCAGTGCTAACCACTGTGCCACCGTGCCACCCAATCATTATAAGTTTAATGATGACGATGAAACTGCTCTTGCTTGTTATAAAGAATCATCTGCTCCACTAGGAAAGGAAGTCCTGATGTGGTCTGGCTTACATGTGACTCCACATCTGCAGCAATGTGGTTGACTCTCAAGTGTCTTCTGAACTGCTCTTGCAAGCCACTCAGTTCAAGGGCTCACGATCCATAATATTTTATTTATTCATTCGTGGGACATGGCTGCTGGCCAACATTCATTGTCCATCTCCAGTTGTCCCTAGAAGGCAATTGAGAGTCAACACATTGTGTGGCTCCTGAATCACATGTAGGCCAGACCAGGTAAGGACAGCAGATTCCCTTCTCTGAAGGACATTAGTGAACCAGATGGGCTTTTACAACAATCGACAATAGTTTCATGGTCATTAGTAGATTCTTAATTCCAGATTTTTTTTATTGAATTCAAATTCCACCAACTCCCGTGACGGGATTCGAACCTGGATCCCTAGCACATTAGCTGAGTTTCTGAATTGACAGCGATAATGCCACTGGGCCATCACCTCCTACAAATGAATAAGTGCAATAAAAATGTGGAATAATTACACACTCCCTTCAAATCTTGGAAATACAAATGTGAGTCACTAGCAGTCCTGAGATTTGAGTTGCTAACTCTTCAGCTACCATAGCATCCGGAGGCAAGATCTGTGACATTTAACAGCCTCACACACATTCACTACATTTCTGACTCATTGAATTAAAAACTGCGCCACACCACCGTGGCAGTTTCAAATAGTTTGATCAACTCTGGCCAGAAATGAAAACAGTCATGCATAAATTAATGACATTTCTTCTTCTCCTTGATCTAGCACCCTCAAGTTTCTTTATTAATTCATCGGACATAGGCGCTATTGATTGACCATCCCTAGTTGACCAAGGGCAATTGAGAGTCAACCACATCGATGTTGATCCGGAGTCACATGTAAGCTAGGCCAGATAAGGAGTCAGATTTCCTTCCCTAAAGGACATTAGTGATGGGTTTTTCTGACAATCGATAATGGTTTCATTGTAATTAGTAGATTCTTAATTCTAGATTCTTTCATTAAATTCAAATTCCACCATCTGCCGTGGCGGGTTTTGAACCCGGATCCCATAATGTTCGCTGAGCTTCTGGATTAATAGTCCAGGGGTTATACCTCGAGGCCTTAAATACTGATTATTCAATAGTCACCAAACCATGACTTGTGCCATGCTATTTACTGTGGGGCAGGGCAAGAGTGCAAGTCTGAACTCTACCTCAGCCAAAACAAACTCAAATACCCAACATGTCAGCATTCACAGAGTGGCACGGTGACACAGTGGATAGCATCGCTGCCTCTTGGCACTAGGGACTCGGATTCGATTTCACCCTTCGGTCACTGTTTGTGAGGAATTTGTATGTTCTCCTCATGTCTGCGTGGGTTTCCTCCAGGTGCTCCAGTTTCCTCCCACAGTAAAAAGATATGCAGATTAGGTGCATTACCCATGTTAAATTGTCCCTTAGTGTTAGGAAGGATTAGCAGGGTAAATATGTGAGGTTATGGGGATAGCGCCTGAATGGGACTGTTGTTGGTGCAGGCTCAATGGGCTGAATGGCCTCCTTCTGCACTGTAGAGATTCTATTCTATGATTATTCTGGCATACACACTAACCATCTAGCCTACTGAATGAACCAGATCATTAGCGACAGTTACAACATCAATTACAATTAACATAGTACTTCCGAGTCTAACACTCTCCTCAAAACATTTATCAATGGCTATGGATTGCGGGATTGATCTCCCATTAAGTGCTCTTCATTGCCATATTCAGCAAGGAATAGTGCGGATTTGGGCAATATTTCATTCACGATTTGTTCCAAAACATTGGTTAAAAATGACAGTGAGACTGAGACCACTGGCTTTCGGTGTTCCTGGGACATTTATTCTAGCATGTTTCTACAGTAACTGTGTGATTTTCTTCAGAGACAATTACAGCTCAGGTTTTAACACCATTATTCCAACAAGACCTATCTCCAAACACCATGGCCTGGGCCTTGATTCCTTCCTCTGTGACTGGATCCTGAACTTCCTAACCCACAGACCGCAGTCAGTAAGGATAGGCAACGACACCTCCTCCACAATCATCCTTAACACTGGTGCCCCACAAGGCTGTGTTCTCAGCCCCCCACTATACTCCTTGTACACCTATGACTGTGTGGCCAAATTCCCCTCCAATTCGATTTTCAAGTTTGCTGACGACACCGCTGTAGTGGGTCGGATCTCAAACAATGATGAGGCAGAGTACAGGAATGAGATAGAGAAACTGGTGAACTGGTGCAGCAACAATAATCTCTCCTTCAATGTCAACAAAACGAAGGAGATAGTTAGTCATTGACATCAGGAAGCATAGTGGAGAACATGAGCCTGTCTTCATCGATGGGACAAAGTAGAAATGGTCGGGAATTTCAAGTTTTTAGGTATCCCAACCACCGGCAACCTGTCCTGGTCCCTTCATATGGATGCTATAATTAAGAAAATCCACCAATGCCTCTACTTTCTCAGGAGGCTGAGGAAATTTGGCATGTCAGCTATAACTCTCATCAACTTCTACAGATGCACCATAGAAAGCATCCTGTCTAGCTGTGTCATAGCTCGGTATGGCTCCTGCTCCATTCGAGACCACAGTAAACAACAAAGGATTGTGGACAAAGTCCAGTCCATCACTCAAACCAGCCTCCCATCCATTGATACTGTCTATATTTCCCACTGCCTCGGCAAAGCAGTCAGTATAATTAAGGACCACAAGCATCCTGGACATTCTCCCTTCCGTCTTCTTCCATCAGGAAAAAGATACAAAAGTCTGAGCACACGTACCAACCAACTCAAGAACAGCTTCTTCCCTGTTGCCATCAGGCTTTTAAATAGACCTACCTCACATTCTTTCTCTACACCCTAACTATGACTATATTCTGCACTCTTTTCTTTCCTTCACCCCTACTTACTCCATGAATGATATGCTTTGTCTGTATAACTCGCAAGAAACAATACTTTTCATTGTATCCCAATACGTGGGACAATAATAAATTAAATCAAAACAAATAAGGAGGATTTGCATTTATGTAACATCTTTCAGGGCTACAGACATCCCATTAATAGCCAATGAAATACTTTTGTAGTGTGGTCGCTATTATAGTATAGAAAACACTGGGATGGACTTCCTGCCCCCCACTGTGGCATGTCTCCTAGTGACAGAGGCAACTCACCATTGGCACCAGACTGGATCTTCTCATCTCTTTGATGTCACCGGCATTTTGTGTGGTTCTGCCATCTGCCATCGGCGTACCTGCTGCAGGGAAGGGCTGGAGAATCCCACCCATGGTTTCCAATTTGGCTACAGCGATCTCCCATAAAGAACAAGATGATAAAGGCCAATGTAATAATTCAACCAAACACCAATCTCTCATCACATGGAAACATTGAAAATAGGTGCAGGAGGAGGCCATTCAGCCTGCACTATTCAATATGATCATGGTTGATCATGTACTTTTGGTATCTTACTACTGCTTTCTCTCCATATCTCTTGATCCCTTTAGCCACAAGGGTCACATCCAGCTCTCTCTTGAACAGATCTAACAAACTGGACCCAAAAGTTTTCTGTAGTAGGTCCACATCTCTCTATGTGAAGAAGTTCTTCCTCATCTTAGTCCGGAATGGCTTACATATTCTTAGACTGTGACTCCTAGATCTGGATTTTCCCAACATCAGGAACATTCTTTTCATATCCAGCCTGTCCATTCCCATCAGGACTTTCTACATTTCTATGAGATTCCCTCTCATTCTTCTAAATTCCAGTGAGTACAAGCTCAAGTCAATCCAGTCTCACTTCATTTCTTAGTCCCCCATTCCAGGAATCAGTCTGGGGAACCTTTGCTGGACTCCTGCAATAGCAAGAGCTTCCTTCCTCAGATTAGGAGATCAAAACTGCACACAATACTCAAGGTGTGGCCTCACCAAGACCCTCTGTTTGGAAAGGTCTGTTGACCATGGGCAGGCTTTTACAGTTTTCATATGATCGAACCATAAAGTACCACCCTATTTGCTTTCAAAGAATTAGATATACATCGTGGAGCTAAAGGAATCAAAGGATGTGGAGGGAGGCGGGGTCAGGATATTGATCCATGATCATAATGAATGGTGGAGTGGGCTCAAAGGGCCAAATGGCCTCATCCTGCTCCTATCCTTTATTTTTCTATGTTTCTACATGGTATTAAAGCCGTGGATCAGTGATAGCATCAGAAAAAGAGGAATTTTCCAGCCCTTCCTATCACAGGATCTTCCAGTCCCACCAAAGACAATGCTCCGTGATGGGTTCCTGGAGGTAGGATGCACAAAATATTGTAAACATTGGTGGGACTGAAAGATCCCACCAGCAGTCAATGGTGCTGGCACTGCTGGAGAACAGATTGTAGGGGGGAAATCCCACCCTTTGGCTCAGTGCCACTGCAAGGACTTGGTTGCGTAATCCAAACTGACACTCTAATACAGCACTTAGAAACTGTCACACCCTCAAAGGTGCTGTCTTTCAAATGAGACATTTAAAATGAAGCCAATTTGCTGTCTAAACCCAGTGTAAAAGATCCTATGTTTCTTTGGAAGTGCAGGGAAGACCTGACTAACATGTATTCCCCAATCAATATCAGTAAAACAGCTTACCAGGTCAATATCTCTTTGCTCAATGTGGGAGCTTGATGTAAACAAATTGTATGTTGTGTTTCCCATGCTGTCTACACTTCAAAAGAACCTCAGGGACTTTAAAGCATTTTTGAATGTCCTGAGTCTTAACTTTAAATTAATGCCAGTTATCTCTTCTAGGTTTGACTTTGGGTGATTGTAGATGCTCGGACATATCAATCCCAATTTCCATTCCCATTGACCAAAAGAACCACCGATTTGGAGAGCTATACAACAGAGAGGAGGGTCTTGTAGTGCAATGGGATGTGTCCCAGTCTCTGAGCCAGAGGCTTTGTGTTCATATCCAACTCCAGGACTTGGTAGCCAAGCAACATGCAATTATAACGCAGCCAGAGAGGTGGAGGATCAATCTGCAAATCCTTCCAACATGCACCAATGACAGGCGGGAAGAGAGACTCCTGGTTAGCCACGTGATGGAAGGAAAATTGGAGACTCAACCATCACTATCCTTATCTCCAGACTGCAGTATGCATGTTAAATTATGCAATGCTGCAGCAACTTGGACTCTTGGGGGGATCTGGATGGCCAGTGTGTATCAGATTTGTGCAAACAGCATGGAGTTGGAACCCTGTTCCAGGTGGGAACCTGCTTCTTTGTCCTCCCATGGTGGCGGGTAGGCTGCTGTGGGTTGGCCGTGCCTTCAGGTTGAGATCTGACGAAGATATAAATAGAGGCTAGATCTGATTCTGTCTGTTTTACTCTATTGCTGCACGTCAGCATGCTGGCACAGGGGTTACCACTGCTGCTTCACAGTGCTAGAGACCCAGATTCGATTCCTGGCTTGGGGAATCTGTGTGGAGTTTGCACGTTCTTCCCGTATCTGCATGGGTTTCCTCCTAGTGCTCAAGTTCCCTCCCACAGTCCAAAGAAGTGCTGGTTAGGTGGATAGGTCATGTTAAATTGCCCCTTAGTGCCAGGGGGGCTAGCCAGGATAAATGCATGGGGTTATGGGAATAAGGCCTGGGTAGTATTATATTCGGTGCAGACTTGATGGGCTAATGGCCTCCTTCTGCACTGTAGGGATTCTATGGTCAACATGACCCTCACTAGAGTAGTGGGGAAGATTTCAGCTTCATGTTTATGGTGCAACTGCTAAGCAATGAACGTTTTGCCAGAGTAAAGGAACTCTGAGATACATACAATAGAGAATTCACATGAAACTTGGTGGCATGTTTAAAGCATGTCTTGAAGAGAAACTCCTGACAGATTATTCTAAAGAAGGGAGTAGGCCATTCCAAGATGGGAGTAAAGAACAGAATGCCACAATGAAATAGCAATTCATACTCCTCTCAATATGGGAAGCAATGGCCGAGTGGGATTATTACTAGACTATTAAACCAGAAACTGAACTAATGTTCTGGTGACCCAGGTTCGAATCCCGCCACAGCACATGGTGTAATTTAATTCAATAAAA
This sequence comes from Sphyrna mokarran, assembly GCA_024679065.1. Taxonomy (NCBI): domain Eukaryota; kingdom Metazoa; phylum Chordata; class Chondrichthyes; order Carcharhiniformes; family Carcharhinidae; genus Sphyrna; species Sphyrna mokarran. The sequence goes on from JAGIQG010000005.1 coordinate 23,853,005, forward strand.
AATATTTGGAATTAAGAATCTACTGATGACCATGAAACCATTGTTGGAAAAACCCATCTGGTTCATTAGCATCATAAAAGTTTACAGTATAGAAACAGGCCCTTTGATCCTACTTGTCCATGCCACCCAGTTTATATTACTAAGCTAATCCCAACTGCTTGAATTTAGCCCCTATCCCTCAATAGCCATTTTACACACATAACTGCCTAATGTGCTTTAGGGAAAGAAATATGCTGTCCTTACACGGTCTGGCCTACATGTGGCCCCAGAGCAATGTGGTTGACTCTCAACTGCCCTTGGGCAACTAGAGATGGGTTATAAATACTAGCCAGGCAATGACGCCCTTGATTCACAAATGAATTAAAAAAAAATTGTTATATTGTATTCACTATTCACAACGCAAATAGATTGAGGAGGGTAAACAGAGTTCGGGTGATTACTTCAAGAAATATGTCTAGTCTGTCTTCCAGCTGAAACAGTGATTATTTGTGCAATATAGGACATTTTGGTTTTATATCTTTCAATTTAGTGTACTGCATTCACAGGTAATGCAGCCCTGGAATAGTAGATCAGTTTGCAAGCAGTTTGATGGGTGCTGATGGGGTGGTGTCTCCCACATTATAGGAAGGATGTGAACACATTGCAGGGAGAGCAGAGGAAATTCACCAGGATGCTGCCTGGGATGGAACGTTTAAGTTATGAAGAGAGGCTGGATAGGCTTGGGTTGTTTTTGTTAGAGCAGGAAAGATTGAGGAGTGACATGATTGAGGTGTTCAAGATTATGAGGGGCATGGACAGAGTGGATAGGGAGCAGCTATTGCCCTTAGTTGAAGGGAATCAGTCACGAGAGGACATAGGCTCAAGGTGAGGGGCAGGAGGTTTGGGGGGGATGTGAAGAAAAAACTTTTGTACGCAGAGGCCAATGACAGTCTGGAATGCGCTGCCTATGAGAGTGGTGGAGGCTGGTTTCAGGTAAAATACCTGGATGAGCACTTGGCACATCATAACATTCAGGGCTGTGGACCAAGTGCTGGTAGATAGGACTAGATGGTAGTTGAAACCAAAAGAGAAAACGCTGGAAAATCTCAGCAGGTCTGGCAGCATTTGGAAGGAGAAAAAAGAGCTGACGTTTCGAGTCCATAAGCGTCATCTGGACTCGAAATATCAGCTCTTTTCCAATGCTGAAATCTTCCAGCATTTTTTCTTTTGGTTTTAGATTCCAGCGTGCACAGTAATTTGTTTCTGTTAGATGGGGGTACATGTTTCTACTCTGTTGGTGCAGACTCAATGGGCTGAGGGGACTCTTCTGCATGGCATGATTGTATAATTCTATAATTCTATGCCCATACCCTCCAGAGACACCCACGCTCATTTGTCCGTGGCCCCCTTGCCTCAAAGCAGCAACCTCGGAGGTTCTTCCCATATTTTGCCTTGGTTTCATTGACAATAATTTTGATGCCACTTTTATTGAATGGCAGGAAGCTGACATTTAAGCACCAGCATGTTCAGGAATCTGGGACAATCTGAAAGCAAACATTTTGGCTTCTCGGCTTCATTTGAACAAGATATGCCAGAGGGATAGACACCCTATGGTAATGTTAGCAAAGTTCTGCAGAGTTCTGCTCATTAAGAACATGGCCAGCAGCTTAATGTCTGACTTAACTTTGTCATGACTCTTTGATTGCCTCTTTAGTTGTGTGGCCATCACGATTTATTCAACGTTGAAGAATTCTCGTTCAGGAAAATAGAAAATTTCAGCACAACAGGCGTAGCTGAACAATGCAGTCACCTCCCTTCTTGACTACACATTATCATAGAACATAGAACATTACAGCACAGAACAGGCCCTTCGGCCTTCGATGTTGCGCCGACCAGTATAAAAAGCAATGCCCCTCCAAACTAAACCATTCCCTTCTCTTCCATATACTTATCAACTAACCTCTTAAACGCCACCAAACTTGGCGCATCTACAACTGCTGCAGGCAGGGCATTCCACTCCCGAACCACCCTTTGGGTAAAGAACCTACCTCTGATATCCGTCCTATAACTATCACCCCTTAATTTAAAGCTGTGTCCCCTCGTGCTAGCTTTCTCCATCCTAGGAAAAAGGCTATCACTGTCCACCCTATCTAAACCTCTAATCATCTTATATGTTTCGATAAGGTCCCCTCTTAGCCGCCTCCTTTCTAACGAAAACAACCTCAAATCCCTCAGCCTCTCTTCATAAGACCTGCCCTCCATACCAGGCAACATCCTGGTAAACCTCCTCTGTACCCTCTCCAATGCCTCCACATCTTTCTTATAATGTGGGGACCAGAACTGCACACAATACTCCAAGTGCGGCCGCACTAGAGTTTTGTACAGTTGCAACATGACGTTGCGGCTCCGAAATTCAATCCCCCTACCAATAAAAGCTAAGACTCCATATGCCTTCTTAACAACCTTCTCGACTTGACTGCCTACTTTCAGGGATCTATGCACATACACACCAAGATCCCTCTGTTCATCAAGACTACTAAGAATCCTACCATTAGCCCTATACTCTACACATTTATTGTTCCTGCCATAGTGCATTACCTCACACTTTTCCACATTAAACTCCATTTGCCACCTCTCGGCCCAGCTCTGCAACTTGTCCAAGTCCCTCTGCAAACTATAACACCCCTCTTCACTATCTACCACTCCACCGACTTTAGTGTCATCTGCAAATTTACTAATCCATCCTTCAATACCCTCATCCAGATCATTTATAAAAATTACAAACAGCAGGGGCCCCAAAACAGACCCCTGAGGTACACCACTTGTCACCGAACTCCAAGATGAATATCTCCCATCAACCACCACCCTCTGTCTTCTATCTGCTAGCCAATTCCTAACCCAATTAGCTAAATCACCCTCTATCCCATACATCTGCATTTTCTGCAGAAGTCTTCCATGGGCCACCTTATCAAACGCCTTACTAAAGTCCATATATACCACATCAACCGCCTTACCCCCATCCACCTCTTTAGTCACTTTTTCAAAAAACTCAATGAGGTTAGTAAGGCACGACCTACCCTTCACAAAACCATGCTGACTATCTCCAATCAATTCATTACTCTCTAAATAACTATAAATCCTATCCCTAATTATTCTCTCCAACACTTTGCCCACCACAGAAGTAAGACTCACTGGCCTATAATTCCCTGGAAGGTCTCTCTTCCCCTTCTTGAACAACGGGACCACATTCACTATCCTCCAGTCCTCCGAAACCACACCTTTTCATCTTATCATCTTTTGTTGCCTCCATATCAACTGAGCTCTGCACCAACCTAATAATTTTATTGTTGGCAACAAAAAAAAGCCTATGGCCAGAATTTTACCAGCCCACTCACCATGGGAATTGGGACTGGGGGAGGGGCAGTGAATGGGAAGGTCCGTTGATCTCGGACTGAGCGAGATCATTAAATTCAGCCCATTTTCAAATTCATTCGTGGGATATGGGTGTCACTGGCTGGCCTACATTCGTTGCCCAAGCCTTGTTGTGCTTCTTCAGAGAACAAGTGAGAGTCAACCACATTGCTGTGGCTCTGGAGTCACATGTAGGCCAGACCACATTAGGAAGGCAGATTTCCTTTCCTAAAGGACATCAGTGAACCAGATGGGTTTTTCCGACAATCAACAATGGTTTCATGGTCATCGGTAGATTCTTAATTCCACTTAGTTTTAATTGAATTCAAATTGCACTATCTGCCATGGTGGGATTTGAACCCAGGTCTCAAGAATATTAGCTGAGTCATAGAGTGATTGAGGTTTACAGCATGGAAAAGGCCCTTCGGCCCAACTTGTCCATGTTGCTCTTTTTATAACCACTAAGCTAATCCCAATTGTCCACATTTGGCCCATATCTCTCTATACCCATCTTACCCATGTAACTTTCTAAATGCTTCTTAAAAAACAAAATTGAACCCACCTCCATTACTACCTCTGGCAGCTTGGTCCAGACACTCATCACCCTCTGTGTGAAAAATCTTCTCCTCTGGATCCTTCGGTATCTCTCCTCTTTCACCTTAAACTTGTGCCCTCTAGTTTTAGACTCCCCTCCCTTTGGGAAAAGATGTTGACTACCTAACTGATCTGTGCTTTCTATAAGACCTGTGACCTCTATAAGATCACCCTTGAGACTCCTACGCTCCAGAGAAAAAAGTCCCAGTCTATTCAGCCTTTCCTTAAAACTCAACCCATCCAGTCCCAGTAGCATCCTAGTAAATCTTTTCTGAACTCTCTATAGTTTAATAATATCCTTTCTATAATAGGGTGATCAGAACTGTACACAATATTCCAAGTGTGGCCTTACCAATGTCCTGTACAACTTCAAAAGACATCCTAACTCCTTTATTCAAAGTTCTGGATTAAATAGTCGGGAGATAATACCACTAGGGCATCACCTCCCTTATGTCTTTTCTGCAGTTGACTGGCCAGTGCCTTTGAAAGGATGGACATGAGTACGTCTGGCTGTTCTTTGCTGTGGGTTTAGTGTCTAAATAGGAACAGTGCAGAAAATGTCCATATACATCAGGGTGATCCCATCACCTAACATGAATTATATGCTGCTACACTTAGCAAATGACAGTTATTAAAATGACTACTCCCTAATTTGATGACAGTGGCTTGTCATCTTTCTTCAAAATTGCTGCAGTGTTCACTATTTTCCAATTTTATTCAATCTTTCCCATCCCTAGGGATGGTGAAATGAACCGTAGAAAATGTCCGATGTACTAATCTGCCTCCACTTGGCTTTAGTTGTGTGGCCTGCATTGCATCAATTCTTCCAATCCCTTCTCTCTTATCAAAAATTCCCCTTAATAACGGCAGAAGTCTTTTTTTTTAATTTGTTACATTTTTGTGTGATTGATTCTAGCTGTTAACAAAGTATTTAGCTTTTGGATACAACATGTCTCTGAGCTCTGATCATTTAAAAATGCCAAAAGGATTTTCTCTCACAGCGTGACTGCAGTAATCTCTGCTAATCCAGGAATTTGTCATGTGAAATGAAAAGTGGATCCTGCATTGCGACGAAGATTGTTCCAAACACTTGGAGTCCTCCAACGATGTTGCTGGTGTGTGCATGACATTGATGGGTCTGAGAATGGAACTTTGGAAAATAAAACCCACAACAATATTGGCAAACAATGATGTAGAACTAGCAGTGAGAAACCTTTTGACTGCTGTTGAATAGAATCCTGGAAACAAAATATATTCTGCTTTGGGATGCCAGGGCTTCCTCAAAGCAACAGAGACCCAGGTTCGATTCCAGCTTCGCGTGGTGTTTGCATGTCTATTCAGTGTTGCAAAGTTGAGTTTGTAAAGATATAAAAAATGTTTATAAATATATAAAAGAATTGTAAAAAGTGTTAGAGGGAAAGAAAACAGTGCATGGTCCCTTTAAAAGCTGTTTTTGAGTTCTGTGTAAACACAGACTCCAAGTTCTCTTCAGATGGTATAAATCTTTTGCCTTTTACTAAAGATTTCCAAGTTGCAATACGTGTTTCAAAAGGACCAGAAGTATCAGGGTTGCCTTGGTGGCAGGCTTTTGCTTTCTGCCAGCCTATCAGTTTAAAAAAGACAAGCAATTATTAAGGGTCTATCAGATTCGGACTTGATGGTGTTGACAGCATCAAACCTAATGTGGTGGAAGAAAATTGCAAGGTCACTCAGATATAAAGGCCAAAGCAACTACCATTGCTAGGAAGAACGTGTCCAGATGCCAGGGCAGCCAGTCAAAAAGCTTGCATTCCTCTGGAGAGCAACTCTCCACTCCTGCCAGTTTAAATATTCCTAAAGAGAATTATCTAGCTATCTAACAGAAGACCAAGTCAGAAAGACCTTACAAACAGTAGACAACTACAGAAGAACTCCAAAAGCTTCCAATTCCATCAAGCCAGGTTGTATAATTTCTTTGAGAATGACTAAAATTCAGTTATTACGGTGTTGGTAATGAATGTTCCTTGCATTATTAGAACAGCATTTCAGTCAAACTGTGCCTTAGTTAATGTGTTACTTGTTTAGTTAAAGTTCCTGGTTATCAAAACAAAATACATTGTTAATTACTCTCTTAAAGCAAGTGTCAGGCCTTTATATTAACAAATATCTAAACATTAAGAACAGTGACACCTTCCCAAATAATTGTAGCAGGTTACAACGCAAGATAAGGGGGATTACCCTCTGCATCGTAACACTTGTGTTTGCATGGGTTTCCTCTGGATACTCTGGTTTCCTCCCACAAAGAAGTGGACAGGAATTCTCTGGCCATTTAGGATTCTGCAACCCCACTGGCAGTGCAACCTCGCCTTTGGGGGTCAGTAGGGGTGGGGGGGGGGGGATGATGGTGAGGAGTGGAGGGGTGAGAGGGGGGCCCCACCCACATGGAGTGATGTCAATGAGAGTTCCCATTGACAGTGGCGGGACCAAACAATGCGCCAGCTCCCGACAGTGCCAGAGAGTTTTTCCCATGCACTTTAGGTGGATTGGTTGAGCCAAAATTGTTCCTTATTGTCCAGAGATGTGCAGGTTAGGGAGATTAGTGGAGCGAATATGTGGGATTGCAGGGATACGGAAGGTCGTGCAGACTCAATGAGCTGAATAGTAGTGTAGTGGAGGGATTCTATGATTCTAAAATACAAAAACAAATGAAATATTAATGAGATAGCAAGGATGAATAAAGACTTCAGGGAAAAATCGAGGGTAAGGATTGAAGTATGTATTAAATACAGGGGCAGCAGAGGAAAGCAAGGCTAGGGAGAATATAAAGGTTTTAGGGGAGAGGTTCAAAAATACAAGAAGCAACGATGAAACTAAATTATCAATTAATATAAGACATTGTAAAATATTCTATAAGCACACGAACGTGGTAGCAGTGTATACGATATTCTGGGTGGCAGCAGACGCTGTAAATTCCGTGCTGAGTAATTAAAGGATGTGGGCACAGGTCAGGGAAAAAGAGAATGAATAAACTCAAGAGGTCCTCCAAGATAAGCCTAGGAAGTATTTAACTGTGCCTAATGGATGGATTAATAAATCTCCGAGCGTTTCTTGTCACATTGTTGGTCGTGACTAAAGCTACATTGGGAGGCCTCACATGCCAAGCCTCACAGCAGGTCTATATATTACCACAGGTACACTGAATTACTGTCAAACTGGACAACCTTACAATACACTGCACAGTTTCTTTTCACTATATGCTATATACACGTGGCAATAATCAATCAAATCAAAAAACTTAAAGAGAAAAGGACCACTCAGTGTTGTAGGAAAGAGACAAATGTATGGTGGAGATATGAAAATATTTCGCAGCTGATGAATGTGAGGATGTAGATATGCAATGAACTATAATGGTAGAAAATAAATCATTTCTTGAAAATGGCTGAGGCTTCGAACAGGTATTTTGTGTCCACCTTCACAATGGAAGACACAAGTAACGTGCCAACAATTGATGACAGGAAGGCTATGGCAGGTAAGAACCTAGAAATTATCATGATCACAAAAGAGGCAGCGTTGGGCAAGTTAATGAGGCTAAAGGTAGACAAGCCTCCTGATCCTGATGGAATGCATCCCAGGATACTAAAAGAGATGGCAGGAGAAATAGCAGCTCCATCCACCCAAGGAAATAGTCTCCGCACATCCACTCTATCAATCCCTCTCATCATCTTATAAACCTCTGTTAAGTCGCCTCTCATCCTCCTCCATTCCAAAGAGAAAAGCCCCAATTCCTTCAACTTTTCATCATAAGACCTACCCTCCAAACCAGGCAGCATCCTGGTAAATCTCCTCCGTACTCCTCCTGGTAAATCTGCTTCCACATCCTTCTTGTAGCAAGGTGACAAGAACTGAACACAGTATTCCAAATGTGGTCTCACCAACGTCCGGTATAGTTGCAGCATAACCCCATGGCTTTTAAACTCAAACCCCCATTAATGAATGCTAACACATCATAAATTTTCTTCAGGGCTCTATCCACTTAGTGGCAACCTTCAGAAGAGGCCATTCAACCCATCGAATTTGCACCGAGTATCTGACAGATCATCTTATCCATGTCTTTCTAAACTACTGCTATAAACCCCCACATTTCCCATGGCTAATCCACCTAACTTGCACATCTTTGGCGTGTGGGAGGAAACCCACACAGACACAGGAGAATATGAAGACTCCACACAGACAGGCAGCCAAGGCTGGAATCGAACCTTGGTCCCTGGCGTGTGAGGCAATAATGCTAATCACTATGCTACTGGTCAGTAAAGAGTGTATTCTCTGGAATTCAGAAGAATGAAGGAGGATCTCAAAGAAACCAATACAATTCTAACAGGACTAGATAGGTTAGGTACAGGAAGGATGTTCCTGATGGTGGAAGAGTCCTGAACCAGGGCTCATAGTCTAAGAATATGAGGTAAATGTTATAGGACTGAGGTAAGGAGAAATTTCTTCACCTAGAAAGTGATGAACATGTGGAATTTGTTACGACAGAATATAGTTGAGGCCAAGGCCTTGTATGTTTTCAAGAAGGATTTAGATATAGTCCTTAGGGCTAAAGCGATCAAAGAATATGGGGGAAGGCAGGCTCAGGCTATTGAGCTGGATGATCAGCCATTATAATGTACAACACAGCAGGCTCAAAGGGCCAAATGGCCCGCTCCTACTTGCTCCTATTGTCTATTTTTACTTCACATGTCTAATATTCCCTGTGGAAAGAAAAACTGCCTAATATGGAACCTCTTCTTGCCATTGTGAATCCTGGTCTTTATCAACTGATCAAATTGAAATGATCCATTAACAGGAACACGGTGTACTCCCTCTGTTATTTTTGAGAGCTCAATCAATGTCAACATCTTTCTAATATACAGAGCTCTTAACTTCCAGTCAATCTTGGGCCCTCTTCCCTGTCTCCAAAAGTGGGCTAAGAACATGCTTGGCATGGTCCAGCTTGTCATAGAGTCATAAAACATTACAGCACAGTACAGGCCCTTCGGCCCTCGATGTTGCGCCGGCCAGTGGACCCTCTAACCTAAACTATTCCAATATCATCCATATGCCTATCCACCGACCATTTGAATGCCCCAAAGTAGGCGAGTCCACAACTGCTGCAGGCAGGGCATTCCACGCCCTCACCACCCTCTGTGTAAAGAACCTGCCTCTGACATCCGTCCTATAACTACCACCTCTTAATTTAAAGTTATGTCCCCTCATGTTGGTCATCCCCATCCGAGGAAAAAGGCTCTCACTATCCACCCTATCCAGTCCTTTGATCATCTTATACGCCTCAATTAGGTCACCGCGTAACCTTCTTCTCTCTAATGAAAATAACCTCAGGTCCCTCAGCCTTTCCTCCTAAGGCCTTCCCACCATACCAGGCAACATCCTGGTAAACCTCCTCTGCACCCTTTCCAATGCTTCCACATCTTTCTTATAATGCGGCGACCAGAACTGTACGCAATACTCCAAGTGCGGCCGCACCAGAGTTTTGTACAGTTGTAACATAACCTCACGGCTCCTAAATTCAATCCCTCTACCAATGAAAGCTAACACACCGTACGCCTTCTTAACAACTTTATCAACCTGGGTGCCAACTTTCAAAGAGCTATGTACTTGTACCCCAAGATCCCTCTGCTCGACAACACTATTAAGGGTCCTTCCATTAGCCCTATATTTCATATGCCTGTTATTCATACCAAAGTGAATCACCTCACACTTATCCGTATTGAATTCCATTTGCCACCTCACGGCCCAGCTCTGCAACCTATCTATGTCCCTCTGCAAACTGTAACATCCATCCTCGCTGTCTACAACTCCCCCACTTTGGTATCATCAGCAAATTTACTAATCCAACCCTCTACACCCTCATCTAGGTCATTTATAAAAATGACAAACAGCAGTGGCCCAAAACAGATCCTTGAGGTACACCACTTGTAACTGCACTCCAGGTTGAATATTTCCATCAACCACCACCCTCTGTCTTCTATCAGCTAGCCAATTCCTAATCCAAACTGCTAAATCACCTTCAATCCCATGCATCTGCACTTTCTGCAGTAGCCTACCATGGGGAACCTTATCAAACGCTTTGCTAAAATCCATATACACTACATAAACTGCCTTACCCTTATCTACCTCTTTGGTCACCTCCTCAAAAAACTCAATAAGGTTTGTGAGGCATGACCTACCCTTCACAAAACTGTGCTGACTATCCCTAATCAATTTATTCCTCTCTAGATGCTTATAAATCCTATCCCTTATAATTCTTTCCAAGACTTTGCCCACAACAGAAGTCAGGCTCGCCGGTCTATAATTTCCAGGATGGTCCCTACTCCCCTTTTTGAACAAAGGGACAAACAGCAGTGGCCCCAAAACAGATCCTTGAGGTACACCACTTGTAACTGCACTCCAGGCTGAATATTTCCCATCAACCACTACCCTCTGTCTTCTATCAGCTAGCCAATTCCTGATCCAAACTGCTAAATCACCTTCAATCCCATGCATCTGCACTTTCTGCAGTAGCCTACCATGGGCAACCTTATCAAACCTTATCCTCATAGAGGTTCACAGCATGGAAAGAGGCCCTTTGGCCCAACTTGTCCATGCCGCCCTTTTTTTTTAACCACTAAGCTAGTCCCAATTGCCGTGTTTGGTCCATATCCCTCTACACCTATCTTACCCATGTAACAGTTTAAATGCTTTTTAAAAGACAAAATTGTACCCGCTTCTACAACTACATCTGGCAGCTTTCTCCTGACACTCACCACCCTCTGTGTGAAACAATTGCCCCTCTGAACCTGTTTGTTTCTCTCCCCTCTCATCTTAAAGCTATGCCCTTGAGTTAGAGACTCCCCTATATTTGGGAAAAGATATTGACTATCTAGCTAATCTGTGCCCATCATTATTTTATAAACCTCTATAAGATCACCTCTCAGTCAGTTACACTCCAGAGAAAAAAAATTCTAATCTATCCAGACTCTCCTTATAATTTAAATGATCAAGCCCTGGTAGCATTCTAGCAAATCTTTTCCACATACTTTCTATTTTAATGGTTTGTGTGGGCACTCAGGGCAAATGGCATTTGTGCCCAGGGCATGGGGGTGTTGGCAAGGAATGAGAAAGATGATTTTGATCTTTGCACTTGTAAGAGATTGTCATTTAGATCAGGGAGACGTCTACCAGCCAGAGAGATGGTTCTAGGTCGAGGGAAGTAGTGCAAAATCGACATGATCACTGTTGAAACGTGGAGGCATATGTTACATTCATTCTGTCAATTTTTATTTAAACGATGCAGATGGAGTTTTCAAATTGAAATCAGGAAGTGTCAATAGCAATGGGAAAGAGTCTGCCAGGTCCTCTGTCTGGTTCACTGTGTCAACAAAATAGCCATTAAGCTGCACACAATTGCAGCGAGAGCAGGCTCACTTTGTGCAAGTGAGCTCCCAGCTGGTGATAGACTATCAATATTTCCCAACCCAGATAATGGAGATTGCACCATGTTCAATGACCAGCTTGGCTGTGACTCTTAAAAGCACAAGAGGGTTCAATGCCCGGGATTGACAGGTGCTGGTAAATGGCACAAACTCTTCCTGAGCTGGCATTAAGGAGAGCGGGGACTGCCACGCAATAGAATTGCCAGCCAAAGATAAAAGCTGTTACTGCTGTTGCGAGGGTCGCTGTAAGAAGGCAAGCAAATGTGAAAAGCCCGACTGAATAAAGAAGGTATTGTTGCCATTTCAGAGAGGGTGGAGCAAATGGAAAAATCTATAAAAGGCCTCATCTTTTAAAAAGTTACATGGGTAAAATAGGGACAAAGAGTCATGGGCCTAATGCGGGGCAATTGGCACCAGCTTAGTGGTTAAAAATGAAAGAGTGACATGGACAAGTTGGGCTGAAGGGCCTGTTTCCATGCTGTGAGCCTCTATGAATTTATGACAAGCTGCACCATGCTAAACATGTGCTTAGCCCATCATTTAATCCATCCCCAGCCAAAGTCTGTGGGGTGTGGGGGGGAGGGGTTAATTCTGAGGCAACAACTGCACTGGATAACAAAGGGTCAAAGCAGGATAGGATGGAGTAAATGAGTAAGGATATGGGTGGGAGGGTGATTCTCCCAAAAACATTCGCATAAAAACACTGGTAAATCCAACTGGTTTTTCCAGCAGGATTTTCTGAATGAATCTCTCACACTCTGTACACTGTCGACTGGCTCAGTGTGAATCACCTGAAAAATCAGGCAGCAGGGAGCGGACAGAGCAAAGTGCTGAGTGGGCCATTGCGCACGCGCAGTAGCCCCTCACTACTGGCCAGCCCAATTGCTGCCACTCTGTAGTTGGGCTCAGAGGGGGAGGGAGGGGGGCCAGCGATCGGGGCCGGCCGTAGGTGTGTTTTGGCTGGGGAGGGTGGGGGTGGGTAGACTGCTGGAGGAGTCAGCACTGTAGGGAGGGGGATGACTTGGGACTGCCGGTGGTAGAGGAGGGAATCAAGGCAGACCAGGTAAGAAAGGCAGTCAAGGCTGGGCCCAGAAATGTCCAGGAGATCAGTGATCATGTTGTGGGAGGGGTGGGTGAGAGGGCCAGCAATAGTGGGGGGGGGTGGTCACGGGGTGGCCTGTGATTGAGCTGGTCAGCGATCAAAAGGCATACAGTGCAGAGCTACTACGCAGGCACCAATCTCGCACTGACAAATCAGCGCATGCGCAATGGCCCACTCGGCACTATGTTGCCTGCCTCGCCAGCAGCACTATGTTGCCTGCCTGGCCCCCCAGTTTGTCAGCAAATAATAGAAAGATGTTTGAAAGCCAGCACAGATACAATGGGCCGAAGGGCTGCTTTCTGTGCTATAAAACCCTATGAGTTTAATGTTTCTTTCCAGCACTGCTTGTGGGCCAGGAGGATCAGGAGTGGTGACCCCCCTCAAGCTGATGTTCTGACTCAATTTGCCTTCCTCCCGCCTGTCATCCTTGGAGCATCTTAGTGATCTCGCCTTTTCTGCCATTAGCTAAACCCCATGTGTTCTCCCTTCCTTCTGCCCCATGCACCTCTCTATCCTCTCCCATCCCCACCCTGTCCCTCCATGCTGTTGTGTCTGAGGCCTTCCTCTATCCTGGCCTTCACCAATTGCGGGGGAGCACTCTTACCTTGCTGCCAGAAACTGAGCGAGATACATTAGAATTAAGTTAAAAAAAAAATGGTCAATCTGATGACTCTACGACTGAAGAGGGCACACTTCTCACACCGATACCTGCACTTCACCAGAACATAAGAAATAGGAGCAGGAATAGGCCATCTAGCCCTTCGAGCCTGCCCCACCATTCAATAAGGTCATGGCTCATCTGAAATGAATCAGTTCCACTCTCCCACTTTCTCCCCATAACCCTTAATTCCCTTATCTATCAGAATTCTATCTACCCATGGCTTAGATATATTCAACGAGGTAGTCTCCACCACTTCAATCCCTGCAACATCCTTGTAAATCTCCTCTGCACCCTCTCAATAGCTTCCACATCCTTCCTGTAGTGAGGTGACCAGAACTGTGCACAGTACTCCAAATGGGGTCTGACAATGGTCTTATAAAGTTGCAGCATTACCTCCCGACGCCTAAACTCAATCCCTCAATTAATGAAGACAAGTACACCATACGCCTTCTTGACCACAATCTCCACCCGCAAGGCCGATTTAAGAGTCCTATGGACTCGGACCCCAAGATCCTTCTGCTCCTCAATACTGCTAAGACTCCTACCCTTGATTGCATACTATTCTGGTCACCATATTATAGAAAAGATATTATTTAACTAGAAAGAGTGCAGAAAAGATTTACTAGGATTCTACCGAGACTTGATGGTTTGAGTTGTAAGGAGAGGTTGGATAGACTGGGACTTTTTTCTCTAGAGCGTAGGAGGCTGAGGGGTGATAATATAGAGGTGTATAAAATAATGAGGGGCATAGAACATAGAACATTACAGCACAGAACAGGCCTTTCGGCCTTCGATGTTGCGCCGACCAATATAAAAAGCAATGACCCTCCATACTAAACCATTCCCTTCTCTTCCATATACTTATCAACTAACCTCTTAAACGCCACCAAACTTGGCGCATCTACAACTGCCGCAGGCAGGGCATTCCACTCCCTAAACACCCTCTGGGTAAAGAACCTACCTCTGATATCCGTCCTATAACTATCACCCCTTAATTTTAAGCTGTGTCCCCTCGTGCTAGCTTTCTCCATCCTAGGAAAAAGGCTATCACTGTCCACCCTATCTAAACCTCTAATCATCTATATGTTTCGATTAGGTCCCCTCTTAGCCGCCTCCTTTCTAACGAAAACAACCTCAAATCCCTCAGCCTCTCTTCATAAGACCTGCCCTCCATACCAGGCAACATCCTGGTAAACTCCTCTGTACCCTCTCCAATGCCTCCACATCTTTCTTATAATGTGGGGACCAGAACTGCACACAATACTCCAAGTGCGGCCCCACTAGAGTTTTGTACAGTTGCAACATGACGTTGCGGCTCCGAAATTCAATCCCCCTACCAATAAAAGCTAAGACTCCGTATGCCTTCTTAACAACCTTATCGATTTGACTGCCTACTTTCAGGGATCTATGCACATACACACCAAGATCCCTCTGTTCATCTAGACTACTAAGAATCCTACCATTTGCCCTATACTCTACACATTTATTATTTCTGACATAGTGCATTACCTCACACTTTTCCACATTAAACTCCATTTGCCACCTCTCGGCCCAGCTCTGCAACTTGTCCAAGTCTCTCTGAAAACTATAACACCCTCTTCACTATCTACCACTCCACCGACTTTAGTGTCATCTGCAAATTTACTAATCCATCCTTCAATACCTCATCCAGATCATTTATAAAAATTACAAACAGCAGGGGCCCCAAAACAGACCCCTGAGGTACACCACTTGTCACCGAACTCCACGATGAATATCTCCCATCAACCACCACCCTCTGTCTTCTATCCACTAGCCAATTCCTAACCCAATTAGCTAAATCACCCTCTATCCCATACATCTGCATTTTCTGCAGAAGTCTTCCATGGGCCACCTTATCAAACGCCTTACTAAAGTCCATATATACCACATCAACCGCCTTACCCCCATCCACCTCCTTAGTCACTTTTTCAAAAAACTCAATGAGGTTAGTAAGGCACGACCTACCCTTCACAAAACCATGCTGACTATCCCCAATCAATTCATTTCTCTCTAAATAACTATAAATCCTATCCCTAATAATTCTCTCCAACACTTTACCCACAACAGAAGTAAGA
Source organism: Sphyrna mokarran (assembly GCA_024679065.1). NCBI lineage: Eukaryota > Metazoa > Chordata > Chondrichthyes > Carcharhiniformes > Carcharhinidae > Sphyrna > Sphyrna mokarran. Next base: position 23,868,299 of record JAGIQG010000005.1, read on the forward strand.
CTCACCGGCCTATAATTCCCTGGAAAGTCTCTCTTCCCCTTCTTGAACAATGGGACCACATTCGCTATCCTCCAGTCTTCCGGAACTATACCCGTAACCAACGACGACCTGAAGATCAGAGCCAGAGGCTCTGCAATCGCCTCTCTTGCCTCCCAGAGAATCCTGGGGTAAATCCCGTCTGGCCCAGGGGACTTATCTAACTTCAAACCCTCAAGAATATCTAGCATAGATCAGTTAGTTAGTCAATATCTTTTCCCAAAGATAGAGGAATCTAAAACTAGAGAACATAGGTTGAAGGTGAGAGGGGAGAGATACAAAAATGCCCAGAGGGGCAATTTTTTCACACAGAGGTTGGTGAATGTCTGGAACAAGCTGCCAGAGGTAGTAGTAGAGGGGGGTACAATTTTGTCTTTTAGGAAGCATTTAGACAGTTACATGGGTAAGATAGGGATAGAGGGAAATGGGCCAAATGTGGACAATTGAGACTAGCTTAGTGGTAAAAACTGGGCAGCATGGACAAGTTGGGCTGAAGAGCCTGTTTCTATAATGTAAAGCTCTATGGCTCTATGACTCTATAACAAGGTATGGCACAAGAACAGGCCCTTTGGCCCTCCAAGCCTGTGCTGATCATAATGCCCTAACTAAACTAAGATAAACCTTCTGCCGTTACATGGTCCGTATCCCTCGATTCTCTCCCTGTTCAGATGCCCATCCATATGCCTCTTTCAGTGTTGTTCATGTACCTGTTTCCACCACCTCCTGTGGCAGCGCTTTCCAGGCACCCCCACCAGCCTCTGAGTGAAACATTTTCACCGCACGTCTCCCTTAAAATTCCCCCCTTTCACTTTGATGCAGCTTATGGGGCTAAAGGGATATGTGGGAAAAGCCGGATCAGAATGTTAAATTTGATGGCCAGCCATGATCAAAATGAATGGTGGTGCAGGCTCGAGTGGCCCACTCCTGCTGTTAGTTTCTACGTTTCTCTGTTTCTTCCTCCAGGCGGAGGACGCACACTCTTTCTGTTCATTTCCATGGCTGCTTGCATCCATGCTTGCTTGGTTTAAGAGTCTTTTCCTTCCATCCCTGGCAAACATCACCCCATTTCAGCCCCTGTAGCAGGACCCCTGAGGCTGGGAGTGCTGCCTTCGCAATCCTCCTCTCCATTACCAGTTCAGCCTCTCTGACGTCACCTGGAATCCTTTAACCAGAACTCGCTCCTCTGATAGATTTGACATGTCATCCCGCCCACATTCTCTGATTGTTTGGAACCAGAAGCAGAATTTTAATGACATGGCTGAGTTAAAGGGTAAAGCCCATCAACAGAGTAAGTGGGTACTCGCCCACTATAAGAGAGTCCTTGCAGGTAAAATTGAGCCAAATAAGAACAAAGCCAAACAAAAGGCTCAACAAAGTCGTAGAATCATAGCACCCCTACAGTGTGGAAGGAGGCCATTTGGTCCATCCTGTCTGTACCGACCACAATCCCACCCAGCTCCATTTCCTGGCCCCATTTATTTACCCTGATAATCCCCTGACACGAAGTGACAATTTAGCATGCCCAATCAACCTGACCTGCACATCTTTGGACAGTGAGAGAAAACCAAAGCACCCCCGAGGAAACCTTCACAAACCATAGAATGCCACAGTTCCAAGGGAGGCCATTTGACCCATCGAGTCTGCCCCCACCACAATCCCACCCAGGCCCTATCCCCGTAACCCCATGTATTTACACTAACTAGTCTCCCTGACATTAACGGTCAATTTAACATGGCCAGTTATCTTAATCCGCACATCTTTGGACTGTAGGAGAAAACCAGAAAATCCAGAGCAAACCCATGCAGACATGGGGAGAACATGCGGACTCCACACATAGGCAGTGACCCAAGCCGGGAATTGAACCCAGGTCCTTGGAGTCCCTGTTTTTACACTGAGATCCCTTCTATCTTCAAATAAAAGCTATGCTAATCCTTGTCATTGAATGGCATTGCCAATATAGAATTCCATGCTATAAATATGCTGTGTTTGTGTGGTCCTCCTACTGTGCTAAAAGCAGTTGATTCAGAATGGAACTAGCTGTTGAAAACTCACCATCCATGAGACGCTAAGGGCCATCAGCAGCAGCAGAATTGTACTTAACCACAATCTGTAATTGCTGGGCCAGCATTTATTGCCCATTCCTCATTGCCCTTGAGAGCTGCCTTCTTGAACTGCTGCAATCAGCTCCATAGTCCCAACTTTACAATTACCACCCAACCAATTACCGCCCCATCAGTCTACTCACCATCATCAGTGAAATGATGGAAGAGGTCATCAACAGTGCAATCAAGCAGCACCAGCTCAGCAATAACATGCTCACAGACACTTTGTCTGGGTTCCACCAGGGCCACTCAGCTCCTGACCTCATCACAGGGCAAAAGCGCTTACTTCCAGGATTAAGGGAGAGTGACAGTCCTTGGCAACAAGGCAGTATCTGACCATCAAGGAGCCCCAGCAAAACTGGAGTCAATGGGAATCAGGGGAAAAACCCTCCACTCGCCAGGGTTCTGGGTTCGGTTCCTGGTTTGGGTCACTATCTGTATGGAGTTTGCACATTCTCCCCACATCTACGGTGGGTTTCCTCCGAATGCTCCAGTTTCCCCCCACATTCTGAAAGATGTGCTGGTTAGATGCATTGACCAAAACAGGGGTGCTGGACTGTGGTAACTAGGGGAATTTCACAGTAACTTCATTGCAGTGTTGACTAATAAATAAATGTATTTATCTGGCACAAAGGAAATGGTTGTAGTGTTTGGAGGTCCAGGACATCACTGCAGGAGTCCCTTAGGGCAGTGTCCAAAACTCAATCATTTTCAGCTGCTTCATCGATGAACCATCCTTCCCATCATAAGGTCAGAAGCGGGAATATTTGCAGACCACTGCACATAGTTCAACAACATTTAAACTCTTCAGATAATGAAGCAGCTTATGTCCAATTCAATAAAACCTGGACAATATCCAGGCTTGGACTGACAAGTAGGCTAACATCTTGCAGCTATACAAAACTCTGGTGCGGCCGCACTTGGAGTATTGCGTACAGTTCTGGTCACCGCATTATAGAAAAGATGTGGAGGCATTGGAAAAGGTGCAGAGGAGGTTTACCAGGATGTTGCCTGGTATGGTGGGAAGGTCTTATAAGGAAAGGCTGACCGACTTGAGGTTGTTTTCGTTAGCTAGAAGGTTAACAGGTGGCTTAATTGAGGCATACAAGATGATCAGAGGATTAGATAGGGTGGACAGTGAGAGCCTTTTTCCTCAGATGGTGATGGCTAACACAAGAGGAACATAGAACATAGAACAATACAGCACAAACAGGCCCTTCGGCCCACGAGTTGCACCGATCACATCCACCAATCCACAGACCTATCTATAACCCCCTATCCCATTCTTTTCCATATACTCATCCAGAAGTCTCTTAAAAGACCCCAGTGAGTTTGCCTCAACAACCTCCGATGGCAGTCGGTTCCATTCACTCACCACCCTCTGAGTGAAAAACCTACCCCTGACATCTCCTTTGTATTTGCTTCCCTGCACCTTAAATCTGTGTCCTCTCGTAGTGACCATTTCAGCTCGGGGAAATAGTCTCTGAGAGTCCACCCTATGTATTCCTCTCAACATTTTATAAACCTCTATCAGGTCGCCTCTCAACCTACGTCTCTCCAGTGAGAGGAGTCCCAGCTCCCTCAACCTATCTTCATAAGGCCTGCCTCCCAATCCAGGCAGCATCCTTGTAAATCTCCTCTGAACTCTCTCAATAGCCTCTACATCCTTCCTATAATGAGGCGACCAGAACTGCGCACAATACTCCAACTGGGGTCTGACAAGAGTCTTATAGAGCTGCATCATTACCTCCTGACTCCTAAACTCTATTCCTCGATTAATGAAGGCCAGTACACCGTACGCCTTCTTGACCACTTCCTCCACCTGCGAGGCCGATTTAAGAGTCCTATGGACCCGGACCCCAAGATCCTTCTGCTCTACAACACAGCTAAGACTCCTACCCCTTATATTGTACTCCTTCATCCCACTATTCCTGCCAAAATGGACCACTACACATTTATCTGCGTTGAAGTCCATCTGCCACTTCTGATATAGCTTTAAATCGCATTTGCAGTAATCTTCAGCCAGAAGTGCCAAGTGGCTATAGGATCAGCCCCTTAAGCCTGGTTCATTATCTAATAAAATCATGGCTAATCTTTAGTTTCACTTCCACTTTTCTGACCACCCACTCAACATCCCTCAATCCCCACCCTCATAATCTTTCCCCCCTTGCTAATTCAAAAATCTATCTGAGTCTTGAATATAGTCAAAACAAAGAACAAAGTACAGCACAGCACAGAAACAGCTCTATTTCCATCAGCCCATACATTTACTCTGTTAATCCCCCTGACACCAGGGTTAATTTATCATGGCCAATGCACCAAACCAGCATGTCTTTTGGAATATTGGAGAAAACAGGAGCACCCGGAGGAAACCCACGCAGACACATGGAGAGTGTGCAGATTCCGCACAGACAGTGACTCAAGCTGGGAACCGAACCCAAGTCCCTGATGCTGTGACACAGCAATGCTAATCACTGCACCACCATGCCACCCTTTCCTCATAGTCAATTCAATAACCCAATCACTAATGCTGTCTGTGAAAAAATATTCCACAAATAAATGATCCTCCGAGAAAAATAGAAATTCTTCTCATCTCAGCCTCAAATGGGAGATCTCTAAATCTTAAACTGCATTTCCAAGTTCACATCTTCCAACATCTTGTCAGCGTCCGTCTTATAAAGTCGTGTCAGGATATTACGGCTGTGATTCTCCAGCTCCACATGCTCATGGATGGGAGGAGGGAGCCATTGCAGTCAGTGCCAGCAAGAACCCCTTTGGGATTCTCCCAGTCTCCGCAGCCTGGTCAAGTCTGGTTTATGCCCAGTGAGGGCATCAACCAGATTAGCCTGTTTAACGGTCACTTAGATATGCAGGGTTACTTTGAAGACGGGTTCTCCTGGCTACTGCAATTCTCTTATGCTTGAGACAGTGGGAACTTGGCACTAAGCACTACATGTCTCCACAAATGGAGACCAGTTATGATGGCCATACGGGTCAGGGGAGGGGGAAGCTCAGAGATCGTTGAAGCCCCCAGATGTTCAGGAAAATGCCTGGGTAGTGCCAGCCTCTCAGTGCCAGCCTTGATTCAAAAATAGACTAAAGAGTTGAATGGCAGGAGTGAAGAGAAAATGACTGTCCAGAACATCAAAGCAGCATTTAACTCCGTATTGCACAAAGAAACACTAAATAAACTGAGGTCATTGGAATCAGGGGAAAGACTCTTCACTGATTGGACTCTGTGGCATTTGTCCATTGAAGAGAAACACAGATCTGTGACTAAGGGTCACCTGGCATGGGTTACCATTTGAGACTCAGAGTGTGGCATCACCCTGTGGTGAGGAAGGCTCCTGGGCAGAGAAATATTTTAGGAGCAAACTACAGCCCATGGGACTGCTGTGCGATTCTTATTAATAAATATCTTTTGCATTCACTAATGAACTCTGTAAAAGTGCATGCTTACACCAAGTGATGAGGATGGGATTTGAGGGGCAAGGGTGGTCATTCTTGTACAATGAGGTGAAGATGCTGGCGTAGGACTGGGGTGGTCACAGTAAGGAAGCTCACAACACCAGGTTACAGTCAAACAGGTTTATTTGGAATCCGAAAGCTCATGATTACAAATAAACCTGTTGGACTTTGACCTGGTGTTGTGAGATCTCTTACCATTCCTGTGTCAGCCAGAGAGCTACTTTGAACTGGATTGCAAAGTGCTCATCCTGCCATCTCTAAGGTGAAGATGTTTATGAGGTGTTGCGTATAGTTACAAGTCATGATGCCACTATCAAGAAGCTAGGCAAGCACTGTCAACAATGCCAACTGAGCTTTCCTGTTACAGTTCCACAGCAGCCTTGGGAATAACCTTTCCCGCCATGGCTACAAATCAGAACCGATTATGTTGGTCCATTCCTGGGCACAAAGTTTTCGCTCGTGATTGATGCACATTCTAGATGAACAGACATTTTTTGAGATGAAGTCACTTACCATCAAAAGGTTACGCCAAAGCTTTACAACTCACGGATTACTCAAAGTCATGGTATCAGACAGTGGAACTGCATTCACAAGAGCTAAGTTTCACAACTTCACTGTTCTCAATGCTATTAAGCACATTAGGACTGTGCCTTACCACCCAAAATCAAATGGACTACCGGACAGAGTCGTCCAAACTTTCAGGTCTGGCTGAAATAAACTGTCAGGAGGAATGTTGGAAACCAAAATCCCACAATTCCTCCTTAGCAATCATACCAGTCCACAGCAACAATGAGAGCTCCACCAGATGGCCTGCTAATGAAATGCCAGGTGGGATTTTATGGCCTCGCTCAAGACTGGAAATTCCAATGTCAATGGACATTTATGTTGTCCACCCCTTGGCCATTCCGATTCCATGGCAAGCAGGGCAGTGCAATTCCAGCGGTTGTCCTTGAGAGAGACTGAGCCTTGTGTTCCCAAATTTTCCAGGGAGAGTAGAAGCCAACCAAAGTAATCAGAAAGCAAGCCATGATTCACATATTCATTTATCATTTAGGGCAAATAAAACCATATACATGAGCAGTTTTGGTCGCGGATCAAGTTGGATACCAGAATTGTAATCTCTGAAACGGGACCCCCTTTCATACCAAGCTGACATTGAGGGATGGATCGTTCGTAAACACGTGGACCACTTCAGGAATAGACGGACACTCATAGAATCACAAAGAGTCATGAGTCAGAGAAGTTTACAGCATGGAAACAAGCCCTTCAGCCCAACTTGTCCATGCTGCCTTCTTTTTTAACCACTAAGCTGCTTCCAATTGCCCGAATTTAGTCCATATCCCTCTATACCCATCTTACCCATGTATCTGTCTAAATGTTTTTTAAAGGACAAAATTTCCACCTGCGAGGCCGATTTAAGAGTCCTATGGACCCGGACCCCAAGATCCTTCTGCTCTTCAACACAGCTAAGGCTCCTACCCTTGATTGTGCAATATTCACTCAGTTCCAGTCACAATTCCACGCCCACATACAGCAAGATCATTTAAGCTTGGACTGATAAGTGGCGAGTAGCATTTGTGTCACACAAGTGCCAGGGTACAACCATTTTAAACAAAGGAATATCTAACCATCTTCTCTTGAGATTCAATGACATTCCAACTAATGAATCCCCTGCCATAAATGTCCTGCGGATCATCATTGAACAGAAACTGAACTCGACCTTATAAATAATGTGGCCATGGCAGCAGGTCAGAGGTTGGGTATTTCATAGTGAGTGAGTTATCTCTTGGCTTTCCAAAGCCTGTCCACTATATACAAGGTACAAGTCAGGAGTGTGATGGAATATCCCCACTTGCCTAGATGAGTAAGCTTCAACAACACTCAAGAAGTTCAGCCCCACAAGCAATCCACCATCTTAAACATTCCATCTCTTCACAGTGCAACAAGACATGCCATATATAAAATGCACTGCAGCAACTCGACAAGTTTCCTTCAGCAGCATCTCTGCTTTTTTACTCACATTGGGAAGTGCAGGAGAATCCAGCGCCAAGCTCCCATTCTTATTTACAAAGTAAAAGTTTACTCATAGAACATAACAGCGCAGTACAGGCCCTTTGGCCCTCGATGTTGCGCCGGCCAGTGGACCCTCTAACCTAAACTATTCCAATATCATCCATACGCCTATCCACCGAACATTTGAATGCCCCCAAAGTAGGCGAGTCCACAACTGCTGCAGGCAGGGCATTCCACGCTCTCACCACCCTCTGTGTAAAGGACCTGCCTCTGACATCCGTCCTATAACTACCACCTCTTAATTTAAAGTTATGTCCCCTCGTGTTGGTCATCACCATCCGAGGAAAAAGGCTCTCACTCTCCACCCTATCCAATCCCTTGATCATCTTATACGCCTCAATTAGGTCACCGCGTAACCTTCTTCTCTCTAATGAAAATAACCTCAGGTTCCTCAGCCTTTCCTCATAAGGCCTTCCCACCATACCAGGCAACATCCTGGTAAACCTCCTCTGCACCTTTCCAATGCTTCCACATCTTTCTTATAATGCGGCGACCAGAACTGTACGCAATACTCCAAGTGCGGCCGCACCAGAGTTTTGTACAGTTGAAACATAACCTCAGGGCTCCTAAATTCAATCCCTCTACCAATAAAAGCTAACACACCGTACGCCTTCTTAACAACTTTATCAACCTGGGTGCCAACTTTCAAAGAGCTATGTACTTGTACCCCAAGATCCCTCTGCTCGACAACACTATTAAGGTCCTTCCATTAGCCCTATATTTCATATGCTTGTTATTCCTACCAAAGTGAATCACCTCACACTTATCCGTATTGAATTCCATTTGCCACCTCACGGCCCAGCTCTGCAACCTATCTATGTCCCTCTGCAAACTGTAACATCCATCCTCGCTATCTACAACTCCCCCCACTTTGGTATCGCCAGCAAATTTACTAATCCAACCCTCTACACCCTCATCTAGGTCATTTATAAATAAGTCATTAATAAGTCATTTATAATGAGTCATTTATGTACTCATAAACACATTTGCAACGGTAAGATAAGTGACCAATCTATTCTCAAAGACAATATTGAATCCAGCTTTCAACTTTGTAAGTACTAAAGACTCACAATAATGGCTGGAATTCTCCAGCAGTTCACACTCCATCGCTGCTGCTCCCACTGAGAATGGAGAATTTGGCATTCAGTCAAATCTTCATTCTCTGCAGCAGGACTGGAGAATCCCACCTATACTTGATTTGATCTGATTTGATGTATTATTGTCACGCGTTAGTAATCAGTGAAAAGTATTGTGTCTTGCATTGTTTACAGACAAAATATATCATTCGTAGAGAAGGAAAGATTTATTTATTAGTCACAAGTGGGCTTATATTAACACTATAATGAAAATACTGTGAAAATCCCCTATTCACCACACTCTGGTGCCTGTACAGATACACTGAGGGAGAATTTAACATGGTCAATGTACCTAACCAGTACATCTTTCGGGCCATGGGAAGAAACCAAAGCACCCGGAGGAAACCCATGCAGACACAGAGAGAACGTGCAGACTCCGCACAGACAATGACCCAAGCTATGAATCAAACGTGGCACTGTGAGGCAGCAGAGACAATCACTGTGCCACCGTGCTGTCCCATGGAGAAAGGAGAGAGTTAGCCAGGGTGCAGAGAAAGAGCAACTGCAGGCGATTCGGAGAATTATGGCTCAATTTTTAAAACAATTAAAAATCTCGGTGCCCCTTTCCCATCATTGATCAGAAACTGAATGGAACCAGTCATATAAATAATGTGGCTACAGCAACAAGTTTTAAAGTTTATTCGTTAGTGTCACAAGTAGACTAACATTAATAAAGTTACTGGGAAAAGCACCTAGTCGCCACAGTCCGGCACTTATTCAAGTACAATGAGAGAGATTCAGCATGGCCATTGCACCTAACCTGCACATCTTTCGGATTGTGGGAGGAAACCAGAGCACTCAGAGGAAACCCACGCAGACATGGGGAGAATGTGCAAACTCCGCACAGTGACCCAAGTGGGGAACCGAAGCCGGGTCAAACTTATGTGGGGAGGCAGCAGTGCTAACCACTGTGCCTTCCTTGCTCAAAAAGTGGGAATTTTGCAATGAGCGATTCACCTCCTGACCTCCCCAAAGCCTGTCCCCAACCTCTGGGGTAATCAATATTTGAAATGCCCGATAAAGTGCTTACATTCAGAATTCTCCAACAGTGGAGTCATATTCCAAAAGCACTGAAGTAGTGAATGTCCTTCATACATAATCATGCCATTTAGTCTGATTAGAAATCCCCTACCCGCTGACAGTGTTCAAGCCGATCTGCTACAATTAGCTCATTATGCTTGCTCCTCATTAGACAAGGCAATAAATTAAAAAGACCGGGCGGGAACAAAAGGATTGGGACAGCAAGCTGAGATGTTTGTGTTTATAAAACTGCAGCAGTGAAGCACTGAGGCACAGCCAAGGCATGACGGCACCTTATACCGCTACATTTATTGGTGACTTTTAATTGAATGCCCTTGCTGGAGATTGGAAGTTAACAGTGAATGATGTGCTTATTATGTATTCGACCATCTGAGCCTGAGAGTCAGAACATCCATTTGGAAAATACAGCGTGCATGGTCGCAGGGCGTACACTCACACTCACAAGCTTACCTCCCTCATTTATCTTGATTCATGAGACTTGCTACAATGAGGGTAGATTTCAGACCTTCAGGCACAATGGGCCCTGTAGACTCTTTAAGCTGTGGTAATTTGTCTTGGTTATCCACCACGTCACAGTGTTCTGCTTCCCAAACGCTGCTGAGTTAAGGCATCCAATCAGAGCGTCACCATAACAATCACAATATTGCAATTTAAAAAGCAGAAAAGAAGCTCTGATCCCCCGCACATCAGAGTTCTCAGATAGTTGCATCACAATTGTACATAGAACATTACAGCGCAGTACAGGCCCTTCGGCCCTCGATGTTGCGCCGGCCAGTGGACCCTCTAACCTAAACTATTCCAATATCATCCATATGCCTATCCACTGAACATTTGAATGCCCCCAAAGTAAGCGAGTCCACAACTGCTGCAGGCAGGGCATTCCACGCCCTCACCACCCTCTGTGTGAAGAACCTGCCTCTGACATCCGTCCTATAACTACCACCTCTTAATTTAAAGTTATGTCCCCTCGTGTTGGTCATCACCATCCGAGGAAAAATGCTCTCACTATCCACCCTATCCAATCCCTTGATCATCTTATACACCTCAATTAGGTCACCGCGTAACCTTCTTCTCTCTAATGAAAATAACCTCAGGTCCCTCAGCCTTTCCTCATAAGGCCTTCCCACCATACCAGGCAACATCCTGGTAAACCTCCTCTGCACCCTTTCCCATGCTTCCACATCTTTCTTATAATGCGGCGACCAGAACTGTACGCAATACTCCAAGTGCGGCCGCACCAGAGTTTTGTACAGTTGTAACATAACTTCACGGCTCCTAAATTCAATCCCTCTACCAATAAAAGCTAACACACCGTACGCCTTCTTAACAACTTTATCAACCTGGGTGCCAACTTTCAAAGAGCTATGTACTTGTACCCCAAGATCCCTCTGCTCGACAACACTATTAAGGGTCCTTCCATTAGCCCTATATTTCATTTGCCTGTTATTCCTACCAAAGTGAATCACCTCACACTTATTGAATTCCATTTGCCACCTCACGGCCCAGCTCTGCAACCTATCTATGTCCCTCTGCAAACTGTAACATCCATCCTCGCTGTCTACAACTCCCCCCACTTTGGTATCGTCAGCAAATTTACTAATCCAACCCTCTACACCCTCCTCTAGGTCATTTATAAAAATGACAAACAGCAGTGGCCCCAAAACAGATCCTTGAGGTACACCACTTGTAACTGCACTCCAGGTTGAATATTTCCCATCAACCACACCCTCTGTCTTCTATCAGCTAGCCAATTTCTAATCCAAACTGCTAAATCACCTTCAATCCCATGCATCTGCACTTTCTGCAGTAGCCTACCATGGGGAACCTTATCAAACACTTTGCTAAAATCCATATACACTACATCAACTGCCTTACCCTTATCTACCTCTTTGGTCACCTCCTCAAAAAACTCACTAAGGTTTGTGAGGCACGACCTACCCTTCACAAAACCGTGCTGACTATCCCTAATCAATTTATTTCTCTCTAGATGCTTATAAATCCTATCCCTTATAATTCTTTCCAAGACCTTGCCCACAACAGAAGTCAGGCTCACCGGTCTATAATTACCAGGATGGTCCCTACTCCCCTTTTTGAACAAAGGGACAACATTTGCCATCCTCTAGTCTTCCGGCACTATACCTGTAGCTAACGATGACATGAAGATCAAAGCCAAAGGCTCTGCAATCTCCAAATTGTAGAATCATCTGGTGTAGGAAAGGCTCTTCAGCCCATCAAATCGGCACTGCCACACAAGAAACTCCCATCTAATCTCATCCGCCAGCGCTTGGCCCATAGCCCTGTATGTTATGATGTGCCAAGTGCTCATCCAGGTACTTTTCGAAGGATGGGAGGCAACTCTCCTCCACCACCCTCCCAGGCAGCGCATCCCAGACCGTCACCATCCTCTGGGTAAAGATGCTTTTCCTCAAATCCCCCCTAAATCTCCAACCCTTCATCTTAAATCGATATCCCATTATGACTACCCTAATGGGAATACTTGTTCCCTATCCATTCTGTACATAATCTTGTATAGGTCATCCCCTCAGTCTTCTCTGCTTCAACAAAAACAACCCAAGTCTATCCAATCTCTCTACATAATTTAAATGTACTATCCCAGGCAGCATCCCAGTGATCCTTCCTTGCACCCTCTCCAGTGCAATCACATCCTTGGAATATCAGGCTATGATTCAGAACAGCTGGAAGGAGGTGCGCTTCAATGCAATGTCCACAGTCAGAGTGACTTGGTGTATAAAAGCCTTTTGATTCAATTTGATATGATTTGTCATTGTCTTTTGTATTAACGTACAGTGAAAAGTATCGTTTCTCATGTGCTATACAGACAAAGCATCCGATTCTTGGAGAAGGAAACAAGAGGTTACAGAATGTAATGTTTCAGTCACAGCTATGGTATAGAGAAAGATCAACTTAATGCGAGGTACGTCCATTCAAAAGTCTAATGGCAGCAGGGAAGAAGCTGTTCTTAAGTCGGTTAGTACATGACTCACAATTTGGTATTCTTTTTCCCAATGGAAGAAGGTGGGAGAGAGAATGTCTGGGTGTGTGGGATCCTTGATTATGCAGGCTGCTTTTCTGAGGCAGCGGGAAGTATAGACAGAGTCAATGGATGGGAGACTAGTTTGTATGATGGATTGGGCTACACTCATGGCCTTTTGTAGTTTCTTGCGGCCTTGGGCAGAATAGGAGCCATACCAAGCTGTGATACAACCAGAAAGAATGTTTTCTATGGTGCATCTGTAAAAAGTTGGTGAGAGTTGTAGTTGACGTGCCAAATTTCCTTAGCCTTCTGAGAAAGTAGAGGTATTGGTGGGCTTTCTTAACTATAGTGTCGTCATGGGGGGACTAAGACGGGTTGTTGGTGATCTGAACACCTAAAAATTTGAAGCTCTCACCATTTCTACATAGTCGCCACTGATGTAGACAGGGGCATGTTCTCCACTACACTTCCTGAATAGACTTCAGAGACCTCCTCAGAAGATAAACACGGGACACGGTGGACATTCATTGTCTAGTACTTCACCAGAGCGGAGAAGCTACAACATCTTCTCCAGAGTTTTCAACATGTCATAGATGAAGATGAACATCTCGCCAGGGCCATCCCCACACCTCCACTAGTTGCCTTCAAACAACTGCACAACCTCAGACAGACCATTGTATACAGCCAAATACCCTGCCTTCAAGAGAACAGTGACCACGACCCCACACAACCCTGCCACAGTAACCTCTGCAACGTGTACCGGATCATTGACACAGATGCCATCTCACGTGAGAACACAGTCCATCAGATACACAGTACATACTCTTTCAACTCGGCCAACATTGTCTACCCGATATGCTACAGGAGAGGATGTCCGAGGCATGGTACATTGGCAAGACCATGCTGACACTACAACAATGAATGAATGGACACCACTTGACAATCACTGGGCAAGAGTGTTCCCTTCCTGTCAGGGAACACTTCAGTGGTTATGGACATTCAGCCTCTGATCTTTGGGTAAGCGTTCTCCAAGGCAGCCTTCATGACCCATGACAGCACAGAGTCACTGAGCAGAGACCGATAACCAAGTTCCGCACACATGAGGATGGCCTCAACTGGGATCTTGGGTTCATGTCACACTATCTGTAACCCCCACAATTTGCCTCGGCTTGCAAAATTTTGCTGGAGACAATTCATATCTCTTTAACCTGTGTTTAACCCTCTCTCCATTCACATTGTCTGTACCTGTAAAGAGTTGATTACCTGTAAAGACTCTCATTCCAAACATTATCTTATAATTGAGTTTGTGTCTCTATATGCCCTGTTTATGAACCAAATTCTTCTCCCATCTGATGGAGTATCACTCCGAAAACTCTGCCAAATAAACCTGGGCGACATGGTTAGCACTGCTATGTCACAGCTTCAGGATTCGATTCCCAGCTTGGGTCACTGTCTGTGTGGAGTTTGCACATTCTCCTCGTGTCTGCATGGGTTTCCTCTGTGTGCTCCGGTTTCCTCCCACAGTCTGAAAGACGTGCGGATCGGGTTAATTGGCCATGCTAAAATTGCCCTTTAGTGTACTGGGATGTGGAGATTAGAGGGATTAGTGGGTAAATGTGTAGGGATATGGAGGTAGGGCCTGGGTGGGATTGTGGTCAGTGCAGACTTGATGGGCCAAAGAGCCTCTTCCTGCACTGTAGGGTTGTATGATTCTATGATGTCGATGACAAGTCCTTTTGTTGACATTGAATGAGAGATTACTGTTGCTGCACCAGTTCATCAGATTCTCTATCTCATTCCTGTACCCTGTCTCATCATTGTTTGAGATCCGACCCATTATGGTGATGTCATCAGCAAACTTGAAAATCGAATTGGAGGGGAATTTGGCCACACAGTCATAGGTGTATAAGGAGTATAGCAGCGGGCTGAAATCGCAGCCTTGTGACTCTTTGCAGTTTCTTGTGGTCTTGAACAAATTAACTACCTTAAGAAGATTCCAAAGTGCAACTGGTTACTAATGGTCCAATACGAAGAGCAGTGAAGAGCAGCCGGAGACACTGAGACCTTTATCAGATTCTGGAAGCAGAGTTGATAGTGACTTTGCAGAGGTGGTTATATAATGAACAATTTGATTTTTATCCCGCAAGAGGATCTTCTCTGTTTGACACAGCTTTATAAACATCTAACCCTGTTAGATAACTGACTCACTGAGCAGCACTGCAGTTACAGTGAAAGGGAGTGAACTGGAAACATAGGCAGAATTCCTCATTCTACCAGCCGGTTCAATGGCAGCATGGCGGAGAATTCAGAGGGAGGCTCAAAATCACTTTTACAGAGGCGTGAATTTCCCGCGGCATCTTCTGCAGGCACCCACCATGGCAGAAACCCGCTAGAAACCGGCATGAAACGGGTTTGCATCCCACCAATGGGATGCAGATGAAGACTTGACCGGAATCTGCCACCAATACTCGATTCTCTGTCATGGCAACAGGGTTCCTAAGCATGTCTGGAATATCATGGCATGCAGAATTAGGCACTTACCTGAACCGTACCTGGGGTTGTCTCCAAAGTTGGGGATGTAGGCTGCCAACAGCCTGGAACACCGTAGCGGTGGGTGGGCAGGTAAGGGAGAATCGATCAAGTGGGACTTCCAGAGTCAGTGCCATCAAGGAGGTCAATCTTCTCGCCTCAGAGCATTCCTGGAGAAGTTCCAACCTCCTTCGTTAATGCTGGGTCAGTGATGTTGGGCACCTTTTCAATACAGTACCTGGGTATGATGGTGGACATATGCAATTAAGCCTGCCCCACCATAAATATACCACATAATTAATGGGCTCAGATTGGAAGATATGGGGTGTGGTTGTTTGTTAACCACTTCAACGGCACAGACTAATAGGCCAGAATTCTGCTCCTCTATCTTATGAACTTAGGAACTTTTCTCTTCAAGAATGCTGTAGATTTGCTCAACATTTCTCACACTGTCAGTTTTGATTTATATGTGATTTATATTTGATTTATATTAATATGTGAACATTGTCTACAATCTGCTATTGTCTACAATCTCTCTACAATATGCTATTGTCTGCAATCTGCCTACAATCTGCAATCAGCCTACAATCTGCAATCAGCCTACAATCTGCTATTGCCTACAATCTTTCTACAATCTGCTATTGCCTAAAACCTGCTGTTGTCTACAATCTGCTGTTGCCTACAATTTGTCTACAATCTGCTATTTCCAGCCTGGCCAGGCCCAGTACTGGAAATTCTTGCTGAGGACAATAGACTTTTGCATAATCCATTCCCGGTCGCTCCAATTCCCAATGGGATGGGAAAATTCTGCCAGTCCTTGTGCTACACATTGCATGTCCTTGTGCTACATGCCCTGATTCACTAACAATATGGACTGCCCTTGCACCTAGGAGCACTCCTTATCCCAAAAGATAATTTCTTAATTCAACATAGTGTAGTCAGCTTGGTTTGGTGCTGATGTGTTTTTGTTTGAGTCTGGAGGTCCTGGATTATTGGAAGTCGTGTCACAGGGAGCAAGTACAAATCAGTCTCAATTTGCAAACAGAGTCAACATTGACTTGAGACAGGTTAGTCATGTCTAAGTAATGTATTCTGAGGCAGCCGCTAATAGCTGGGCAGATAAGGAATTGCCTGTGAAAATTGTCTAAAGGCATTTGATGAACCTCAGTATAGATAACGGACAACGGTGGAAACAAACAATTGCAAATAGCCCAGAAACAACAGAAAGCATTCCTTCTGGTTGTATCACAGCTTGGTATGGCTCCTGTTCTGCCCAAGACTGCGGTAAATTATAAAAGGTCATGAATGTAACTGAATCCATCACGCAAACCAGCCTCCCAGCCATTGACTCTGTTAATGCTTCCCACTACCTTGGTAAATCAGCCAGCATAATTATAAAGCCTGACAAGGTTTCAATGTTCAGCTGTTTCAATGAACATTCAGGAGATGCAAGCGAGCATAAATGGTGTCCACACCACCAGGCAGCAGGGGAACCAGCCCATCATCAACGTGCCATTGGGAGAATTCCAAACTGTGTCTATACCAGCAAGATTCCAACCTTTTGGCTTCCACCAAATTCTCCACTCTCTCCCACCACCAAATCCACCACAGGCAGGCCGAGAGAATTCTCGGCAGGTAGAGGCCACCTTGGGGAAGTATTATATCTCAGGAATACCGAGCCCATTTGGAATATTGTGAGCTGTTTTGGATCCTCTCCGTCATCACAATCCTTATCCAAATGGACAGCAGCTGTTTGCAGTCAGCAGTCAAGCTTTTAGAGCTGTACAGTGATGTTATAATGACATTAAATGGGATCATCTCAGTCTGAGGATTATTGAAACCTCTGGATTTGTATACCACAACAATATGCTCAAAGGATACTGTCCCAATTTCTGACCCAAACGTCATAAACATTGACACTTTGTTCCACTCAAAGTGTAATAA
The DNA here is from genome assembly GCA_024679065.1 of Sphyrna mokarran. NCBI lineage: Eukaryota > Metazoa > Chordata > Chondrichthyes > Carcharhiniformes > Carcharhinidae > Sphyrna > Sphyrna mokarran. The sequence continues at coordinate 23,885,623 of JAGIQG010000005.1, forward strand.
TTTAATGGCCTGTTCGACCTGTCAGAGACCAACATCAAAGCCACCAGCATCAACGTGACCCAGTAGTGGCATTCTTGCCTAAGTCATCAGTTCAAGCCCCACACGAGCATGCAATCTAGGCTGGGCATAGTACGGAGGGAGATACCCTCTCTCTATTGGGGGGTCTGTTTGATCATACAGATGACAAAGATCCAATGGTGTCAAGTGAGGCTCAGTTATAGGGTCAATAAGATATAGAGCATGGAAACAGGACCTTCAGCCCAACTCATTCATACTGACCCGGCTTCCTAAACTGAATTAGCCCCATTTGCCTACAGATCTTTTTTCATTTGTGGGACATGGGTGTCGGTGACTGGCCAGCATTTATTGCTCATCCCCAGTTGCCCTTGGAGGGCAGTTCAGAGTCAACCATTTGCTATGGCTCCAGTAGGCCAGACCAGGTAAGGATGGCAGATTTCCTTCCCTGAAGGACACCAGTGAACCAGATGGGTTTTTCCAACAATCGATACTGGTTTTGTAGTCATCAATAGATACTTAATTCCAGATTTCTTTTTATTGAATTCAAATTCCACCACTTGCTGTGATGGGATTCGAACCCAGGTCCCCACAACATTAGCTGATTAATGTTCTGGTGATAATACCACTAGGCCATCGCCTCCCCATTTGGTCCATATCCTCGAAACCTTTCCTATTCATGTGCCTGTCCAAATGGCTTTTAAATGTTGGTATCACTTCTCAGCCATGTTCAGGCTCCACCTGGGTCCTGAGCACAGTAATCATGGCTGGCCCTCTTGTACTGAGTGGAGGTGGTAATGCTGCCAGCCCTCTCATGGAAGCAAAGATATGGCACTGGTTTGATGCTGAGCAGGGGAATCATGCTGTTGGTTATGAAAGGCGCTATACAAATGCAAGCCTTCTTTTTTGCTGACGCTAATTAAAGATCAGGATTAGTTTCCCCTGTCAATACCATCAAAATAATTCCCATCCCATTCCTATTTGCTGTGTGCAAAATGGTTGCTGTCCTTGCTAATGTAATAAACATATCACTTTGGCATCAGATGTGAAACATGTTTGGATGTAGAGAATATAAGGTCACCATAGTCCCAGATGACCCTTGGGATGTCCTTGCCTTTGAGGAAAGAGAGTTGATTGGTGATGATTTAACCTGAGGATTACCACACTTCAGGCAAGGAACAAGGTTGAGAGGGTGGGGACTTCATGCATAACCTTAGCTGGTAGGGGAATTGAACCCATGTCGCTCTGCATCACTAACCAGCCATCCGAGTTAAACCGACGGCCATACAAAATGTGAGTGGCGCTATGAAAATATAAATCCTTTCCGTCAAATCACTGCATCACATCAAATTTAAAGCATTGCAGCCACTAGAAATGTTTGAAACAAAGGAGTCAAAATAGTGAATGGCACAGATCCTGACATTAATGGTAAAAAAAAAACAGCCTGTTTAATGTCTCCCCCCTTCATTAAAGTCAATGGCAATCAGGAAAAATGTATATGGTGGATGGTTGATTCACCATCATCCATGATGTGTTATGAGAAAGACAAGTTCCACCTCAGCTGATCAGTGAGGAGCTGGGCTGAGAACAGAAAGGTCAACATTTTGAGTGGGATTTTCCAGCCACGCTCTCCCCTAGACTGGAAAATCCTGCCGGAGATCAACAAACTTTTGCATGGTCCTGGCCAGCTGGCTGAGATTCCCATAGCGGACAGGAGGGAAAAGCTCCACCCTCTCAGTGTTTTGAAAAAAGGTTTTAAACTTGAAAATACAACAAAACTTTGCACAGATGCTGATTCTTTTGCCATGTTATCCAGTGCCTTCTGTGTTTGTTGTGCTCCATTGAAGCAGGATGGAAAATAAATGTATATCTGCACCACTCAAACCAGTCTGTAAAAATGGTCATTTTTAAGGTGGCACAGTGGTTAGCATCACTGCCTCACAGTGTCAGGAACCTGGGTTCAATTCCCGGCTTGCATCACTGTCTGTGCGGAGTTTGCACATTCTCACCATGTCTGCGTGGGTTTCTTCCGGTGCTCCGGTTTCCTCCCACAGTCCGAAGATTGTGGGTTAGATGGATTGGACATGCTAAATTGACCCTTAGCATCCCAGGATGTGTAGGTTATGGGACTTAGCAGGATAAATGAGTGAGCTTGCAGGAACAGGGCAGGGATGGGCCTGGATAAGGTGCTCTGTCAGAGAGTCGGTGCAGGCTCAGTGGGCTAAATGGTCTCCTTTTGCACTCTAGGGATTCTGTGATTCTTTTTATTTTTAAAGATGAACAAGGTTTGGCATGATTTATACCAGAGGAATTTCTAAGCTTTAGATAAACCCTTAGAAATTCAATATCTCTTCAAATAAAAGACATTAATGCTGTTTCCTGGACTGCACAAAACCTCTTTACATTTCAAAAGAAGAAATCCAGCCCATAGGCGCTGTGTCTCTGGAGACAAAAGGAATTTGAACTCCTATTAAACACCTCAAGATTCCAGCCCTGGAAAATATATCCCTTTATCAACATTTAGGAACTGTAATGGGCTGCTCAGTTCCTCAGGGATCAGTGTGGGACTGCAATTGCTTATGATTTACTTAGATGATTTGGAGTTGGGGACAAGTGCAATGTGTCAAAATTTGCAGATGACACTAAGATGAGCAGCAGAGCAAAGTGTGCAGAGGATGCTGAAAGTCTGCAGGAGGAATATAGATAGTCTAAATGAATGAGTGAGGGTCTGGCAGATGGAGTTTAATGTTGGTAAATGTGAGGCCATCCATTTTGATAGGAATAACAGCAAAATAGACTATTATTTAAATGGTAAAAAATTGCAGCATGTTGCTGTGCAGAGAGATCTGGGTCCTTGTTCAGGAATCTCAAGCAGTTGGTTTGCAGGTTCAGCAGGTAATTAAGAAGACAAATGGAATTTTGTCCTTCATTGTCAGGGGGATGGAGTTTAAAAATAAGGAGGTTATGTTGCAGCTGTATAAGGTGCTGGTGAGGCCACACCTGGAGTACTGTGTACAGTTTGGTCTCCTTACTTGTGAAAGGATATACTGACACTGGAGTGGGTACAGAGGAGATTCATTAGGTTGATCCTGGAGTTGAGAGGAGAGAGTAGAGATCTCTCCTCTCTACTCGAAGGAGAGATCGAGTAGACTGGAGTATACTCACTTAAATTCAAAAGAATGAGGGGAGATCTTATAGAAACATATAAGGTTATGAAGGGAATAGATAAGATAGAAGCAGGAAAGTTGTTTCCACTGGCGGGTGAAACTAGAACTAGGGGGCATAGCCTCAAAATAAGGGGAAGCAGATTTAGTACTGAGTTAAGGAGGTACTTCTTCATACAAAGGGTTGTGAAGCAGTTGAGGCTACCTCATTGAATGTTTTTAAGGCAAGGATAGATAGATTTTTGAACAGTAAAGGAATTAAGGGTTATGGTGAGTGGGCGAGTAAATGGAGCTGAGTCCACAAAAAGATCAGCCATGATCTTATTGAATGGCAGAACAGGCTCGAGGGGCCGAAAGGCCTACTCCTGCTCCTATTTTTTATGTTCTTCTGTAATACTGTCCTGTGAACCTGAATCCAGGCAGTTACAGTTTGACCTCCAAAGAAAGCAGGACTCCAGGCAATGGCCTGTGTTGTCTGCCATCTTACCATCAAAGAAAGGAGCAACAGAAGAAGCTCTCTCCAAGTACATCTGCCTGGCCTTCATCTACACTATGAACTATTGGAACATTGGAACTGGTACCTGCACCAATCATGCTGCCCGACTGAACAAAAATCCCCTATTCTTCCAGGGACCATATCCCTCTATTCCCATCTTATTCATGTATTTGTCCAGATGCCTCTTAAAACTCACTATCGTACCCACTTCCTCTACCTTCCCTAGCAGCGAGTTCCAGGCATCCACCACCCTCTGTGTAAAAAAATCTACCTCATACATTTCTTTTAAACCTTGCCCCTCGCAGCTTAAACCTGTGTCCCCTAGTAATTGACTCTGCCACCTTGGAAAAAGCTTCTAACTATCCACTCTGTCCATGCCTTTCACAATTTTGTCAACTTCTATCAGATCTCCCCTCAACCTCCGTCGCTCCAGTAAGAACAAATCAAGTTTCTCCAACTTCTCCTCATAGCTAATGCCCTCCATACCAAATAAATCTGGTAAATCTTTTCTGTACCCTTTCCAAAGCCTCCACGTTCTACTCATAGTGTGGTGACCAGAATTGAACACTATTTTCCAAGTGCAGCCTAACTAAGGTTCCATAGAGCTGCAACATGACTTGCCAACTTTTAAATTCAATGCCCCAGCCAATGAAGGAAAATTTTACCACTTTAAAGTTTAAACTTTATTTATTAGTCACAAACAAGGGGTTTACATCAACACTTCAATGAAGTTACGGCGAAATTCCTCTAGTCACCACACTAGGTGCCTGTTCAGGTCAATGCACCTTATTTTGTGGGAAGAAACCAAAGCACTTGGAGGAAACCCAGCTAGACACTGAAAGAATACGCCAATTCCACACAAATAGTGGATCAAGCCATGAATTGAACCCAGGTCCCTGGTGCTGTGAGGCAGTAGTGCTAACCACTGTGCCACTGTACCACCCCTTTACCATTTTAGTTGAAGCTTTACCACATTATCAAGGGCAATAGGTTGGCACCGCTGCCTCAAAGTGCCAGAGACCTGGATTTGATCCCTGGCTTGGGTCACTGTTTGCGCAGAGTCTGCACGTTTTCCCCGTATCTGCGTGCGTTTCCTCCGGGTGCTCTAGCTTCCTTCCACAGTCTGAAAGATGTGCTGGTTAGGTGTATTGGCCATGCTAAATTCTTCCTTAGTGTACCAGAACGGGTGCTGGAGTGTGGCGACTAGGCCACAGTAACTTCATTGCAGTGTTAATGTAAGCCAGCTTGTGGCTCTAATAAATACATTTCAATAAACCTCAAAACTATTATTGGGGTAGAGTGGGGGAACAGTGCACATTTTATCTAGGAATGTAATTCAAAGCATTCTTGTAGTGCAGAAGGAGACCATTTGGCCCATCATGACTGCACTGACTGAGCATCTTACATACTGGTCTCACCCCTGTAACCCCACACACTTACCATGGTTAATCCCCTGCCCATTAAATTAATCCTGCTCCTGTCCACAACAATTGCAAGTTTTCCTACTTTCACCAATTACTTTGGGACAAAATAGAGAAATAAAAACTCGCTGGACCGGAAAATCCCAGCCAAAGGAAATTTGCAAAATATTTCCCTGCTACCTGAAAGGTTGTGTTCCTTCCGCTCCCTCGAAGTTACCTGAGCTGTTTGAAAATGCACCGAGTTGTAATTGTGTGTTTGGTGAATCATATCACACACAGGAGAATAAATTGATGGGCATTTTCCTGGAGAGATGTTGGATTTTTCAAGCGATTTAATAATGCAAGAACCTGAATAACTAGTCACCTGCTAGACTATTCAGTGTGAAGCAGAATAAATGAAATAGTTTGATGAGAGAAAAAAACAGGGCTGCTCTGGAAGGACGTGAGTGTTGTTGTAACATTACATTGGCTCACAGTTCCTCAGCAGACATGTTCTCAAACCCTTCTTTAGGGAACAAGCTGTGCCAGGAAGTGACCGTTACATAGAGGAAGGGATGGGGAAGTGAGTATGGGAGGGGATATTGAAGCAGGCGGCATTGCAACACTTGCCTGTTTTACTTCTGTCTGATCCTCTGTCCCAATGGTTGTGATGTAAAGATGCCGGCGTTGGATTGGAGTGGTAAGAACTCAGTAAGAATTCTTACTGAGTTCTTACCAATGGTTGTGACAGATCTGCATCTAGGGTGGAGCTCTGACCAAGGGTCAGCCTGACTCTTTTGGGACGGCGCAGTGGCAAGCCCTGCTGCCTCACTGCACCAAGGACCTCGGTTCAACTCCGGCCTCAGGTCACCATCTGTATGGAGTTTGCACATCCTCCCCGTGTCTGTGTGGGTTTCCTCGGGATGCTCCGGTTTCCTCCCACAGTCCAAAGGTGCACAGACTAGATCAATTTAGCAAATTGACCTGAGTGTCGGGGGATTAGCGGAGCAAACATGTGGGGTTATGGGAACAGGGCCTGGGTGGGATTGTGGTTGGTGCAGGCTCGATGGGCCAAATGGTCTTCTTCTGCTCTGTAAAGATTCTGTGGTTCTAGGGACACATAGGGGAGGCTGTGGCGTGGAAATATTACCACTGGATTAGTAATCCAGGGATCCAGGGTAATGCTTTGGACACCCAAGTTTGAATCCCACCATGGCAGATGGTGAAATGTGAATATGAGGAGAGATTGAATCCAATAGGATAGTTTTCACAGGAAAGATGGAGTTTGAATCTAAACATTGGCGTTATTATCTCTCTACAGATGCCGTCTCCAGTATTTCCTGTTTTTATTTTAGATTCCTGATAGAGGTGTACAAGATGTTGAGAGGTATTGATCGAGTGGGTGATCAGAGGCTTTTTCCCAGGGCTGAAATGATTGCCACAAGTGGACACAGGTTTAAGGTGCTGGGAAGTAGGTACTGAACTTACTTTTGTCACCTCAGACTTTTGCATCTTTTACCCGACAGAAGAAGATGGAAGACAGAATGTCCAGGGGTATGTAGCATAAGTTTTTCACTCAGAGTGGTGGGTGCGTGGAATGGGCTGCCAGTAACGGTGGTGGAGATGGATTCAATAGAGTCTTTTAAGAGACTTTTGGATAAGTACATGGAACTTAGTAAGATAGAGGGTTATACGTAAGCCTAGTAACCTCTAAGGTAGGGACATGTTCGGCACAACTTTGTGGGCCAAAGGGCTTATATTGTGCTGTAATCTTTCTATATTTCTATTCCAGCATCTGCAGTATTTTGTCTGCGCCTTGGAGTTTTTAAAAATTTACTCATGGGATGTGAACGTTGTTGGCTGGGCCAGCATTTAGTACCCACCCTTGGTGGCATTTAAGAGCCAACCAGGTTGCTGTGGGTCTGGAGTCATATGTAGGCCAGACCAGGTAACATTTCCTTCCCTAAAGGATGTTACTGAACCAGTTGGGTTTTTATGACATTCGGCAGTGGTTTCATGGTCATCAGGAGATTCTTAATTCCAGATGTTTTTCACTGAATTCAAATTCCACCATCTGCCATCATGGGATTCGAACCCAGGTCCCCAGAACATTAGCTGACTTCCTTGGTTAATAGTCTAGCGATAATTCCACTAGGCCATTGCCCCTGATTATCCACTCTGTCTTTGCTTCTCATGATTTTATCAGGTCTCTCGTCAAACTCCATCTTTCCTGTGAAAACTATCCTATTGAATTCAATCTCTCCTCATATTCAAACTTCACCATCTGCCATGGTGGGATTCAAACTTGGGTGCCCAGAGCATTACTCTGGATCCCTGGATTACTAATCCAGTGGTAATATCTCTACGCCGCAGCTTCCCCTATGTGTGTATAATGGTTGGCCAATATGATTCCATCAGTCTTGATTTTGATTTTATTTATTAGTGTCACACATATTAACACACAGTGAAAAATATAGTTTCTTGCACCGTATACAGGCAAAGCAATGCTGTTCATAGTGAAGGAAATGAGAGAGTGCAGAATGTGGTGTAACAGTCATAGCTTGGGTGTAGAAAAAGGACAGAAAAAGACTCCTACCCCTTATATTGTACTCCTTCATCCCATTATTCCTGCCAAAATGGACCATTTACATTTATCTGCGTTGAAATCCATCTGCCACTTCTCCGCCCAGTCTTGCATCCTGTCTATGTCCCGCTGCAACTTTTGGCATCCCTCCAGACCATCCACAACACCACCGATCTTTGTATCGTCGGCGCTAACCCATCCCTCCACTTCTTCATCCAGGTCATTTATGAAAATGACAAACAGCAGGGGCCCCAGAACAGATCCCTGGGGCACTCCACTGGTTACCGACCTCCATGCAGAACAAGATCCATCCACAACCACTCTCTGCCTTCTGCTGGCAAGCCAGTTCTGGATCCACGAGGCCAAAGCCCCTTGGATCCCATGCCCTCTCACCTTCTCCAGAAGCCTTGCATGGGGGACCTTATCAAACGCCTTACTAAAGTCCATGTACACTACATCCACCGCCCTTCCTTCGTCAATGTGTTCAGTCACATTTTCGAAGAACTCAACTAGGCTCGTAAGGCATGACCTGCCCTTGACAAAACCATGCTGACTATTTCTAATCAGTCCAAACTTCTCCAAATGTTCATATATCTTATCCCTCAGAAGCCTCTCCATCAGCTTACCAATCACTGAAGTCAAACTCACCGGTCGGTAATTTCCTGGACTATCCCTGTTCCCTTTCTTAAAGATAGGAACCACATCCGCAATCCTCCAATCCTCCGGAACCTCTCCCGTTTCCATGGACGATGCAAAGATCATCGCCAGGGGCTCTGCAACCACTTCCCTCACCTCCCACAATAACCTGGGGTACATCCCATCCGGTCCCGGCGACTTGTCTATCTTGATAGAATTTAACAGGTCTAACACATCCTCTTTCCTAACATCCACATTATGCTGGCTGCTTTGCCGAGGCACTGGGAGGACAGAGTCAATGGATGGAAGGTTGGTTTGAGTGATGGACTGGGCTATATTCACAACCTTTTGTAATTCATTGTGGTCTTGGGCAGAACAGGAGTCATACCAATCTGTGATACAAAGAAAGAAATGCTTCCTATGGTGCATCTGTAAAAGTTGGTGAGAGTCATAGCTGACATGTCAAATTTGTGTCTCTGTTCATATTCAATTTTCAGCACTTTACCCCCTCCATCCCACTTCTGCCATTTAAAGCAAAGAAAAAAGTTAAATTACAAAGCAGGAATCAAGCAGTGATTCATTAACAGATGACAAACATTCTTCAAGAGACTATATATAGAACACTGTAGGTCAAAAGATTTTGGCTGGAATTCTCCGACCTCACCTGCGGCTAGGATTCTCCTGTCCTACTGAAATGGATGGAGATTTGGCTAAGCACCAAATTCTCCGTTCTCACTGGCAGTGGGGAGCAAGAGTCCCAAGAATTCCAAAGTTCAAATTTTCAAGACACTGAGTAGTTTTTTGAACAGCAGAATGTTTTACCGAAGAGACAAATTTCATCTAAATAATTCAGTAAAAATGCCTTGGCATACCAAGGGTAAGTAGAATTCGAGTTTAAATTTCTCAACTCAGTACTGGGGTGTAGAGACTTCCTGAAAGCAAATGGGATTAAGCTAAAGAAACTGTATAATGGAGGCAATAAAATGGGAGAAGTGTACCATAGGACGGAATTGAAATCTATGTATGAAAGTGGAAAGTATCATAAACAAGACTGGAAAACTAAAGGCATTGATAGGTGAGAGGCTAGCAAGCTGTCTCAGGAAATTCTAGCTATGGAAACGTAGAGATACACAGTACAGAAGCAGGCCCTTCGCCCAACTAACCATGCAGACCAGGCTTCCTAACTAAAGTAGCCTGCTTTGCCTTCATTTTGTCCATATCCCTCGATATCTTTCCTATCTATGTATGTATCCAGATGTACTTTAAAAGTCAAAATTGTGCCCAGCTCTACCACCTCCTCTGGCAGCTCACTCCATACTCGCACCACCTTCTGTGTGAAAAAGTTGTCTCTCCCTTTTAAATCTTTCCCCTCTCTTTATTTAAACCTATGCCCTCTAGTTTTGGATTTCCCCCAACTCTGGGGAAAAGACATAAGAACATGAATATGTTTGTCTCACGTGCAAAGAGGTGATGGATGGACGGGAAGGCACAGATTTTTACAGGTTTGACAGAACCCTGGCTTCCGCAGGACCAGAATCAAAAATTTTCAACCCCATTTTTTAGATGGCCAACCAGAAAAAGGCAAAACAGCAGAAATACAAACTTAATAAAACATTGGACTGGGAGAAGGAAAGGGCATTATCAAAATTCACATTCCTCAAATAATGACTGCACAACGGTACTCGACAAAGGTAGGAGAGTTTAAAACTAGAGGGCATAGGCTTAAAATGAGAGGAGAGAGACACAAATAGGTCCAGAGTGGCAATTTTTTCATACAGAAGGTAGTGAGTGTCTGGAAGGAGTTGCCAGAAGTAATAGTAGAGGCGGTACAATTTTGTCTTTAAAAAAGCATTTAAACAGTTACATGGGTAAGATGAGTATCGAGGGATCTGGGCCAAATGTGGGCAACTTGGACTAGCTTAAGGATTTTAAAGAAAAGGACCGCATGAAGAAGTTGGGCCAAAGGGCCTGTTCCCATGCTGTAAACCTCTATGACTCTATGACATTCATTATACATCAAACTGTGGTAAAGGAAGAGACTAACAGATGGTTCAAAGATAGTTTGCAGAAATGATACTGATGTTATAGTGGACTTAAATTAGCTTGGAATAACTGTACGGATGAGGGTGAAAATTATAAAATCCCCACAGTTCAGATGGAGGCCATTTGGCCCATCGAACTTGTACCGATTCTCCAAAAGAATACCTTACCCAGGCCCTATCCCAGTAACCCCACATATTTACCCCACTAATCCCCCTAACCTGTTCATTTTGAGACACTAAAGGGCAATTTAGCATGGGAAATCCACCTAATCTGCACATCTTTGGAGTGTGGGAGGAAACTAGAGCACTGGGAGGAAACCCAGGCAGACACTGGGAAAAGGTACAAGCTCCACACAGGCAGTGAATGAAGGCTGGAATTGAACCTGGGTCCTTGGTGCTGTGAGGCGGCAGTGCTAACCACTGTGCCACCATGCTGCCCTCAAAACACAACATCTGTCCCAAATTAGTACAAGTCTAATGAGAAAAGACAGCTAGTCCTCTGCCTCATTCCGGGCACTGAACCAAATAAGGAGCTAAAACTCAAAAAACATTCAATGTCACTAAGGGATAAAGAATGCTGCCTCCGATTGGAAATTAAAGGAATGGCAGGGCAGAAGGAAGGACTGGAAGAATATCAGAGTACGGCGTAGAGAAACATGTGTAAATGCAGGAAAAAAAGTGCAGTTGATTCAACTTAAATTACTAACCAAGTCCAAAGAATTTACACTCCAAAATAAAGTTTATTTATTAGTGTCACACGTAGTGTTACTGTGAAAATCCCCTTGTCGCCACACTCTGGCACCTGTTTGGGCACACTGAGAGAGAATTGGTCAATGCACCTAACCAGCACATCTTTTGGACTGTGGGAGGAACCTGGAGCACCCGGAGAAAACCCATGCAGACACAGGAAGAATGTGCGAACTCCGCAGACAGTGACCCCCCCCCCCCAAGTCCGGAATCAAACCTGGGTCTCTGGCGCTGTGAGGCAGCAGTGCTAACCGCTGTGCCACCGTGCTGCCCGCATGTAGCTGTGATACCTGGACATTGTTGATAAAATTGCAGAGTTCTCCCAAACTTAAAATTCTTTGGAAAACATAATTACACCAAGGATGGAAAGAGATAAGGAAGATAATTGTAGATCAATTAGCACTTCATTCATAGGAAAACTGCTAAAGTCTGTAATAATAGAAGCCGTTAGAGAGCACTTACAGCGATAGTGGTGAATCTGTAGAAAGAAACTATGGACTGTTAAAGGGTAATTTCTTCTGCAACTGGCATAGCCAAATAAATGAAATATATGTAAATGGAATGGGGTATGTTACTGGAATTCACTTGTATTCATCCAAATGGAAAGAGACTGAAGCCGTGGTGGTTGGATTGGGAGGTGTATGTTTATAATGTGTAACTCTGTAAATAAATGCTTATAAAAATGTGTAGTGAAAGGCTGCAGTTCTATTCGTCATCACCAGGCTGTCTGGAATTGAACACAAAAGGCCAGAATTTCCAGCACCAGCCCTGCTCTTCCTCCCCATTCTCCCACCCCATCCCCCAGCACCCGTCTCAGGGTGCAAAAAGAAACAGCAATCCACCAGGCTTGTAAAAAGTTTTCAGGAGGAAGAGTTTTCTCTCTCTCCCTCTCTGAGGGTGGGGGGGGAGAAAGGTTTGGAAAAAGCCACAAGCTAAAGGAATGGCTTTTCAACCACCCTGCGGAATCCAGTGTCTCCAAGTTAACTGCTAATGTGCCAGAATTAGATCCCCTGGAATCGCCCAATTTAACAGCCGCAATGTATCACCATCTACATCCATGGGCAAGCCAAACACTGACTCATGCATCTTCTTTAACCTTTTGTCAAGCAATTTAACTTCCTACCTGATCAGGGCACATGTGTTGCATTCTTTGTTATTTTCACAGTTTTTTTTCAAATAACAAATACTCCAGATAGCTGAGTTAGATTGGCTGCTACTAAAACATAAATACGTTTGGGCTGGGTAAAGGTGACAATGGAGGGGAAGGCATTCCCTTTAAACTAACCAGGGGGGGAAGTAGGAGTGGGGGGAATTGGGGTTGAATATCAAAGGGGATAATTCCTCCCCACCCGGGGACACAATAGAATCGGGAAGTCTAGTTTCGGAAGTCAAATAAGGAGACCTCACCCAGGGACCAGTCGTAACTTGTTCGAGATCAATCACCTTAGCTCCAGGACATCACTGCATGAGTTCCTCAGGGTAGCATCTGAGGCCAAGCCATTTCCAATCGCTTCATCAATCACCTTCCCTCCATCGTAATGTCAGAGGTGAGAATGTTCACTGATATTTGCACAATGTTCAGCATCTATTGTGACTCCTCATTTACTGCAGCAGTACATATCCAAATGCAACAAAACCTGGTCAATAGTAAAGCTTGGGCTGACAACTGATAAGTGACAAGTACAAGTGACAGGCAAGAACCATCTACAAGAGAGAATCTAACCATCACATCTTGACATTCAACAACATTACCACCACTGAATCCCCTGCTATCAACACGGGGGAGGGGGGGGGTACCGTTGACCAGAAACCAAACTAGATAAACCAAACTAGGCCATATAAATGCTGTTGTTGCAAGAGCAGGTCAAAAGCTGGCAATCCCATGGTGAATAACTCACCTCCTGACTCCCCAAAGCCTGTCAACCATCTACAAAAGACAAGACAGAGGTGTGATGGAATATTCTCCACCTGCCTGGATAAGTGCAGCTCCAGCAACACTCAGAAACTTGACACCATCCAGGACAAAGCAGTGTGCTTGATTGGAACCCCTCCCACAGACCTCCTGCCACCACCAATGAACAGCAACAGTACTGTGTATATCTATAAGATGCATTCACCAAGGCTCCTTAGGCAACACTTTCTATATGCAAGACCACTTCCATGTAGCAAGAAAAGTGCAGCCTGGGAACATCACCACCTGCAAGTTCCCCTCCAAATCGTTCACCATCCTGATTTGGAAATGTATCAGTGTCGGTGGGTCAAAATCCTAGAACCCGGTCTCTAACAGCACAATGGATGAACCTATACCACACGGACTGTAGCAGTTTAAGAATCACAGAATTGTTTTGATGCAGAAGGAGGCCATTTGGCCTGTCTTGTCTACACCAGCTCTTCAAACGCATATCACAACTCAGTGCCATTCCCTGCCTTTTGCCCCATAGCCCTGCACATTAGATCATTACCTAATAGAAACAATGTCCTCACACATATATCAATTGAACCTGCCTTCGCCCCGATACCAGAACATTCCAGACCCCAACCACTCCTGTGTGAAAAATATTTCTCACATCCCATTTGCTTCTTTTGCAAATCACTTTAAATCCGTGCTGTCTAGCTCTTGATCATTTTACAAGGGTTGAACGGTTTCTCCTTCTCTACTCTGGCCAGCTCTCCCTCATGAATTTGGAATATTTATATCAAATCTCTTCATAGCCTACTTCCCTCCAAGGAGAACAGTCCCAACCTTTCCAATTTCCCTTCATCACTGAGGGCAGCTCACCACCACCTTCTCAAGGCAATAAGAGGCGGGCAACAAAATCTGGCCTAGTTAGTGACACCCATATCCCATGATCCAAGATGGCACCGAAGCAAGCTGTGCCTAGCATACCTTGTAATTCTATCTTTTAATCTCTTTCTATGCTTTTAAAACTCTATTCTAACTCTTTAAAACTACATCTTTGTTTTGAATACACTCTGTACCCTCTCCTTTCCTTCTTAATGAATTGTATGCTTTGTCTGTATAGCATGCACAAAAAACAATACTTTTCACTGTATCCCAATACATGTGACAATATTAAATCAAATCAAATATGGTTAAAAAAAACACTCCAGAAATATTATAAACAAAACTCAGAAAAGACATGTTTTCATTATTCTAAAACACACATCACTGTTTGGCTGTTATGACTCATATTGTTAAAAAATGGTAATATCTCATTAACAAGGCATAACTTTCTCAGGGAGGTGTTAGTAGTGATATCACTCGATAAAATGGGAGGTTTGGAGTCAGAGGCAATTTAATTGGTGGGGGCAGGGAGTTTGGTGGAGGATGTGTCTGGCCATCCCTACTGTAAGATCTCCCCAACCCTCCCCCCAATTCCCCACCCCCACCCACTGTACCTTCCAGAATAACACCTTTCCTCTACACCTGCCTGACTGTCGCCAGAGAGCCATTCCATTGCTCTGCTTCCAGGAGCACCATCGCTCAAAGCCTCCTGCAGTTTCAGGACTGACCAGCACCACTCCCAGTGGCACTGCTGGCCCTGAAACATGCTCTGATTGGCTGGCACCATTTGGACGTCGAATCATCACTTCCAAAGATCACAAGAAATCAATGATTTGATTTGATTTGATTTATTATTAACACTTGTGTTGGGATACAGTGAAAAGTATTGTTTCTTGAGACAATACTATCAAGATGAATCATACCATTCAGAGAGTACATAAGAGAGAGAGTGCAGAATGTAATCTTTCCGTCATAGCTAGGGTGCAGAGAAAGATCAACTTAATATAAGATAGATCCATTCAAAAGTCTGATGGCAGCAGGGAAGAAACTGTTCTTGAGTTGGTTGGTATGTGATCCCAGACTTTTGCATCATTTTCCCAACAGAAAAATTATAGAATCATAGAATCTCTGCAGTCCAGAAGGAGGCCATTCAGCACATCGAGCCTGGACCAACCACATATATTTACCCTTGCTAGTTTTCTTGACATAAGGGGCAATTTAGCATGGTCAAATCCACCTTTCCTGCACATATTTGGAGTGTGGGGAGGAAACCAGAGCACCCGGAGAACGTGCACACTCCACACAGACTGTCACCCGAGGCCAGAATTGAATCTGGGTCCTTGGCGCTCGAGGCAGCAGGGAGACAAGTAGAAGAGAGCATGTCTGGGGTACGTGGGCTCCTTGAATATGCTCATGAATGCTGCCAGTTTCTCTGTTATTACTAACCACAAAATCTGAGGTTTTATTTTGGAGTTCAGGTCAGAATGAGATAACAGCTGAGAGAAACGCTCATGTTTTCAATCACTAGCTCCATTCTTATGTTTCAGGTTAGGTGGTGATGTCCATGGTGCAGATGTGACACCTGTGTTCAGTCTTTGGCAACTAATTGTCTCAGTGTTGTTTCAGGGGCCAGTTGAACTCTTTGGCTGCTCATTCCTCATCTTGCACCAACTCATACATGAAGTCCAACACTTGAGATTCTTTAAAACGGACTCAGCTTGAGACATTAATTGTTGAAAATTGCCCTCGTCCCCAATTTTTGTGGAACTTTATCAGTGGCGTGCTGTGAAATTGGGAGAAATGTCCAGTATAAAATAAATCCTGTAAAATCGCACAGACATGGCGGAGTGGCACAGTGGTTAGCACTGTTGCCTCACAGCTCCAGAAATCTGGTTCAATTCCTGTGCTGAGTCACTGTCTATGCGGAGTCTGCACATTCTCCACATGTCTGTGTGGGTTTCCTCCGGATGCTCCCGGTTTCCTCCCACAGTCTGGATGGTGTGCTGGTTAGGTGCTTTGGCATGCTGAATGCTCCCTCAGTGTACCCGAACAGTTGCCAGAGTGTGGCAACTAGGGGATTTTCACAATAACTTTGTTGCAGTGTTCATGCAAGCCTACTCGTGACACTAATACTAAAAATGAAACTGAAGACTCCTTCACCCACACTTGCCCTCATTCCAAATAAATAAAGATGCGCAATACTCACACAAACATGCAGAGGGCAAAAAAATTAAATATTATAGAGTCCATGGCATCTGTAAAGAAAGGATAATGTCATTTCCAGGGTGTGAGTGTCACTGGCCAGGCTAACATTTATTGCCCATCCCTAGTTGCCCTTCAGAAGGTGGTGGTGGTAAGGTGCCTCCTTGAACCAAGAAGGTCCTTGAGGTAGGTGCACTCACAATGCAGTTGGGGAGGGAATTCCAGGATTTTGACCCCAGCCACAGTGAAGACAATGCTGACAATGTTGACCAGATCAGGTAAGGATGGCAGATTTCCTTCCCTAAAGGACATGAGTGTGGGTATCATGAGCTCTTATTTTTCACAATAACCTTTGATGTGGCACATTATCAAATGTTTTCTGGAAATCTAAATACAGTAGATTCACCGGTTCCCCTTTATCTACCGCATGTTACTTCCTCAAGGGACTCCAATGAATTGATTAAACATGATTTCCCTTTTACAAAACAAATTAATTCTGCCTGATTACCTTTTTTTTTAAGTAGCCTGCTGTAATATGTTTTATAACAGCTTCTAACATTTCCCCTCTGACAGATAGAAAGCTACCTGGTTTGCAGTTTCCTCCTTTCTGTCCCTCTCCCTTTGTGACTAAAGGAGTGACATCTATTATTTTCCAATCCAATGGAACCTTCCCTGAAGCTCAGGAATATTGGAAAATTAAAACCGATGCTTCAGTTCTCTTCCAAACACTTCTTTTAAGACTCTAAGATGAAGTCAGGGATTTGTCTGCCCGTAGCCCTCATCAATTTACTAAGTGGTACTTTAATGGGTCTTTGGAGGTAGAAGTTCCTTCACCAAAATCTCTTTATTTACAACTCTAACAACAGTACACAGAGTTCTATCAGTCAGCAGCCTACCTTCAGGAGTGCCAGAGGAACCGACACACCTGGTTAAAAACACAGAAAAGACTCCCTGATTGGCCCATCAATTGACTCTTAATCAGGGAGTTTGTATTCCAATATGTCTATGCCAACCTCAATGGCTTCATTGAAGTTATTATAGGCACTTACTTCCCTGATGATTATAATTTTCCTGAGTTCCTGCCTCCCCTCCAATTCCAAGTTTAAGTTCAGTCTATTTATTAGTGTTACATTAACACTGCAGTGAAGTTACTGTGAAATTTCCCGAGTTGCCACAGTCTAGCGCCTGTTCGAGTACACTGAGGGAGAATTTAGCACGGCCGATACACCTAAGCAGTACATCTTTCAGACTGTGGGAGGAGACCAGAGCACCTAGAGAAAACCCACACAGATACGGGGAGAATGTGCAGATTCCACACAGACAGTGACCCAAGCCAGGAATCGAATCCAGGTCCCTGATGCTGTGAGGCAGCCGTGTTAACAGCATTCCCGGGATGTTATTTCTTTCCTCCAAAATGAAGACTGATGCAAAATATCTGTTCAATTCATCTGCCATCTCCTAATTTTCCATTACAAATTCCTGACACTCACTTTCTACAAGGTCATGCTCACTTTGTTAACATTTTTCTTTTTGAACTATCTATGGAACCATCTGTTTTTATATTTCTAGCTAACTTTCTCTTCCTCTAATTTTTTTCCTTCCTTATTAATTTTTTAGTCAGTCTATGCTGGTTTTTATATTCTGTACAATCGGCTGACCTGTCACCCACCTTTGCTTGATTGTATGCTTTCTCTTTCAGTTTGATTCTATCTTTAACTTGTTCAGCTAATCACAGATGGTGAACATTCCCCTTGGAATTTTACTTTCTCATTGGAATGTATGTATTCTGTGTATTCTTCCACTGTCTGCCACTGCATCTGTATTGACCTATCCCTTAACCTCATTTACCATGAATTAAATCAACCTCTCCTTCATTTCCCAAACCAAAGTCTTCCTCACATACATTAGATGGGTGATTTATGGAAAAGAAGCTCAAGGAAAGAAGAAGGCGATGGTCCATAATGTTGAGAGCTTTTGTGCCCTCTTAATTGCCCTTACTAAGTTTAAAATACTAGTCTTGGGCCCATTCTTCTTTCTCTCAAACCGAATGTAAAATTCAATGATATGATCTTTGTTGCTTGGGGTACTATCACTCGTTAATTAACAAGGTCATGAATTAATCTGATCTTGTTGCAGAATACCAGGTAACCAACCATTCATAACCATTCATTTACTTTTTTCTTTTGTTTTAAGTTATTCCTGGTTGTAAAAGTCATTCCTTTGTATATGTTTCTAGTTTAATGACTAGGTTTGAATGTATGAGTAAACAATGCATCTGACTTAACCTAAAAAGAATTTGCTGTAAATCATACTAAAATTGATTCACAGACAGGGGGTTCGGGAAACACATCATAGTCTATTACAAAAATTAAAACACCTCTGCTTACAGACAGATGGCAAGGAAGTAAATGGATTTTGCCTCATTCATTGATTTTACAAGCAGTTAATTAAATGGATAATGGTTCTTCATTTGCTCAGTGCCTTGGTCAGAGAGTTACCATGAAGATGCTTTATGCCATGCGAGTTTAGCCTTCAATGGGGCAGGCTCAAATTACAATCCTCAGTAGGTGTGGTGTCAATGAAACAGACTTCAGACAGAAGGATCTGGATTTCGCCAGTGTTTTAACAATCCCTGCATTGGTAACAAACTGATTCAACTCCAGTCAGTCAGTTCAAATAAATTATGTTTGAAGTGAACTAGTCTGGAATCCTCATAAGATTTTTCAATTGTAAATGTGGTCGGAACACCTGCCCCAGTGCCAGGATTTCTATCCTACTTTTTTTCTCTTCCGCTTGCCAGTTTATACTGCACACTTCTCCCACGCCAGGATAGTTACATTGGCATTCCTCTTCCACATCCCTAGTTCAGACTGGTAACCATCCCTCAATCCTCAGGATCTATCAGCTCTGCTTGAGCCAAAATGGTTTCTGAAGTCAAATATGTAATGGATTCATTTGATAGAAGAGAGTAATGGGGAGGCAATGGCCAAATGGTATTATTACTGGAGTATTAATTTAGAAACTTGGCTAATATTCTGGGGATCCAGGTTCAAATCCCACTGCAGCAGATGGTGGAATTTGAATTCAATAAAAAAAAATCTGGAATTAAGAATCTACTGATGACCATTGTCAATTGTCAGAAAAACCCATCAGGTTCACCCAATGTCCTTTAAGGAAGGAAATCTGTCATACTCACCTGGTCTGGCCTACTTGTGACTCCAAAGCCACAGCAATGTGGTTGATTCTTAATTGCTCTCTGAAAAAGCCCAACAAACTATTCAATTATATCAGTTTTTGAAGAAGATAGCTCACCACCACCTTCTCAAGGGCAACTAAGAGTGGGCAATAGATGCTGGCCTAACCAGTAACATTCATGTTCCATGAATGAATTAAAACAACATCTCCTTCATCTCCTAATCCAAAGTCTCTCTCATGCATAATAGAAGAGTGATTTATGGAAAGGAATACCAAGGAAAAAAAGGTGATTGTCCATAATGGTAACTTGTGCATCAGTCTCTGAAGATAATATGCAGGTGCAACAGATGGTAAAGAAGACAAATGGTATGTTGGCCTTCAGTGTGAGAGGTTTCGAGTACAGAAGCAGCGATGTATTGTTGCAATTATACAGGGCCTTGGTGAGGCCACACCTTAAGTATTGTGTGCAGTTTTGATCTGAGGAAAGATGTTCTTAGCCTTGAGGTAGTGCAGCGAAGGTTTATCAAGCTGATTCCGAGATGGGCAGGACTGATGTATGAGGAGAGATTGACTAGATTAGGATTGTTTTCACTGGAGTTCAGATAAATGAGAGGAGATCTCATAGAAACTTATAAAATTCTAAGAGGACTAGACAGGGTAAATGCAGGGAGGATGTTCCCAATGGTGGGGAAGTCCAGAGCCAGGGAATCACAGTCTGAAGATTCAGCATAGCCATCTAAGATGGAAATACCAGACATTTCTTTACCCAGAGAGTGGTAACCTGTGGAATTCATTACCACAGGAAGTAGCTGATGCCAAAACACTGAATGTATTCAAGAGACGGCTGGATATAGCACTTGGGGCGAATGGGATCAAAGGTTATGGGGAGAAAGCAGGATTAGGATGGTCAGCCATGATCGTGATGAATGGCAGAGCAGGTTCAAAGAGCCAAATGGTCTCCTTCTGCCCCTACCTTCTATGTTTCTATGTAATGTTAAGATACTTTATTAACAAATGTGTGAACCAAAAATTTTCTAAATTCCATCATTTCTTTTCCTGGCAGCTCCAATTCGAAAAGTGAAACGATCATAATCGTTCTGAAACTGGAGGTGGAGATTGCCAAGCAACAGAATGCACATTAATCAATTTCAGAAGTAGTATTGTTGTAGGTAGCAACAAGCCTTATGGCATATACCGTCAAGAAGGATGGGAACTGGAACAATATGCTAATAGTGTCACTTCCAAATGCTCCTCTAAACCACAACTATCATTAGTCACAGGGCTGCACGGTGGCACAGTGGTTAGCACTGTTACCTCAAGCGCCAGGGACCCGGGTTCAATTCCCAGCTTGGGTCATGGTCTGTGTGGAGTTTGCACATTCTCCCCATGTCTGTGTGGGTTTCTCCGGGTTCTCCAGTTTCCTCCCACAGTCGAAAGATATGCTGGTTAGGTGGATTGGCCCTTAGTGTTGGGGGACTAGCTGGGATAATACATGAGGCTATGAGGATAGGGCTAAGGTGGAATTGTGGTTGGTGCAGGCTCAATGGGCTGAATGGCCTCCTTCTGCACTGTAGGGACTCTGTGATAAAGTTTCACAGCACTATATAACAAAAATGCAATATTTAATCATCATTTCTGTGTTAAATTACCAATCAAATATCCACCTGACTAAGCACCATGGACAAGATTTTCTAAATTTTATCCTCAGCTAGCATTAATACCCACTGAACTGGTCTAATATCTCTCCAGGTGCAGGGGAAACTCCGGATGGGAATTTTACTGGCGGAAGGAAGTCTCCCATTCCAGGAAAAGGAACACAGTGCTGCTTTATGGGGAGATTGACTGTTGCACCAGAGCAGGAGGAACCTGAACAGAGTCCCACCAGAAAAAAACAGCATCTCTGACAGTGCAGCACGCCTTCAGCACTTACCAGCTTCAGCTGTGTGACCAAGTCCTGAAATCTAAAACCAGGTTCCAACTCTTAGAGGAGACTACTCCCAACTGAGCTGCTGAAGCATTCTTTCCACAAATATCATAACTTGGTATGACTCCTGCTCTAATTCAGACCGCAAGAAACTCCAAAGAATTGTGGATGTAGCCCAATCCATCACTCAAACCAGTCTCCTGTCCATTGACTCTATTTACA
The DNA here is from genome assembly GCA_024679065.1 of Sphyrna mokarran. Classification (NCBI taxonomy): domain Eukaryota; kingdom Metazoa; phylum Chordata; class Chondrichthyes; order Carcharhiniformes; family Carcharhinidae; genus Sphyrna; species Sphyrna mokarran. The sequence goes on from JAGIQG010000005.1 coordinate 23,907,035, forward strand.
CTTCCTACTGTCTCAGAAAAGCAGCCAGCTTAATCAAGGACCCCATGCACCCTGGACAATCTCCCTTCCACCTTTCTCCATCAAGAAAAACATGCATACATCTGAAGTCACGCACTAACCGACTCAAGAACAGCTTCTTCCCTGCTGCCATCTGATATTTGAATGGATTTACCTCACATTATGTTGATCTTTCTCTACACCCTGGCTATGATTGTAACACTGCATTCTGCACTCTCTCCTTTCCTTCTCCATGAATGGCATGCTTTGTCTCACAAAACCAACATGGTTTTGTGAAGAGGAGGTCTTGTCTCATGAACTTCATTGCACTGTTAATGTAAGCCTACTTGTGTCACTAATAAATAAAACCATAGCATCTCCCATTGTGTCATGTAGGACTCCAGCGGGTGGAGAGTTTTCCCCCTGAATTCCACTGAGCTCAATTTTGGGTTCTTGATGCCACATTTGGTCAGAGAAGGAGTGATTGGTGTGTTTAGACCTTGTTTCAAGTATTGTTTGCAATCCTGGCCCCCCCAGGTGGATCTCCATTTATTTCTGGGAGTGAGAAGGTGGTCTACGAGGAGTGAATGAGGCCTGTATACTCGAGAAATTAGAGATGGTGATCTGTTTGAAACATCTGGGATTCTGTGTGTCCTTGATAGAGATAGACTTTCAGAGAATTTTCTCTGCTATGACTAGGCGGCACTAAGCCAGAATAAGGGGTCAGTCACTTAGAACTAAGAGAGAATCATAGAATCCTTACAGTGCAAAAGGAAGGTATTCGGCCCATTGAAATCTGCACTGACAACAATCCCACCCACTCTGCTAATATCCCTGAAACTTGGGTCAATTTAGCACAGCCAAACAAAATGCTCTGTTGGAAAGTAGGTGCAGACATCATGGGCCAAACTGTCTACTTCTGCACTGTAAGGATTCTACAGTTCTCCAGTTTTCAATATCCTATTTATAGCATATAAGAAAAACATAAAGAATATAAGTAGTAGCCAGAATAGTCCATTCGGCCTTCCGACTTGTTTTACTGTTAAATATCATGGCGGATCTTCTATCTCAACTTCATTTCCCTAGTCCCCTCCTCATATAGAACATAGAACATTACAGCACAGAACAGGCCCTTCGGCCTTCGATGTTGCGCCAACCAATATAAAAAGCAATGCCCCTCCAAACTAAACCATCCCCTTCTCTTCCATATACTTATCAACTAACCTCTTAAACGCCATCAAACTTGGCGCATCTACAACTGCTGCAGGCAGGGCATTCCACTCCCGAACCACCCTTTGGGTAAAGAACCTACCTCTGATATCCGTCCTATAACTATCACCCCTTCATTTAAAGCTGTGTCCCCTCGTGCTAGCTTTCTCCATCCTAGGAAAAAGGCTATCACTGTCCAACCTATCTAAACCTCTAATCATCTTATAAGCTTCAATAAGATCCCCTCTTAGCCGCCTCCTTTCTAACGAAAACAACCTCAAATCCTTCAACCTCTCTTCATAGGACCTGCCCTCCATACCAGGCACCATCCTGGTAAACCCCCTCTGTACCCTCTCCAATGCCTCCACATCTTTCTTATAATGTGGCGACCAGAACTGCACACAATACTCCAAGTGCGGCCGCACTATAGTTTTGTACAGTTGCAACATGACGTTGCGGCTCCGAAATTCAATCCCCCTACCAATAAAAGCCAAGACTCCATATTCCTTCTTAACAACCTTCTCGACTTGACTGCCTACTTTCAGGGATCTATGCACATACACACCAAGATCCCTCCGTTCATCAAGACTACTAAGAATCCTACCATTAGCCCTATACTCTACACATTTATTATTTCTGCCATAGTGCATTACCTCACACTTTTCCACATTAAACTCCATTTGCCACCTCTCGGCCCAGCTCTGCAACTTGTCTAAGTCCCTCTGCAAACTATAACACCCCTCTTCACTATCTACCACTCCACCGACTTTAGTGTCCTCTGCAAATTTACTGATCCATCCCTCACTACCCTCATCCAGATCATTTATAAAAATTACAAACAGCAGGGGCCCCAAAACAGACCCCTGAGGTACACCACTTGTAACCGAACTCCACGATGACTATCTCCCATCCACCACCACCCTCTGTCTTCTATCTACTAGCCAATTCCTAACCCAATTAGCTAAATCACCTTCTATCCCATACATCTGCATTTTCTGCAGAAGTCTTCCATGGGCCACCTTATCCAACGCCTTACTAAAGTCCATATATACCACATCAACCGCCTTACCCCCATCCACCTCTTTGGTCACTTTTTCAAAAAACTCAATAAGGTTAGTAAGGCACGACCTACCCTTCACACAACCATGCTGACTATCCCCAATCAATTCATTTCTCTCTAAATAACTATAAATCCGATCCCTAATTATTCTCTCCAATACTTTGCCCACGACAGAAGTAAGACTCACTGGCCTATAATTCCCTGGAAGGTCTCTCTTCCCCTTCTTGAACAACGGGACCACATTCGCTATCCTCCAGTCCTCCGGAACCATACCCGTAACCAACGACGACCTGAAGATCAGAGCCAGAGGCTCTGCAATCTCCTCTCTTGCCTCCCAAAGAATCCTAGGGTAAATCCCGTCCGGCCCAGGGGACTTATCCAACTTCAAACCCTCAAGAATATCTAGCACATCCTCCCTATCTACTTCGATACTTTCCAGTTTGCTACCCTGTACCTCAGTGTTTTCCATAACTACATTTACATCACCCTGCGTGAATAAAATATCACATGATTCTCACAGGATCCAAAATATCAATCTTAGCCCTGAAAATCCAGAATATCCCAGTATTCTCAGCACTCTGGGGCAGAGAATTCTACTGGTTCACAATTCTCCAAGTGAAGAAATAGGGCAACACAGTGACACAGTGGTTAGCACTGCTGCCTTACAGTGCCAGGCACCCGGGTTCAATTCCCAGCTTGGGTCAGCACATTCTCCCTGTCTCCGTGTGGATTTTCTCTGGGTGCTCCAGTCTTTTTCCCACAGTCCAAAGACGCGCGGGTTAAGTGCATTGATCGTGCTAAATTGCCTCTTAGTGTCCCGGGATGCGGAGCTTAGAGGGGTGAGTCGAGCAAGTATGTGGGGTTACAGAGATAGAGTGGGATTGTTGCTGGTGCAGGCTCGATGGGCCAAATGGCGTCCTTCTGTACTGCAGGGATTTTATGTGAGGGGCAAGTTTTTTACACAGAGAATGGTAAGTGTCCGGAACGCACTGCCAGGGTTGGTGGTGCTGGCAGATATGATAGGGGCTTTTAGATAAACACGTGAATATGCAGGAATCGAGGGATATGGACTGAGGGCAGGCTGAAGGGATTGGTTTAACTTGGCATCATGTTCAGCACAACGTGGTCTGAAGGGCCTGATGCTGTACTGGTCTGTGTTCTATTGTTGAGCTGTCAAATAACCATCAGAAATATTTCTCTTTACAGTCCATGCTGAAAAAACTGAACAACAAGAGTTAAAAATTATATTAAACTAATTAAATTATATTTGAGTCTATTAACTTGGACTACTTATCATTCAAACTCCTTGTGCTAATTTGTTTAATTCTCTGCTCTCCTCACATCAGCTGAAGCCAGAACTGCAGGCAAAATCGTACAGATGGTCAGGCAGGACATTTCTTTGCTACAGTCCCCAACAGAAAACAAAACTAGGTCAACTTGGCCCTTCAGTCTACGATCAAACAGCCTGATGAAGAGTAGATGAAAATTGTTCTCAACAATCACAGAAGGCCCTTTAACTTGGACTAATTGCCATCAAAATGGAAGACAGGCATATGCTGCTTTAATTCTCGATTAACTACTGGAACCCATCCTTATGTATGAACTAAGAAAGAGGCACAACTAATGTCTACACAAATGTAAGCTAATTCAGGCGTATTTAATTAAAAGTTGGTTCCCCAGTGTTTGCACTGATGCTACTGTTTCTTTTAAAGCTTTAATATGTTCTCATCATCGGTTTAGGAAAGCATCCACAAAGTCTTTGTGATCAAATGTTATTTTATTCCTTTTTTTTGTTGTTTTGTAATGAACCATAAAGGATCTTGAATGTAACCCCATCCATCCCTCAAACCAGCTTCCCTTCTATTAACTCTGCCTATACTTCCTGCTGCCTTGGAAAAGCAGCCAGCATAATCAAGGAGCACCCTCCCCCCCCCCGCTCCGGACACACTCTCTTCCACCAAAACAGAAAATGCTGGAAAATCTCAGCAGGTCCGGCAGCATCTGTCAAGTGAAAAAAGAGCTGACGTCTTAAATCCAAACTTTGTCAAAGTTTTGAGATTCCTGCATCCATAGTAACTTGCTTTTATACTCTCTTCCACCTTCTGTCGGGAGAAAGAGAAAATGTCATGTACCAATTGACTCAAAACAGCGTCTACCTGACTGCCATCAGACCTTTGAATGGATCTAACTTGCATTAAGTTGATAAAAACAAAATACTGCAGATGCTGGAATCTGAAACAAAAACAGAAAAGATTGGAAAATCTCAATGATCTGACAGCATCTGTGAGGAGAGAATAGATCCAGTGTTTTGAGTCCAGATGATCCTTCATCAGAGCTAAGAGCAAAGGGAATCACCATTAACTTTTAAAGATCCTGCCTAATACCATCAAAATTGGCCTTGTCCAATTTAGAATTTTAACTTTTGGGCCAGACCTATCATTCTCCATAGCTATTAGCAAAACTAATGGAATTATGGCCACTAGAATCAAAGTGATCCCTCACTTACACTTCTGTGTTTTTCCTTATTTCCCAAGTGGAGGTCATGTTTTGCCCCCTCTCTGGTCAGGCCTTCCACATACTGAATGACAAATTCCTGCTGAACACACTCAACCAATTTCTCTCCATCCAATTCTCTAATACTATGGCTTTCCCAGTCAATGTTGGGAAAGTTAAAATCCCCTACTATGACCACCCCATTTTTCTTGGAGCTATCTGTAATCTCCTTACATATTTGCTCCTCAATTTCCTACTGACTATTTGGGGGCCTATAGTACAACCCTATCAAAGTGATTTTCCCCTCCTTATCTTTCAATTCTACCCATACAGATTCAGCGCCGAACCCATGGGTATATTCCCTCTCAGTGCAGACGTGATATTTTTCCTAATCAAAAATGCTTCCTCTCTTATCTCCTGTTCTATCTTTCCTGTAGCATCTGCATGCTGGAACATTGGGCTGTTAGTCCTGTACCTCCCTTAGCCATGTTTCAGTAATTGCTATAATATCCCAGTCCCACATACCCATCAATACACTGAGTTTATCTGCCTTGCCCATCAGGCCTTTTGCATTGAAATAAATGCAGTTTATTCTGGACCTCCCTTTCTCTCTGTCTTGCTTTTGTCTGATCTGTCTGGTACTAGGATTACCAACACTGTCTTTACTAATTAATGTTCTCTCTTTAAGTTCTGTGCTGTCCTCAACCTTCTCTTCTGTCTCCCTACTGCCTTGGATCCTACTCCCCTGCCAAACTAGACCAAAAAGGCTCCATGAAATAAGAGATAAAGTTCTTGTTGGTGTTGTGTGCAGAAAGTAGATTACTCAGAAAAATAAAGGCAAAATATCACTAATGCTGGAATCTCAAACAAAAGCAAAAAATGCTGGAGAAGATGACAGCACCTGTGAAGAGGGGCATTGCTGCTCCCAGTGTGATCTCTTGTATATCGGAGAGACAAGCGTAGACAGGGTGATTGTTTTGCTGAGCAACTTCAGTCCATAAGGTCCTTGATTATGCTGGCTGCTTTTCCAAGGCAGCGGGAAGTGTAGGCAGTGTCAATGGATGGGAGGCTAGTTTGAGTGATGGACTGGGCAATGTTCATGATTCTTTGTAGTTTCTTTTGGTTTTGGGCAGAGCAGGAGCTATACCGAGCTGTGATACACCGGAAAGAATGTTTTCTATGCTGCATTTGTAAAAGTTGGTGAGAGTCGCAGTGGACATACCACATTATTTAGCCTCCTGAATAGTAAAGATAGTTAGTGGGCTTTCTTAACAAAGCACAAGTATACAATGTCAGAATATTTTATATTTCATCATTTCAAATTACCGGACACGGAAGGTCTTTGTGATCTTCTGCTTTAGCCATGTTTGTCTTTTGTTTAGTCACAAAGTGCTTCATCCTATCCTTTCACCGAATGGGTGAGATTTTCACATTGCTCATGTCTTAATTCAATCCTGTGTGTTCATTGAAGTTTGATAACTTTTTAGTTAATACAGTCGATGCTTGTAACTATTTTACTGTTTAAGAAATTGGAAGAGGAGTGAAGCACCCGGTCCCACTGAGCCTGCTTGATTATTCATTATGATTGCCACCGATCTTGGGTTTCAACTCCATTTCCCCGCCCATTCTCCAAATCTCTTAGTTCCCCATGAGATGGAAAATCTGTCTATTCCAGCATTCCTTATCTTCAACACTGGAGCATCCACAATCTTCTGCGGTAAAGAATTCCAAAGATTCACAATTCTTTGAATGAAATCTCCTTGGAGTGGTGGCACAGTGATTAACCAGAGGGACCAGAGTTCAATTCCTGGCTTTGGGCCAGTGTCTCAGCAGCATCTGCACATTCTCCCCGTGTCTGTGTGGGTTTGCTCCGGTTTCCTCCCATAGTCTGAAAGACATTTGCCATGCCAAATTCTCCCTCAGTGTACCCGAACAGGTGTCGGAGTGTGGCGACTAGGGCGATTTTCACAGTAACTTCATTGCAGTGTAAATGTAAGCCTACTGGTGACACTAATAAATAACCTTTAGCTTAAAAAAAACTGCCATCTTTCTTGAAACTGTGCCTCCATCTTTTAGATTCTCTGATCAGCAGAAACAATCCTTCAGCATCTACCCTATCAAACTCTTTCAGGATTTTATAGCCTTCAATCACCTGTCATTTGTTGTAACTTCAGAGGATTTAAACCCAATTTACTCAGTCAGACAAACCTTAATCAGGCTGATAGGATTAAGGAGCTTTCGTTAGATATGTTAAGAGTAGAAGATTGGTTAGGGCAAGATTAGGGCCAGTCATAGACAGCAGTGGGAAGTTGTGCGTGGAGCCTGAAGAGATTGGAGAGGCACTGAATAAATATTTCTCTGCGGTATTCACGCAGGGAGATGTAAATGTAGTTGTGGAGAACACTGAGGTACAGGGTTGCAAACTGGAAAGTATCGAAGTAGATAGGGAGGATGTGCTAGATATTCTCGAGGGTTTGAAGTTGGATAAGTTCCCTGGGCCGGACGGGATTTACCCTAGGATTCTCTGGGAGGCGAGAGAGGAGATTGCAGAGCCTCTGGCTCTGATCTTCAGGTCGTCGTTGGTTACGGGTGTGGTTCCGGAGGACTGGAGGATAGCGAATATGGTCCCATTGTTCAAGAAGGGGAAGAGAGACCTTCCAGGGAATTATAGGCCAGTGAGTCTTACTTCTGTTGTGGCAAAGTATTGGAGAGAATTATTAGGGATAGGATTTATAGTTATTTAGAGAGAAATGAATGATTGGGGATAGTCAGCATGGTTTTGTGAAGGGTAGGTCGTGCCTTACTAACCTTATTGAGTTTTTTGAAAAAGTGACCAAAGAGGTGGATGGGGGTAAGGCAGTTGATGTGGTATATATGGACTTTAGTAAGGGGTTCGATAAGGTGGCCCATGGAAGGCTTCTGTAGAAAATGCAGATGTATGGGATAGAGGGTGATTTAGCTAATTGGATTAGGAATTGGCTAGCAGAGAGAAGACAGAGGGTGGTGGTTGATGGGAGATATTCATCGTGGAGTTCGGTGACAAGTGGTGTACCTCAGGGGTCTGTTTTGGGGCCCCTGCTGTTTGTAATTTTTATAAATGATCTGGATGAGGGTATTGAAGGATGGATTAGTAAATTTGCAGGTGACACTAAAGTCGGTGGAGTGGTAGATAGTGAAGAGGGGTGTTATAGTTTTCAGAGGGACTTAGACAAGTTGCAGAGCTGGGCCGAGAGGTGGCAAATGGAGTTTAATGTGGAAAAGTGTGAGGTAATGCACTATGGCAGAAATAATAAATGTGTAGAGAATAGGGCAAATGGTAGGATTCTTAGTAGTCTAGATGAACAGAGGGATCTTGGTGTGTATGTGCATATATCCCTGAAAGTAGGCAGTCAAGTCGAGAAGGTTGTTAAGAAGGCATATGGAGTCTTAGCTTTTATTGGTAGGGGGATTGAATTCCGGAGCCGCAACGTCATGTTGCAACTGTACAAAACTCTAGTGCGGCCGCACTTGGAGTATTGTGTGCAGTTCTGGTCCCCACATTATAAGAAAGATGTGGAGGCATCGGAGAGGGTACAGAGGAGGTTGACCAGGATGTTGCCTGGTATGGAGGGCAGGTCTTATGAAGAGAGGCTGAGGGATTTGAGGTTGTTTTCGTTAGAGAGGATGCGGCTAAGAGGAGACCTTATCGAAGCATATAAGATGATTAGAGGTTTAGATAGGGTGGACAGTGATAGCCTTTTTCCTAGGATGGAGAAAGCTAGCACGAGGGGACACAGCTTTAAATGAAGGGGTGATAGTTATAGGACGGATATCAGAGGTAGGTTCTTTACCCAGAGGGTGGTTAGGGAGTGGAATGCCCTGCCTGCGGCAGGTGTAGATGCGCCAAGTTTGGTGGCGTTTAAGAGGTTAGTTGATAAGTTTATGGAAGAGAAGGGGATGGTTTAGTTTGGAGGGTCATTGCTTTTTATAATGGTCGGCGCAACATCGAAGGCTGAAGGGCCTGTTCTGCGCTGTAATGTTCTATGTTCTATGTTCTAAACCCTTCATCCCAGGGACTGAGTTAGTGAACATTCACTTGATCCCCTGCAATGCAAGTATATCATATTTTAAATGTGGGAACCAAAGCCATACACAGTAGTCAAGAGCCTGTACGAAAGTAGCAAGACTTATTTATTCTGTTCTCCAATTCTTTTGTTATAAAGACCAATTCTTTTGCCTGTCTAATTACTTGCTGTAACTGCATGCTAACTTCCTCTTCTTCTTGTACATGTGGACCCAAGTCTCCTTGAACATCAACACTTACAAGTTTCTCACTTCTTAAAAAATATTCTGCTTTTCTCTTCTTGTGACTGAAGTGAATGAATTCCCACTTCCCTATATCAGAGGATAGCACAGTAGCACAGTGGTTAGCACAGCACCAGGGACATGGGTTCGAAATCTGGCTTGGGTCACTGTCCATGTGGAATTTGTGTGTTCTCCCTGTGTCTGAGTGGGTTTCCTGCGGGTACTCCAGTTTCCTCCCACAGCCCAAAGATGTGCAGGTTAGTTGGACTGGCCATGCTAAACTGCATCTAATGTCAGGGGAACTAGCTATGTGGGTATGGGATAGGGCCTGGGTTGGACTGGGTCAGTGCAGACTTGATGGGCCGTTTGGGCTCCTTTTGCACTGTAGGATTCTATGATTCCATGATAATGCTCCATTTGCCATCTTGGTGCCCACTCAACTGATCTGTCTCTCTATAGCTTCTTTCCTACCTACAGTTTTCATACCAACATATGAAATAGGAGCAGAAAGAGGACATTGAGGCTGCTCAACCACTCAACAAGCACGTGGCTGGTCTGTTTGTGTTCTGAATTCCCACATTCCCATCTACCCCTGATAACTTTCGATTCCCTTGCCTAACAAGAGTGGCATGGTGGTACAGTGTTTAGCACTACTGCCTCACAGCGCCAGAGACCTGGGTTTGGGTCATTGTCTGTGTGGAGTCTGCACGTTTTCTCTGTGCAGCAATTATGGGATTTTCACAATAACTTCATTGCAGTGTTAATGTAAACCTACTGTGACACTAATAAATAAACTTTAAGCTTCAAGAGAACTTATCTATCTCTACCTTAACCATATTCAATGACCCTGTGCCTACCACCAAAATAACACAACATCAGAGAGAAAATAATTCTCCTCATCTCTGACCTATAAGATCAACCCTTAATTTTAAAGCAGTGCCCCCTAGTTCTGGGCTCACCACAAGAAGAAACATCATTTCCACATCTGTCTTGTCAATACTGTTCAGGATTTTATATACGTTAAGCAAATCCTCCCTCATTCTTCAAAACTCCAGTAGAAACAAAGCCAGCATAAACTCATTAAATGTTACATTGGCAGGGATGAAAATGCTATGAGGGGGGGAGCTAATGTGGGGTCTTTTTTATTCATCCATGAGACATGGAGATCACTGGCTGGTCAGCATTTGTTGTCCATCCACAGTTGCCCCGTGAGTCAACCACGTTGCCATGGCTCTGGAGTCACGTGTAGGACAGACGGGATAAGGACGGCAGATTTCCTTCCCTAAGGGACATGAGTGAACCAGATGGGTTTTAACAACAATCAACAATGGTTTCACTGTTATTGACAGATTCTTAATATTTTTTATACAACTCAAATTGCACCATCTGCCATGGTGGGATTCGAACCCGAGTACCCCAGAACATTAGTTGAGTTTCTGGATTAATAATATACCGATAGTCCACTTGGCCTCCCCTAATATGCTGAGGGAGATGTTTAATTGTATTCAAATGTATTTAAATGTATTGTAACCTGGTTCACGCCCATTATGCCGCCAGTGAGAGGGTGGGGGGGGTGACAAAAAAAATCACAGATCATGACCTCACCAGTGAGATTCACAATTTCTGGGCTTTGCCGGATTGTGAGACCACCACAAACCAACCCCACCCCCCGACTCACCCCACCTCACTCATCCTGTGGATGGAGACTGAAGGTCAGGATTGCCCTTCCCATGTCCTCATCAAGCCCTGTATGACCGGAGCATCAGATCTTTACTTCTATGTTCAATTGCTATCGTAATAAAGGCTAGCATTCCATTGGTTATTTTAATTACCTGCTGCAGCTCCATGCTAACTTTTTGTGACTCATGTGCCAAGACACTTAGATCTTTCTAAACCTTGGGATTCTGTAGTCGTTCTCCATTTAAGTAATACTCTGCATTTTTTATTCTTCCTGCCATAGTAAATACATTTTCCCACATTGTATTCCATTTGCCAGAGTTTTGTCTACTCACTCGACCTATCTATATCCAATTACACACTCCTTATGCCTTTGGCACAGCATCCTTTCCTACCTAACTTTATGTTATCTGCAAATTTAGCTACCATGCCTTCACTCTTCTTATCTAAATCATTGATGTAATTTGTAAAAAGTTGAGATTCCAACACAGACACCTACAGGACTCCATTTATCACATCCTGCTAGCCAGAAAACAGCCCATTTATGCATATTCTCTGTTTTCTGTTAGCCAATCTTCTACTGTTAGTGGGTCTGAAGACTATTCCCAGGAGTGACTTCTTTCCCCTGCTAATCCTCCTCTCCACCCAAATTGCTTTTATATCCTGAATTTCAAAATGAAGGTACCTCTAACTATTGCAGCAATGCCATTCTTCATTAACAGTGCTATTCCTCCACCTTTACCTCACTTTCTATTCTTTTCAAATATTATCTATCCCTCAGTATTCAGAATCCAATCCTGTTATCCTGCAGTCACTTCTCTATAATAGCTATCAGATTGTATTTATTTATTTCAATGTGCACTATCACTTTGTAACTTTGTTATGGATGCTCTATGCAATCAAATACAGAGCTTTTCGTTTTGTCTTTTTGCTATCTTTTAACGCCTGCGCTTGATTTTTTTGTGTAGTCTTAGGTTTTTCCTTCTGTTGCACTCTGCCATTCTCTGACCCTCGTTTCCCTTATTATTATTTTATTGCCTTGACTAATTGCTCTCAGTAGAGTGAGAACCAATTCCTACAGGGTCAGAAAGATACCAAAAGGAAATAAGCACTTCCTTCCCCTCTCACCAAACTCTAAGTCTGCACTCAGTTTCCTCAGCTGCATTCATTTGCCTTGACTGCACTAAAGAACCCTGAACTTAGAGAAAACTGATCTCGGGCTACAGTAACCACATTCAACCAGTTAGCTGCTTAACTAATCAGCTTCCATAACTTAAAATAGCCTTTCCACCTAGCTTGGTATTATCAGCAAATTTAGAATGTCCCTTAATCTAAGTTAATATAGATTGTAAATAGCTGAGGTTATTGCATTGATCCTTGCAGCACTCCACTATTCACTGCCTGCCAACTTTACAACACCCCATTTATGTACACTGTCTATTTTCTATCTGTTAATCAATCTCAATCCATGCTCAGAGGTTACCCCCAACTTCATGAGTCCTTATTTTACCTGTTAACCTTTTGCGCAGCACCTTATCAAATATCTTTTGGAAATCCAGATATAATACTTCTACTGGTTCCCCTCTAACTAGTTAAATCCTCAAAAAACACGAATAAATTTGTCAAACAGGACTCGTCTTCAGTAAAATCATGTTGACTTGATCTAATCATCCTATACTATTCTACACAGATTGTTAAGACTTCTGTAAGAATACTGCAGTTGTACAGAGCATTGGTGAGGCCACACAATTGTGTGAAGATTTTGTGCCCTTATCTGAGGAAGAAGAGAAAAACAAAAAAACTAGAAGCAGGAGTAGGCCATTCGGCCCTTTGAGTCTGCTTTGCCATTTATTTTGATCATAGTTGATCAGTGAATTCAATATCCTGATTCCCCCTTTCACCTCATATCCCTTGATCATTTGTAGTCAAGTTTCCTCTCACTGTCTGGTACATTGGCCACGCTAAATCCTCCCTCAGTGTATCCAAACAGGTGCCGGAATGTGGCGACTGAGGGATTTTCACTGTAACTTCATTGTTGTGTTAATATAAAGCTACTTGTAACAATAATAGATACATTTAAACCCTCACAAAAAGCTGTAGGTTCTCCGTTGCTGGATATACTTAAGACAGAGGTCAATAGTTTTTTGGTATTAAGGGAATGGAGGGATGTACGGATTACGCTGGAATGTGGAATGGAGGCAGAAAAACCACCATGTTCATGTTGAATGGGAAAACAAGTCCAGACATCCAGAACAAGGCGCATACACGCACTGGGTCATGCGAGGGCTGCTCTTGGATGTTCCTTCGAGAGTAGCCTAGTGCTTCACGTCGTTAGTGTACGCTTAAACTGGACCATCTGACAGGCAATATGACAGCTCAGTGACTATCACTGTTTGCTGTGCAGGTACATGGATTTGGGCCGGTGTCTGCAGGAGTTTGCACATTTTCCCCATGATTGCATGGGTTTTCTCCGATTGCTCCAGTTTCCCTCCACATCCCAAAAACGTGCTCTTAGGCTGATTGGTGTAACAAATTGTCCCTAAATTAGTTCTCCCTCAATCTTCCCCAATAGGTGTAGACAAAGGTCATAAGTAGAGGAGGGCACTCATAATGTTAAAATGGCAGCACTGGCTCATTGGGCCGAATGGCCTGTTTCCCGTGCTGTGTTGTTCTTCTTTGATCTTATTCCAAATCCTATTTCTTCTGTTCTTATTATTTATGGAATGGCAGCTCTTGCCCAATATCGATCAAGTTCCATGAGAAAACATTGTCAATGGGCATGATGCATCATATTATTGTCCCCTATAGGATGCTTTTCATTCATATGAAATAACAGTCCACGCAAGTCTATTGGACTATGTCAATAAGAGATAGGAGATCAATCGAAAGGAAGTGTGTTGTGCAATCCCAGTTTCACTTTTGCCTGTTCAGCAGAGCACATCCGCACAGCTCTGCTGCTCATATATCTTCAATGTCCATGTACAACTGTTTCAGAATGCCTCACCTTAATCAATGAATCTGATAGAAGTCTACAAGATTATGAGGGCCACGGCCAGAGCAGAGAGTCACAAGCTTTTTCCCAGGGTAGAAGAGTGAATTACTAGGAGGCATGGGTTCAAGGGGCAAGGTTTAAAGGAAATGTACGAGGCAAGGTTTTTACCGGAACTCACTGCCGGGGGAGGTAGTGGAAGCTGATATGAAAGTGACTTTTAAGGGGTATCTGGACAAATACAAGAATAGAATAGGAATAAGGGGATATGGTCCCCGGAAGGGTAGAGAATTTTAGTTCAAATGCACAGCATGGTCAGTGCTGGCTCGGAGGGGCGAAGGACCCGTTTCGATGTTATGATTTTCTTTGTTTTTCTTTGACTCCATAGACTAGATTCCGAATCACTTCCAAGTGCTTTAATATTATAGAAATGAAACATAGCCATTGCCTAGTTTACCGACGTATTGAAGAGAGGATATAGAAATAGGCTGAAGGGAATAAATAATGGGCCTTGGGTTAGAGAAGCAATTACGACGTGGTTAACTACATGAACCAAACTTGTGTAAAGTAATGTTAAAGTGAGCTGTAAGAAAATTGCTTTTCAGAGGATTGGTATTAAAAAAAAGTCTTTCGAAACCTTTTGACCTGTTTTAGAACCTTGTCAGGTCATATATCCGTTGGAACTGATTGGTTGCTTAACGACGCAGTATATTTGACACAGTTGACAGGTTTGAGTTGCTCTGTTACTTGGAGGTTGTCTTTTGAAGGTCTCTTTGGGGCTACAGCATCTCTCTGACTTGCTGATACTTTGTGTTCCGAAACTCTGATAGTGCCTGTCATCTGATGTACATTCTGTCCTCAACATTGCTGTTTTTAGAAACAAGTAGAGCCTTCAGAAAAGATGTTCACTTACCTCAACCACAAAAAAGGGGCTAACTTGAATAGTTTGTCGGGCTCCTGCTCCATAGCTACTCATTGAGTAGCAGGTGGCAAGGGCTGTGCCCTCATAATGGGCAAGGTTTGGCCACATAATGCAGACTATTGAATTCCGCAGGGTTCCTCCAGGGCGATACAAGTGCTGGGAGGATGGTGCCAATGGTGTGTCCCAATCCATTTTATTTGGGAGCACAGCTTTCAGGGTGTGCATGCTGCACAAGTCTGCACGGGTTGTGTACCAGAGTCATGTCATCAGTGGGTAACACTTGTCACTCAGTGGCCGTCCTTTGGTTAGGTCAAATGGGGCTGATATTGTAGACTGGTACAGAATGAAGGCATTGTGACTGCTGCTGGATACCAGGCATTGATCTACATGATTCACTGCCTAAAGTCACACCCCAGATAAGTGGAATCCTTTTTTGTATGACATGCAGTGCAGACAAAGCTAAAGTTATTTATTGGTGACACAAATTAGGCTTACGTTAACACTGCAACAGTGTTACTGTGAAAATCCCCTAGTTGCCACACTCCAATGCCTGTTGGGGTACACTGAGGGAGAATTTAGCATGGCCAATGCACCTAATCAGCACGTCTTTCGCACTGTGAGAGGAAACCGGACCATCCAGAGGAAACCCACGCAGATGCGGGGAGAACGTGCGGACTCTGCACAGACAGTGACCCAAGCCAGGAATCGAACCCGGGTCCCTGGCACTGTGAGGCATAGAACATAGAGAACATAGAACATAGAACATTACAGCACAGTACAGGCCCTTCGGCCCTCGATGTTGCGCCGGCCAGTGGACCCTCTGACCTAAACTATTCCAATATCATCCATATGCCTATCCATCGACCATTTGAATGCCCCCAAAGTAGGCGAGTCCACAACTGCTGCAGGGAGGGCATTCCACGCCCTCACCACCCTCTGTGTAAAGAACCTGTCTCTGACATCCGTCCTATAACTACCACCTCTTAATTTAAAGTTATGTCCCCTCGTGTTGGTCATCACCATCCGAGGAAAAAGGCTCTCACTATCCACCCTATCCAGTCCTTTGATCATCTTATACGCCTCAATTAGGTCACCGCGTAACCTTCTTCTCTCTAATGAAAATAACCTCAGGTCCCTCAGCCTTTCCTCATAAGGCCTTCCCACCATACCAGGCAACATCCTGGTAAACCTCCTCTGCACCCTTTCCAATGCTTCCACATCTTTCTTATAATGCAGCGACCAGAACTGTACGCAATACTCCAAGTGCAGCCGCACCAGAGTTTTGTACAGTTGTAACATAACCTCACGGCTCCTAAATTCAATCCCTCTACCAATAAAAGCTAACACACCGTACGCCTTCTTAACAACTTTATCAACCTGGATGCCAACTTTCAAAGAGCTATGTACTTGTACCCCAAGATCCCTCTGCTCGACAACACTATTAAGGGTCCTTCCATTAGCCCTATATTTCATATGCCTGTTATTCCTACCAAAGTGAATCACCTCACACTTATCCGTATTGAATTCCATTTGCCACCTCACGGCCCAGCTCTGCAACCTATCTATGTCCCTCTGCAAACTGTAACATCCATCCTCGCTGTCTACAACTCCCCCCACTTTGGTATCATCAGCAAATTTACTAATCCAACCCTCTACACCCTCATCTAGGTCATTTATAAAAAATGACAAACAGCAGTGGCCCTAAAACAGATCCTTGAGGTACACCACTTGTAACTGCACTCCAGGTTGAATATTTCCCATCAACCACCACCCTCTGTCTTCTATCAGCTAGCCAATTCCTAATCCAATTTGCTAAATCACCTTCAATTCATCTGCACTTTTTGCAGTAGCCTACCATGGGGAACCTTATCAAACGCTTTGCTAAAATCCATATACACTACATCAACTGCCTTACCCTTATCTACCTCTTTGGTCACCTCCTCAAAAAACTCAATAAGGTTTATGAGGCACGACCTACCCTTCACAAAACCGTGCTGACTATCCCTAATCAATTTATTTCTCTCTAGATGCTTATAAATCCTATCCCTTATAATTCTTTCCAAGACTTTGCCCACAACAGAAGTCAGGCTCACCGGTCTATAATTTCCAGGATGGTCCCTACTCCCCTTTTTGAACAAAGGGACAACATTTGCCATCCTCCAGTCTTCCGGCACTATACCTGTAGCCAACGACGACATGAAGATCAAAGCCAAAAGCTCTGCAATCTCCTCTCTAGCCTCCCAGAGAATCCTAGGGTAAATCCCATCTGGCCCAGGGGACTTATCAATTTTCATACCCTCAAGATTTGTTAACACCTCCTCCTTATAAACCTCAATCCTGCCCAGTCTACAACCTGGTATCGCAGTATTCTCCCCGACAACATTGTCTTTCTGTCAACAGGCAGCAGAGATAAGCACTAAATGTGCATTCAATCAATAGCTGCCTGTGCCATCAGGAAACCTGTAATCCCAGCAAAGCTGTATCTCTCCTCACGTACCAATCTCTGGCAGAAGAAAATGAAATGTCGCTGTATCTTGCAGAGTAGAGAGTCTCAAGAACTTCATTTAAGGAGGCCTGAAATGTAAACTGTGAGATGTCGCAAATATTTCTAGATCTTGCCTGGAAGAAGCCAAACACATAAAAATTCATTTTCACACTCACATTCATAGCTTTTGGTAAAACCAGCTTCACACTGCTCTGAGGTTACAATTTGACAAAGTTCCCTTACACATAAGGCTGTCGTCATTGATGTGCAGATGACTCAACCATTAAAACTCACTGGAGTTCAGTGAATAGAATTGCTCCGTGAACACTCTGGGTGAATATAGCCTCCTGCTGAGAACATCTTTCCCTGCTTCCTCCTCCATCTTCCAGAAGTTTGCTCTGCTTCATGAGGCGTCTCTCCAAGTATGTTGTGTTCCAAGGAAAATGGCTACTCCTGCATCCATGTCAGGGAGACATATTAATTTAGAAGCCTTAAGATCAGACAATAGTCCTTACACACCAGCCACACTTCTCCTGTGGTCATTTACAATTTGCACCAGGTATCAGAAACACCAAACACTTGGGGAATTGTCGCAACAGCCACAAGAAAATAAAGAGATAAACTAGGAACTCGAGGGCACAACCACAGGCTAAAGGGGTGATCCTTTAAAGCAGAGACGAGGAGGAAGAGAGTATTGAATCTGTGGAACTCTTTGCCGCAGAAGGCTGTGGAGGCAGGTCACTGAGTGTCTTTAAGACAGATTGACAGATCCTTGATTAACAAGGGGATCAGGGGTTATGGGGAAAAGGCAGGAGAATGGGGATGAGAAAAACATGATTGAATGACGGAGCGCAGTCACTGGGCCAAGTGGCCTAATTCTGCTCCTACGTCTTATGGTCTTATGAAATTAATCTAAGTAGCTAATAACATAAGTAGCTAATGATGGCTTTAAATAGTACGTTGGCGCACTTACTGCTACTGAACGCAAGTTCAGCTGTATGAGATTGAAAGAAGATGTTAGGTAGAATAATTACTGTGGGTGCTGGAACTTGAAACAGAAACGGAAAATGCTGGAAAAACCTCAGCAGATCTGCAGCATCTGTTGGGAGAAAATAGAGGCAACGTTTAGAGTCTGGGTGACCCTTCATCAGAGCTGAGAGGAAAGAGAGTCAGCAGAGATTTATATTTTGAGGGTGGGTGGGGGGAATCCTGAGAAGGACTAATTTACCCTCATATACTTCACAATACAGCTGATTATCTCTGCACCATTGACAGCTGTTCATAGAAACGTGCACCGCTGTGTCCATTCCCTGACCTGTGTTTGGTCACATACTTCACTTTCTTAATTTGATTTGACTTAATTTATTACTTCAGACCATTATTATACATTGAATAGAGAAGGAAAGGAGAGAGTGCAGAACGTACTGTTACATTCATAACTGGAGCAGTAGAGAAAGATCAATTTAATGTAAGGTAAAACTGCTGGTGAAGGGTCATCCAGGTTTGAAATATTGGCTCTATTTGCACTCCACAGATGCTGTCAGACCGGCTGAGATGTCTTGTTTTTGTTAGCTGGAGTGTTGGGCTGTAAAATGGGTACTGTTGTCATCAAGTTAGTGATCTCCGCTAACCGAATCTCTGTTTGCCTCCATACATTGATTTAACATTCACTGGTGTGCGCGCTAATGTTCTTATCACATTGGGTATCTACATGATTCCTTCCTCAAGTGTGAATGTGGACACCATTACATAACTTGGAAGCTCTGAGAGAAGCCGTCATTTGCAAAACAAAATGTGTAAATGATTCCGATTTCTCACTCTGATTGACAATGCAAGATTTGCACAATGAGTTGTAACATTACCGCAAGCAATGTTTACACATTCTTCTCATGTCCTGCAAATTTCCTCCAGGTGCTCCGGTTTCCCCCCGTCCACAGTCCAGAGATGGTGCAGATTGGCCATGCAAAATTGCCCTTTACTGTCCCAGGATTTGTAGGTTAGGTGGATTAGTAGGGTAAATGTGTGAAGGTTGGACTGGGCCTGAGTATGATGCTCTGACAGTGAGTTGGTCTGATCTCAATGGCCTCTTTCTACAATGTATGAATTCTATGGTACGTAATCTCTCCCCCTTTCCATCCCCATTTCTGTTTTTTATTATTGTCACACGTACATTACATTAACGCTGCAGTGAAGTTATCGTGACAATCCCTCAGTCGGCACTCTCCGGTTCGAGGACACTGAGGGAGAATTTAGCATGGCCAAAGCACTTAACCAGCATGTCTTTCGGACTGTGGGGAAAAATTGGAGCACCCAGAGGAAACCCACGCAGACTCGGGGAGAATGTGCAGCCTCCACACAGACAGTGAGCCAAGCTAGGAATCGAACCGGGACTCTGACAGTGCGAGGAGTGAGAACCATTTGAGTCTTCCAGTCTTGGAACCTTCTCCTTTTGCTCTGTTGCTCCACTTGCTTCACTGAATCATAGAATCCTACAGCGCAGAAAGAAACCCTTCAGCCCATCGAGTCCGCATCGAACACAATCCCTGTGTTTCTCTGCACTTTCCATTCAATCCTTCCTCAGATTACATTGCAGCAATTGCTTTGCCCTTAATGTCATTCCACTTTAATAGGTGCCTTTGTGAGGTGTGGATCATGCCAGCTACACACGCAATGTGGAGTATACTATCAATCCGCATTGTGATTGGATTGGACCGCGCACTCAATCCTGCTGAGAAGCAGGCAGCCCAAAAGCCTGCCTCAATGGGAGCATCGTGGTAATCATGTACCACCATCCTTGTGCATGAAGACAATTAACCCTCCCCCCCACCACCCCCACATTGACGATCAGCTCAGAATCCGTGGTGGTGAGATACACTGTGGCTCACCAGTTGCTTTAACTGATGATTGTTTTCATATTCCCAAAGTGATTTTATTCACAGCATGTTTTCTTTCTGCCTTACTCTAAGGGGGAGGAAAGGAAACAGCAGCTGGTTTTTGAATTCTTTGTAACTGTTAGAGAAGCTGGGCCCCGCTGGCAAAAACATTCAGTGGAAATCCTTGAGTGTTCATAATTAGAGGACATCAAAGCTCAGCACTGGACCATAGGGGCCAGAGACATAATCCATGCAGGCACTGGGTTAAACCGGGATGTCCTTGTAATTACTCCTGTCAGTGCTCAGGCAATTAGTGTGTCTGATATCTTCCCTCTGACACTGCCAAATATCATTGAACACTCACATCTTATTTACACAGCTTCCTGATGGTTGACATGTTGACAACAGCAGGTTGGAGAGGAGAAGGACAGCTTGCTTTTAGCTGGTTAAATTCTGTGAGAAGCCACTACACACACCTGCCACGCATGGTGGCACAGTGGTTAGCACTGCTGCCTCACAGCGCCAGGGACCTGGATTCGATTCCTAGCTTAGGTCACTGTCTGTGCGGAGCCTGCATGTTCTCCACATGTCTCCATGGGTTTTTCCCAGGCCTCCAGTTTCCACCCACGGTCTGAAACACGTACTGGTTAAATGCATAGACCACGTTAATTTCTCCCTCAGTATACCCGAACAGACACCCGAGTGTGGCGACTGGAGGATTTTCACAGTAATATCATTGCACTGTTAGTGTAAGCCTACTAGTGGCAGTAATTAAAAAAGTTAAACTTAAATTTCAAACCCTTGGCTCTGTCAACTGATTTCTGTTTTTGCAATTTGTATACCTACATAATTTGTGCTCCTAGATTCTTTTGCTCTTCATTTACATACTTCTTTTCCAAAAGACAAAATCTCCTTCTTACGAGATACCTGTTTTGAAAGTTATTTTCAATTATGCCCATTTTCTGCAAGTATATTGCTGCCTTCTTGTATTTTGTCGCGATGCTCCATGGTATTAACTATACCCCAAAATTGGTGTCATCCACAAATTTTGAAACTTGCAATTTCAGATTCCAGATTGTTTATGTAAATGATGAAGACCCAGTAGTCCCAGTACTGGTCTGTATAAAACATCACCTATTACTGACAGAGACAGATCATCTATTCTATTTCAGGCAAAGAGAGGTCATCCCTTGGCTGTGACCTTCGCTTCACTGCTCTCTTCAAAGATCTTAATTGACCTGCTGTCTGTTTAGAGCTTTTTCCCGATGGATTTATCAATAGCTTAAAGACTCTTAGGCTTAGTAATGGCTTTCTATGTTCATAAGACCTAGCTAACCAAAGTAAAGTAATTAGCAAAGATCATTTAGATTGCTATACACCCGAGCTATTTCTTTGCCTTCTTGTGGCACTTCTTGGGTTGCCTTGTGGCACAGTGCTTACACAGTGCAGCCTCACAGCTCCAGGGACCCAGTTTGATTCACAGCTTAGGTCACTGCCTGTGTGGAGTTTGCACGTTCTCCCTGTGTCTGCATGGGTTTTCTCTGGGTGCTCCAGTTTCCTCCCACACTCCAAAGATGTGCAATTTAGATTGATTAGCCATGATAAATTGCCCCTTTGTATCCGGGAATCCTAAATTAGAGTGATTATCGGGGTGAATATGTGGGGTTACAGGGATAGGGCCTGGGTGGAATTGTTTAAGTTCAGACACGATGGGCTAAATGGCCTCCTTCTGCACTGTAGGGATTCTATGATTATTTATTGTAGTGTGTAGTAGCAGATGGTAGGAAATGAGTAGTACATCTCATTGCCTTGTGAGCCTGCCTACATTGTTCTTTCTATAATGGTAACACAATGACTAGAATTACAACAACACAAGTATCATGTCCTGGAATTAATTTTATTCTCTTGCTACCAATTTATAACTCAAAACACTGGCCTCATAGTGCTCATTTAAAGAGCATTACAAGTGCCCTTCACATCCCAAACTGGCACTCACCGCATGGGTGCACATGAGTGTGGTGAACTGAGAAGGATGTCTTATCAATGAGGTTGTAAGGGTACACACAAAAAAAATGCCCTTTATTTTGGAGCTAAAGACTCCAACTAATGCCCTGTCTTAATTTGGTTGAAGTCTGTATGGTATGTGGCTTGTAGGGTAATTTGAGGGTTGTGGTGTTCCTTGGCATCTGCTGTTCTTGTAGAGATCATGGGTTTAGAAGATGCTGTTAGAGGAGCCTTGGTGAATTGTTGCAGTGGATCTTGTAGATGGTACACTATGCATTGGGGTGGACAGAGTGAATGTTGAAGGTAGTGGATGGGGTGCCAATCAAGCAGGCTGTCTGTCCTGGGTGTCTTGAGCATTGTTGGAGCTGCATTCATCCAGGCAGGAATGAAGGGAAGTCACTGAGGCTCTGTATTGAATGAGAGCTACTGATATTTCTTCCTGTCTTGCCAGGACAGATAGGCTGAGTAAGCATGTGGTTTGGATAGAATTGAAGATATCCCTGTGGTACAGAGTGTCATTGACATACATCGTCACATATATTCTGCCCTTTACAGCAAGCAAAAATGATTCCACTACCTAATATCTAGTTGGTATGTGACATTAGCAGTAAGTCCTGCAGGTCAGGATAGAGTGGGCATGGAGAGGATGTTTCCACTAGTGGGAGAGACTGGTGGTCAAGGGCACAACCTGAGAGTGAAGGAATGCTACCTTAAAAGTTGAGGAGGAATGTCCTCAGCCAGAGGGTGGTGAATCTGTGGAATTCATTGCCACAGAGGGCTGTGGAGGTCAGGTCCTTGAGTGTCTTTAAGAGAGATAGATAGGTTCTTCATCAATAAGGGGATCGAGCGTTACTGGGAGACGGCAGGAGAATAGGGATGGGAATCATATCAGCAATGACAAAGGACTCTTAATAGTGTTGATGAACAGAGGGATCTTGGTGTACGTGTGCATAGATCCCTGAAAGTTGGCAATCAAGTCGATAAGGTTGTTAAGAAGGCATACGGAGTCTTGGCTTTTATTTGTAGGGGGATTGAATTTTGGAGCCGCAACATCATGTTGCAACTGTACAAAACTCTAGTGCGGCCGCACTTGGAGTATTGTGTACAGTTCTGGTCCCCACATTATAAGAAGATGTGGAGGCATTGGAGAGGGTACAGAGGAGGTTTACCAGGATGTTGCCTGGTATGGAGGGCAGGTCTGATGGGGAGAGGCTGAGGGATTTGAGGTTGTTTTCGTTAGAAAGGAGGCGGCTAAGAGGAAACGTTATTGAAACATATAAGATGATTAGAGGTTTAGATAGGGTGGACAATGATAGCCTTTTTCCTAGGATGGAGAAAGCTAGCACGAGGGGACATAGCTTTAAAGTAAGGGGTGGTAGTTATAGGATGGATGTCAGAGGTAGGTTCTTTACCCAGAGGGTGGTAAGGGTATGGAATGCCCTGCCTGCTGCAGTTGTAGATGCGCCAAGTTTGGGGGCGTTTAAGAGGTCCATGGATAGGTTTATGGATGAAAAGGGAATGGTTTAGGTTAGAGGGTCATTGCCTTTTCTTAATTGGTCAGCACAACATCGAGGGCCGAAGGGCCTGTTCTGCGCTGTAATGTTCTATGTTCTATGATTGAATGGTGAAGCAGACTCGATGGGCTGAATGGCCTAAAACTGCTCCAATATCTTATGGTCTTATGGTCAGTGTCCAGTATCCTGGCAGCAGTCACAATGCTTAGATTCTGTTGCAGTCCAGTGTGCAGATGTATTTGAGTTACCACAACAAGGGCAGTAACAGGTAACAAGGTTTATCAACTGATCACTTGACTGTTTACCCCATTGTGCTATTCACACACAAACATACGCAGCGTTTTATAGATGATGATATTGATGTACTTGTTTTTATCCTACAGGTGCTTTGGTCCACCTTGTTGTCTAACGAGGGGCATACACGTGATGGGTCGTGAGAGGGCTGCTCTTGGATCTTTTTTGAGAGTATCCTAGTGCTTCACGTCGTTAGTGTACGCTTGACCTGGACCATTTGATGGGCAACACGACAGCTCAGTGACTATCGCTGTGCTTTGCAGATACATGGATTTGGGCCTGTGTCTGTGGGAGTTTGCGCATTCTCCCCGTGCTTGCGTGGGTTTTCTCCGGTCGCTCCAGTTTCCTCCCACATCCCAAGATGTGCTCTTAGGCTAATTGGCAAAACAAATTCTCCCTAAATTGTCTCAAATTTGGTTTTTAATCCATAGATCTATAAACATGGACAGGGATCGCGGGTAGAAGTGGGAACATCGAGGTGGTGGTGCGGGCTCGTTGGGCCGAAGGGCCTGTTTCCCGTGCTGTTTTGTTCTTTGTTCTTTGTTTATACAAATATTGACAGCCACACTGTCACAGGCAATGTGATGGAACAGGCCATTGGCAAGCTGAAAAATTCTGCAGAAGCCCGTCAGCTTTCAGTCAAACTGCAGTCAAGGTTTGTGGTGATCGAGTACGTGCTATATCAACTCACCAGCATGAACAGACAGCTCTTGCATTAGGTATGAATGATGTAAGGGGCTAAAGGACAGAAGTATAATGAGGGGGAGGAGGAGACGGAAGATGGAAAAGCAACCTAAACAGTTCTTTTCCTGTCCAGGTCACTTGAGAAAATTTCAACTAACTGCAACTTAAGGGGAAGGAATGACTTAGCAGTATTATATGAGACTATGAAGAAAATCATAGAGTCATAGAAGTTTACAGCATGGAAACAGGCCCTTTGGCCCAACTTGCCCATGCTGCCCATTTTTTTTAATTTTTTTTTAAACTCCTAAGCTATTCTCAATTGGCTGCATTTGGCCCTCTATACCCATCTTACCTATGCAACTGTCTAAATGATTTTTGAAAGACAAAATTGTACCCACCTCTACTACTACCTCTGGCAGCTTGTTCCAGACACTCATCACCTTCTGCATGAAAAAGTTGTCCCTCTGGACACGTTTTTTTATCTTTCCCCTTTTACCTTAAACCTATGCCCTCTAGTTTTAGACTCCCCTATCTTTGGGAAAAGATGTTGACTATCTAGCTGATCTATACCCCTCATTATTTTATCAACCTCTATAAGATCACCCCTCAGCCTCCTATGCTCCAGGGAAAACATCCCAGTCTATCCAGTCTCTCCTTATAACTCAAACCGTCAAGTCCCGGGAGCTTTCAAGTAAATCTTTTCTTCACTCTTCCTAGTTTAATAAAATCCTTTCTATAGTAAGTTGACCTGAACTGTATATAATGTTCCAAGTGTGGCCTTACTAATATCTTTTACAACTTCAACAAGATGTTCCACTCTTGTATTCAATATTCTGACTAATGAAACCAAGCATGGCAAATGCTTTCTTTACCACTCCATGCACCTGTGCCTCCACTTTCAAGGAGCTATGAACCTGGATCACTAGATCTTCCCAATGCCTTATCATTGAATAAGTCCTGCTTCGATCAATCTATCAATATATATCACCTCACATTTTTCTAAATTAAACTCCATCTGCCATTCGTCAGTCCACTGACCCAATTGATCAAGATCCCATTCCAATCCTAGATAACATTCTTCGCTGTCCACTATGCCACCAATCTTGATGTCATCTGCAAACTTACTAACCAAGCCTCCTAAATTCTCATCCAAATCATTAATATAAATGACAAATAACACTGGACCCAGCACCTATCGTTGAGGCATACCACTGGTCACAGGCTTCTAGTTTGAAAAGCCACCCTCTACAACCACCTCTGCCTTCTGTCATCAAGTCAATTTTGTATCCATTAGGCTACTTCACTCCGGATCTCGTGAAATTTAATCTTATGCAACAACCTATGATACGATACCTTGCCAAAAGCCTTGCTGAAGTCTATGTAGACAACATCAACTGTACTGCCCTCATCTACCTTCTTGGTTACCCCTTCAAGAATATTATCACGTTTGTGAGACATGATTTTCCACTCACAAAGCCATGCTGACTGTTCCTAACCAGTCCTTGCATCTTTATACCTGCAGATTCTGTCTCTCAAAATACCTTCTATTTACCACTACAAGTATGAGACTCGCCTGCCTGTAGTTCCCAGGCTTTTCCCCACAGCTCATTTTAAGCAAAGGCACAGCATTTGCCACCCTCCAATCTTCAGACACCTCACCTGTGACTATTGATGATTCAAATATTTTTGCTAGGGGACCTGCAATTTCCTCCCTAGTCTTCTACAACATCCTGGGATACATTTTTACATCCCGGGGATTTATTTACCTTGATGCACTTTAAGACTTCCAGCACCACCTGCTCCGTAATATGTACACTCCTCAAAATATCACTGTTTATTTCCCCAAGTTCCCTAACATCCATTCTTTTCTCAACAATAAATACTGATGAGAAATATTCATTTAGGATCTCCAATATCTCTTGTGGATCCACAACTAGATGTCCTTGCTGATCCTTTAGAGGTTCTACTCTCTCCCTAGTTACTTCTTTGTCTTTTATATATTTGTTAAAGGTCTTTGGATTTTCCTTTGCCTTGTGTCCCTTTTTTTGCCCTCCTGATTTCTCTCTTAACTCTACTCCAACGCCCACCATATTCTTCAAGGGATCTACTTGATCCCAGCTGCCTGTGCATGTCATGTACTTCCTTCTTCTTCTTGACCAGACCTTCAATATCCCGAGTCATCTTGGATTCCCTCCTTCTGCCATCCTTGCCTTCACTGTAAGAGGGATGTGCTTACCCTGAACCCTAGTTAACACACTTTTGAAAGCCTCCCACTTACCAGACATCCTTTGCCTTCCCACAGACTACCCCAATTAATTTTTGAAAGTTCCTGCTTGATACCATCAGAATTGGCCTTCTCCCATCTATCATTCTCATTAGCTATTTTAAAACTAATAGAATTATGGTCACTGATCCCAAAGTGATCCGTCACTAACACTTCTGTCACCTGCCCTTCCTTATTTCCCAAGAGGAGGTCAAGTTTTGCCCCTTGTCCAGTCGGGCCATCCACACACTGAATGAGAAATTCCTCCTGAATAAACTTAACAAGTTTCTCTCCATGCAAGCCTCTAATACTCTCACTGTCCTAGTCAATAGTGGGAAAGTTAAAATCTCCTACTATTACTACCCTATTTTGCTGGGAATTATCCTCCTCACATATTTTCCCTCAATTTCCCTCTGACTATTTGAGAGCCAACATTACAACCCTATCAGATTGATTTCCCTCTTTCTTATTTCTCAGTTCTACCCATATAGACTCAGTGACCAAACCCTCAGATATATCCTGTCTCAGCATTGCCATGATGTTTTCCCTAATCAAAAGTGCAACTCCTCCTCCTCTCTTACCCCTTGTTCTATCTTTTCTATAGCATCTATACCCTGGAACACTGAGCTGCCAGTCCTGACCCTCTTTTAGCCCTGTTTCAGCCATTGCTATAATATCCTAGTCCCATTCTGGGATAGGTGGGACCTCTACAAGAGAGATGGTCTACACCTGAACAGAGGGGAACTAATGTCTTGGGGGGAAAATTTGCTAAGGCTATGCAGGGGGCTTTAAACTGATTCGGGGGAGGGGGTGGGATCCTAAATAGTTGGGGTGCTAAGAG